>JBAMNC010000805.1:0-176056 GCA_037902135.1 Cetoscarus ocellatus | reverse complement strand
TACATTTAAAAACAGTTTTTACATGAAACTGCACTAAATTAACAACTCAGTTATTGGCCCTGAGAAATGGATAGTTTTAGGATATTGTAAGACTTTTTTAGATTTTAGATTTTATGTTTCTGCTGTAACTTGGAGCACCATCTGAGGACAGGCTCATCACGGCTACCAAGCATCTCGAGCATTAAGACATTTCATTAGGTTAGGAGGATTTTTTTTCTCTCTCCGGACTTAAAGAAAAAGTCTAAATGTTTAAGTGAGAAGTCAAAATGTGGTTGAAAATAGGTCCAAACAACAAAAGTCAAGAGTCAGAATGTACAGAAAAATGGAACCACTGAAAAAAAGTTAAATGTTAAGAAAGAATGAGATTATTGAGAAACTGAGTTCAAATGTTAAAAAGGAACTCCAGAAAAATCAATAATGACAAGTAAAAATTGTTGTAGAAAAAGGAGGTAAAGGTGAAATGCTGCACAAGTAAGTGAGCCTGTCAGGAACATAATCAAAATATTGATCGAAAGGTTCAAAATATCAAGAAAAAAATGTAACAATGTCAAGACAATGTCAGAATGTTACAAAATCAAGAACGTAAAATAAATCAAGGAAAAAAGTCAAGATTTAAAGAATAAACATCAAAGTATTAGCGTAAGAAGGTCAACGAACATAACATGATAATATTTAAGAATATCAAATAAAGAAAGTAGAGCTGTTGAGGAAAAAATCCAAATGTGATGGAAATAGTCAAAATATTAAGCAAGGAGAAAGACTTCAAGAAAGAAAAGCTGAGAAAATGGAGTAAGACACTACAATTACTAATGTTCAGTGAAAAAGTCTAAATGCTGAGAAAGCAGTCAAAAATATTGATGAAAAAGACTTTGTGATAAAATTAAAGTTGAAAATGACAAGAAAACATTGACATTTTTAAAGAAAGAGGAAGAAAGAACACTTAAGTCAACACCAAAAGTGTCGTTTTTTTATACATTTTTCTTTACCTTTCTGCTTTTTTCTCTTTTACTTTTGTCAAAGTACAGGCTCCTCTGTTTCCTTTTTCTTTCAAATGTGTAACCCTATACTCTTACATAACTTAATGATTGTATGCTCTGTCAACAATAAATACAATCCTTAAATCTTCAAAACTTTATTATTTGTCAGTCTCATACCTAATCGTGTTACTAATCTGTTGCCAATAAACATTGGGGGCTCCATTTAATCTTTTTTAAGCATTTGACAACTCTTCTAGTTGTATGTTGCAAATGTCCTGACTCTCTTTAATGTCAGTATCAATTTCAAAACAGTATGCAATTTTTCAAACACTATCAGCCTTTTTCAAAGAGGTCATGTTATGCTTTTTTAGGCTTTGTATGGCCTTTAGTCTTTACATGTTTCCTTTGCATGATAGACTACTTCTATAGGTAAGGCAACAAAGACAAAGAAACTGTTAGTCTTTTATTTCCTTTCATTGAATTAATTAAAATGTCCTTCATCAGTGACAGTATCTCCTTCATCACACAGCAAGAGATCTTCATTTTAATATCTTCTCTAAAATGGACACAGAGGAGCGTTAGTATATTAATTATGTGCTCCTCAAGTGCCCCATTACTGTCCCCTGCAGACCATTGTGTCTGCTGAAACAAGGACTCCAATGCAATCAACAAGACAGTCCTCAAACTGCAACCATGTTCTTCTCACTGACTTCAGTCAATCACAAACTCAGTCACTTACATGGTGAATTAGATCAGTTTTGCATCTCTGTTGTGTACCTTAATGTGTCCGTGATCGAGCATCCAGAAGGCTCTGATCTGTTGGGAAAAACTGGAGGGAATAGTGAAGGCTTTGCAGAAAGACTGGAGGAGGTCATCTTTGCACTGCAGGAAGTTGACAATGTCCAGGATGAAGTACATCAGCTGTGGGGTGTAAATGTTAAGAAATACAAAACCTACATCGAGTACATACAGTATTTTTACGTCTCTGCTGCGACTAAACCAGAGCTGAAGGCATTATACTATGTCTATCAGGCAGCAACCTCCAGGGCTGAAAATGGAGGCCCATGAGGAAGGGCAAAAGCCTGCAGTACCCAAAGTGTCCACTTGAGGCTGGCTGAAGAAACCTAACAGCTTAATGATTGTTTGAGGGGAAACAACAGTTTTTACAGCCTTAATAAACATCTTTACAGCCTGATTCAAAAAATGGCTTCAGTCTAAATAGATAACACATCTATGTGCTCTCTGTTTTAAATTTTTTATTGAGGATTTCCAGTTTTGGAAACACTGCATCGCTATTGGTCGGATGGCTTTAAGTCCTGCCTCAACAGGGCCTCTGTCTGTGAGTAGATGGAGCTAATGTATGGCTGCTATGCCATGTGCGGTATGGCAGCATCCATTAGGGGGCATCAACAGCATTCCAAAGGCTTCTCAGATTTTCAGCCGTCACATGGCTTCGTCCGATTCTTTTGCAGAATATGGTCCATAAACATACATCATTTCTTGTGAACAGGCTATCTCAAAAACACTTTCATTAAACTTTTTCCAAATGTCTGCTTTGATTTAAGGATGAACAGATTCAGTTTTAGAGTTCAGAGGTCAAGGTCACATGGTATAATTCTCATCTCTCATTTTTGGATGTCTTATGAATGCAATGAAAGCAATCCTGGGGTCAGAGAGACTTCTGAAAGACTCAAGCATGAACTGATTAGATTTTGGAGGTCATAGGTAAAAGTCACACTCTTGTTTGTGATGATATATCTTGTTACACTTTGAAGGGTTGACTTCTGTAATGCATCAAATGTCTGCTTTGATTCAGGTATACACTGATTACACTCTAGGGTTTATGGGTCAAAGTTCAAGGACATTGCATCTCATGTTCATCTCTTACTTGCAGACAGAATATCTTATAAGCTTTGAAGGGTTTTCTTTAAACTTTGCATTTATGTACTTTCTGACTCGGGAAAGAACTTACTAAATTTTGAAGGTCATAGTTTATGTCAAGGATCAAGGTCACTGGTTTTATGTTCTTTGACTTCCTATGAATGTAGAATCTTAAGAATGTTGTAAGAGAATGACTTCAAATTTTTGCATGAATGTCCCCTCTTAAAGAAATGCTTTAATCTTAGAGGCTACAGGTTAAAGTTCAAGGTCATAGGGTCTCATGTTTATCCCTTTTTTGTGATTGTGATATATTTGTTTTTCTTTATCTCCATGTTCACCACTTGCCTGTGAACAGTTTCCTAAGGAAGCATTAAGATTTATTTTTTCCATTGGTGTGTGAATGGCTGCTCTTGCTCAATAATGAGCTGATGACCAGATTTAGAGATTATGGGTCAGAGCTTAAGGACTTTGGGCTCTGCTATTACCCATGCTTGTGAATATAATATCTTGAGAGGACTTGCACGAATTTCCACTATGACTTAAAGATAAACTGATTTGATTTTTTATGTCAAAGTTCAGACTCATTTGGCCTCATATCCAGCCCTTGCTTGCAAAATATTTTAAAACGATTTGAGGGATTTTCTCCAAACTTTGCACTCATGATCTCTCTGACGTAAGGATAAACATATCAGATTTTAAAAGTTAACCTCTTAGGAAATATGCACCTAAATCATAAAAGTAGTAACATTTCTACCAACCACACAACCACAAAGACTACCCCAGTCCACATTCTTGACCTGGCTACAATGGTTTCACTGTCCAGAAATTGTAAAGCTGACTATTTTAGTTCTTGGAGGAAGAAGACAAACAGATGTGCTGTGTGTTCTACAGATTTAGTTTTTAAGGATACAAGGGCTTGGACTGACAGGCTGTCAATATGAGGCACCAGGACAAGCTTCAGCAGGGACAGCAGGTTAGGAGGAGGGTAACACTGGGCTGTGCAATCCTCAGAAATCCAATGGCAGCCATGTTGTCTGTCCAGCTGAGTCACCATCCCCTCAATTAGAGACTTAAATCGTTCCTTCTCTCCTTCCATGTCTCTGGAAACGTGAGGAAACATGAAAGAAACTTACCAAAGAAACTTCAGCCAAAAAATTTGAATTTGCACTCGTACATACTCGTTCATATAAGACCTGAATATATTATATCTGACTTGAAGTACTGTTATATGGGCTTGCACTTTCCTCACATTTTAAGGCACTCAGAAAGTAAAAATATTTTGTTATAATGATATATATATATATAATGAGGTTCTGTGATGAATGTAAAGCACTGACCATTTTTGCTATTGGATTCTTTAAATATTGTACCGTTATGAATCTACAGGGAAAAATGAAGCTACAGACTTGTTAGTAAACTTAAAATATATGGAATTTATAATTCTGAGGTCAACAATTATCTAATTGGACAACTCAATCACCTGTACCTACCGACAAATCAAATTTGTAGTGTTAGCCTGCCTCTGCCTACAGTCATCAGATAAACTCTTCAGCAACTCTGAACAATCCTTTGTGCTTGATGTGACTTGTTGTTTGCCATGTTATATAATCTATTTTTGGACGAAGATGAGCACTTTATATAATTTTTGAAAGAAATACACACGCAACTGAACCACAAAAGTGTACTTATTTCTTTCAAAAATTACGTAAAGTGCTAATCTTAGCCCTGCTAACACTACCCACTGACTCCCACTGTTTGAGCTCAGCTAATTAGCGATGGGTGAGCTTTGCTCGTATCTTTCTTGTCACTGCATGCGCAGTCGAAAGAATGGTGTCTATCTGATTGTCATGGACTCGGGAGTAAGGCAAGACAGAAGAAGAAAAAAAATGGAATACCCCTTTAAGTAGTTTTCAATAGAGATGTGAGCACATCATGTATTGAAACTGACATTTGAAGGGTTGTACATTTGTTTTCTTTCTTTCTTTCTTTCTTTCTTTCTTTCTTCTTTCTTTCTTTCTTTATTTATTTATTCATGTTTTTCATATTTACAAACAGGAGTGATGAATGTTGTTTACTGTTTTGAATCAGGTTAAATATATTTAGTTGACTTTATATTAATGTTTCATTGTTTTTATTTTAAATTTAAATCCATGTCTGTTCATTTCTTTAGGTGAGAATTTGAAGCCCACAGTTGGTCTCTGCCTAATTGTACATGTGATTTATGTTTAAATACTATTTCCTGTGACTTTTTTTTCAACAGTGTACACACAAACTGAGCCAAACTAAACTAAACTGAAAGTTACCCTGGTGATCTTAGACAGGCCCTGCGATGGCTCTGATCCATGCCCTTCCACATACGAGTGATCCGTTTCACCTCCTGGGCCTCTGACATCCACAGCACAGAACAGAAGAGCTTTTAGAGTAGTCATAACAGTTTATCACAGCAGTATAATCTTATATTTGTGTGGTCAGAATGTACCAGGGTACTTAGGCAGAAGCCCCATGATGCCCCACCACTGAACCAGGCGTCCCAGCCAGATGTGTTGCTTTAAAACCCTCCGCTCTCTGTTCCAGCAGCTGTGTTTGACATCTGAAGAGTCCAGTGTGTCTCTGCAGACCACACAAGGGACCCCCACCCCTTGAACACAAACATAAAGTTTGATTTCTGATAAATAATATAAAAATCTCAGACAGGTTTAAGATTACATATGTGTGTACCATGCCAGAGGTGTGCTGAGCTGAGCTGCCGTCTCGCCCACTGAGCGAGTGTGAGCAGGTTTCTGAGTCTCTGCAGCAGTGTGTGAACTCTGGTGAAGGAGCTGCGGTCCAGAAACATCCACAGGCCATGACAGCGGTTAAAACCTGTGAGAAGACACAAGAGATAAGATGCAGACAAAAAAAAATGTGTGAAACAGCCAACACACTCTGGTCATTAAATACAAGGTCCATCCATCCGTCATCTGTACCACTTATCCCTTTCAGGGTCACGGCCAGACTGGAGCCTATCCCAGCTGACATTAGACAAGAGGCAGTGACCCTGAACCGGTCGCCAGACAATCACAGGGCCACACTCAGAGACAAACAACCAGTCATGCTAATACTCATACCTCAGGGCAACTTAGAGTTGGCAGTTAACCTACTGAGCATGTTTTTGGTCTGTTGGAGGAAGAAGGAGGGTCTGGAGAGAACCCACAAATGTACGGAAAGAACATGCAAACTCCACACAGAAAGGCACTGACCATCATGGGACTTGAACCAGCAACCTTCTTGCTGTGCACAACCTTCAACGCCACCATGCTGATCATAAGTAACAAGGTGTTAAAGAAAACCACAAAAACTAAAGGAGGGCAGAGTCCACACATCAGGAGGAAGAAGGGAAGACTATTAGAGTGAACTTACTTTACTTAATCTATCTCAGAAGCTATAAAATACTACTAACACATTCTGTGTGGAGTTTGCATGTTCTCCCTGTTTGTGTGTGGGTTTTCCAGCTTCTTTAGTTTCTTCCGCAGACCAAAGACATTCTAAATTTCTCTTAGGTGTGAATGTGTGAATGGTTGACTGTTTTCATGTATCAGCCCTGTGATTGGCTGCCTACAAGTGCTGTTTGTAAGCCTAAAAGGGATAAAGCAGCATTAAAGCAGTATGATATCAGATAGCGTTATATTGCTTCATGTCAAATTGATTTGTATGAAGATGAGAGTGTTTTACATCATATTGTTTTGTATTTCTTATTGCATCACGTCTCTTACTACATTATAGCATATTTATCATGTTGCCTAATATTGTGTCATGCACATTATTCTGTAGCTTTCCATTGTATCTGTCACATTAAATTGCATTTTATCAAATATGTTGTGTTGTACTGTATCCTTGCCTGGCACATTGTATGTCATTACGCTGTGCTGTGCAGTATACTGAATCCAATCACATAATATCCTGTTGTGTCTGTTTTGTTTTACTGCATCATGTCCTACTGTATCATAGCATGTTGTATCATCTTATTGCATCGGTTATCAATGAACAACTCTGACAAATTCTGGGAAGATAAAGCTGGATAAAGACGCATGTCCTTACAAAGAGATAATAACTCCTTCTTTGCAAACTCAGATGTCCTTTGGACCCAGCAGCTAAAAGTCTGCAGGATTTCATCCACATCAGCCTCATCTGCATATGACAAGAGGGAGAGATAAAAATATATTTAACAAAGAGTTCACAAAGGTGTGGACAGAAACATTAGTTTAATGTCTGTCAAATCTCCATCATGTACCTTCTGCAGTGAGCTTCGTTAGCCAGCTGATGATAGCTCTGATGTTGTTGCTGTTCAAAGCCTGAGACCACCGGCCCTCTGTATCCAGCATGGTGTCTCTTCTCAATGTGAAGTCAAGGAACCATTACTGGTGAAATCTGCGGACGATGTTTTTTGTTGTAGTGACAGAATTAAATATCATATGCCATAAAGCTGTTCTGACCACAACCTTATTCTAATTTTGTTTGATGTATATTTTGTGCTCAGTTGGCAGTATAACTTTATTTTTTGTTTTATTTCATTTTATTCAGAATTTCAGAAAATGTGTTAAAATATGTAAAATGCAAAAGTGTGATAAGATCATATTTAACCATGACTTAATTATTCAACTCTTACTCAAGTACCAATCAGATAGACTTTATATTGGTACATTCTTGATTCCTGTCCTTTTAAAGCTTTAAAATGAATGTTTTTAACCCTTAATTTATATAATTGCCTTTACAGTATGACACTGGTCAAATTTTACCCAATAACAAGTTTTCACCAAATTTGGGCTACAAGTCTATTTGGTTTGTAAAAAGCCAATCTTACATTAGATAATGGATGATAAATCCTTTCTTAATGTCTCAGAGAGCAAAGATGTTGCACTTTTTAGGCTTTAGTCATCTTACTTTAAGACACTTGCTTTCAGCCATTTTTTGCATCTTGAAAAAAGAATTTTGTAATTCACTTGGTGAATTGAATGTGACTTTAAGTGCTTGGTGACAAATATATTTGAATAAATGAGAACAAAACACCTGCAGAGGGGTTTGAAGGAAATTTAATATGTGTCTGATTTATTAGTACATAACATTTTTCAGTAATGTGCCTTACATTTAAAACAAGTGCCACAAAAATAAAAATGTGAGCAAAAGAAACACATTTATAAATAAGACAACTTCACACAATAAAAAGCTGGCAGGCAGAGTTCAGTACCATTGAAAATGAGTTTTATCACTTTGTCAGGCACTTTGTCAGAGGAAGATTTACACACAACAAAAGAATGACCCATGTCTGCCTTAATCAAACATAACTCAAGCACTGAAAAAAGCCAAATTTGAGGAAATTTTATTTTTCTGTATTTTAGGTCACAGAATGTTAAGTTATCAGAGCTGAAGAGAAAGCCATTTTGGGTCACAAAAGTTAAAGGTGGGGTATTTTTTTTTACTGTTGTCAAATGTGAAAACTGGTCGAATTTGTCATAGCAGGATTAAAAACATACACCTTGAAAACACTACAAGTTGATTATTTAAGTAATGTAATGCACTGATATTAAATTTTAACTAAATGATATTTTAAGTCTGGTTTGGATTAATACAATAATGCAGTGGTTTTCAAACATTTTATGCTGGAGGCACACATAAGATCAGGCAAAAATTTCCAGCTACACCATAGTCATTAGATTGTGGTGGAGTACCTTATAAAGTTTACTTTCTACCTACTAATGCCCTGTAGAATTCAGCAATCAACTGTGCTTAGGAAATATTTATTTTATGAAGAATTCATTGAGAAAAATGCCACATTTTATCAGTTAAATGACACACATTTAGTGCTGATAGGTCAAAAAATATAAAATTAGGTGAACTAATAACTGGATAAACACAAAAGTAATAATTCCCTGCAATCACTATAATTGTCCGTCCATCCATTATTTACACCACTTATCCATTTGGGGACTGGAGCCTTTCCCACTAACATTGGGTGAGAAAGGCTCACCCAATTGGCTGGTCGCCAGCCAATTGCAGGGCTACATGGAGAAACAGACAACCATTAAGGCTCACACTCATACCAAACAGCAATTTGGTGTCACCAATTCACCTAATGAACATGTTTTTGGTCTGTGGGGGAAACTGGAGTGCCTGAACAGAACCCACGCACTACACACAGACAGGCACTGACCAACACGGGGATCAAACCAGATTACTGTGAGGCATGTGCACTACTTGCTGCCACTGTGCTGCTCACTACAATTGTGCTTACTGAAAAATCCTCTAAGCCTTTTGCTCAATAACAATTTGCATTTGTGTAAATTAATGTACGCAAACACTGATGGACTAAATCCAGAACTTATGCATTAGTTGTCATGAAATTTAAAGTAATGGTTGTACAAATTTCCATGGTACACCTGGACTTGCCGCCTTACCACATGGTTTGAGAACCTCTGCACAAATATGACATATAATACGCCAAAATAGTAACACATTTCTTAAAAGTAAATTATGCATGTACATATGTAGGAGAACACTAAAGTATCTCAAAAAAGCGAGTAGGTGAGAGGTGCAAATGTAGCTAAAACAAATGGAGTTGTAAGCATAATCTTTACTTCAGTGAAATGTTCTTGACCTGGGATGTAATAGTACTTAAAGGGTGGGTCAGGCAGCTCAAACACTCAAGCCTTTGAAAACCTCTCAGAGACCTTTCTACAAAAGATAAACATGTAAAAGCCTGTATTCATTTATTTTGAGATGCATTCATGCAAAATTTGATGAAGGTTAGTGTTGTCATACACTTACTCTGAGGTGCCCTGGTGTCCAGCAGGTCGGTCAAACTTCCCCCTGGGTCAGTGCAGACTTCAGTGTGGTGTGTTTCAGCGTCTGGCCCCTGGATTTGCTGACTGGCCTGATGGCTACAGTAACAATCTCCTCTTACACAAGCTACTTTGGTACATGTTAATCCACTAATCTCACTCTCAGTTAACATTTCATTGGCTGATTTGCAGCATGGTAGTGAGTTCATATCAATGTGTGTGTCAAAGTACTGAAACTGGAAATAAACCAGGTGAGGTCAGCAGGGGTGAGACGGGGGTGGTGGTCAGTAACAAAGATATAAATGACAAAACAGCTCTACTCTCCAGCTTGGATTTTGCAGGTGTTTGGCACCTCCTGCTACTGATGTCTACGGTGGCCCTTAAGTGCAAACCACAACAGCAAATAACTAAACACAACAGCAAATCATAAAACACAACAGCAAATAACTAAACACAGCAGCAAATTATAAAACACAACATCAAATAACTAAACACAGCTGCAAATTATAAAACACAACAGCAAATAACTAAACACAACAGAAAATTAAAAACACAACAGTAAATAACTAAACAAATCAGCAAACAACTAAACACAACAGCAAATAGCAAAACACAATGGCAAATTAAAAAACACAACAGCAAATAACTAAACATAACAGAAAATTAAAAATACAACAGTAAATAACTAAACAAATCGGCAAATAACTAAACCCAACAGCATATAACTAGACATAACAACATATTATAAAACACAACAGCAAATAACTAAACACAACAGCAAATTAAAAAACAAAACAAGAAATAACTAAACACAACAAAAAATTAAAAAACACAACAGTAAATAACTAAACACATCAGCAAATAGCTAAACACTATGGCAAATTAAAAAAACACAACAGCAAATAATTAAACACAATGGCAAAGAACTAAACTTAATGACTTAAGCACAATTTTGAATAAAGGGCTTGGTTTTTCAAAACACTACACACAATTAGCACAGCCATACAGACAATTATCAGAACACCTCAGATCCTTTGCAAAATGAGACATTCTTGCAAAAACTTTACGCTACTTTATAAAAATGAAATTTTGTTACCATATGAAAAAACACACGTTTCATATGACTTAATTCTGCCTGAACCAGTTACACACTGCAGTGCTTAATCTAAAACACTTTTAGTAATTCTACTTCCCAGTGATTTGAGTACTGTACGTGAAGTACACAGAGAAAGTGCAAATATGCAACACAGAAAAGTCACCAAATACAACACAAGACCAATGCTACACACTGACGAAAATATGATTTATTTCTCTCTGTATACCCAAATCAGTCAATATTTCAACAAAACATATCCATGCTCCTACAGTAGTGTACATAGCCTACTGTAACACTAAAAAATAAAATTACACCCACACAAAAAAATTACAATAAAAAAACATATGGGGAAAAAAAATCTGACAAAAAAGAGAAGAAAATCCACTTGGGAAAGTATTAGGGATTATCTCTTCTCCGAGCTGGATCAGGCCAAATAATTTCATCAACATCACAGGCAATATCGTCATTGGCAATTAAACAAGGGAAGAACCGCCGTGAATGTCGAATCCATCCTTGAATGGCTGTGGCGTCAGTTTGGTCACAGGCCTCCTCCATGGCCTGAATGAGGGGCACCTGAGTCTGGGGCTGGAGATCATAAACTTTCCACCACTATGTTGAGAGGAACTCCTCGACTGGATTCAAAAATGGAGAGTATGGTGGAAGGTATAGCACAGTAAATTGAGGATGCTGCTGAAACCAGTTCTGGACCTGTGCAGAGCGGTGGAACGATACATTGTCCCAGATGACAGTGTATTGCATCTGTTGCATTTGGTTCACTGTGATGATGTTGAGCAATTGGTCCAGAAATGTCAGAATGTGAGGTGTGTTGTACGGGCCCACACTGGCATGACGGAGGAGGAACCCATTCTGTGTAATGGCAGAGCAAAGGGTGATGTTACCCCCACGCTGCCCTGGGACATTGATTATAGCCCTGTGGCCAATGATATTTCTGCCTCTCTTCCTTGATTTTGTGAGGTTAAACCCTGCCTCATCAATGTAGATGAATTCATGTGGGATTTCGTCAGCATCCAT
Source organism: Cetoscarus ocellatus (assembly GCA_037902135.1). Taxonomy (NCBI): domain Eukaryota; kingdom Metazoa; phylum Chordata; class Actinopteri; order Labriformes; family Labridae; genus Cetoscarus; species Cetoscarus ocellatus. The sequence goes on along the minus strand of JBAMNC010000805.1, from coordinate 164,255 downwards.
CTGTAAAACTCTATGTAATACAGTGAAAGACAAGATTGTGTGATTCTGCATGGCTCTATTACACAGTAAATTTAAGTTACGTGTGCAGTGTGCAACATCACAGTGCTAAAGTAAACAATACATACCTCCACATACTCATACCGCAGCTGTTTGACCCTCTCTGAATTCCGCTCAAAAGGCACTCAATACAGTTGTTTCATTTGAAGTTAATTTTGTTTTTCAGGACGCATGCCAGTGTTGATAGAGAGACCTGATGAACATTATTAAAATGGCATTGTCACCAATAATGTTGACTTGAATTTCTCTGAGCCTTATTGCATTATTGGCCCAAACCATGTTTATAATTGCTTTTTCTTGTTCTGGTGTGAAAATAGGCCCCCTTCCTCCTTGCCGCTCTCGCCCCTAAATCCTATGTGGTAAGAAATACATGTAACCTGTTGTAAAATGTCACAGGAACCAGTATTAACGGTGCTGATATGGTACAAACTGAGTAGCTGATTAATTTTGTAGAAAGATTTGTTTTTACCTGTTTTCTTGTCGAAATGTTCTGATCACAGATGCCACGGTGTATCTAAGATTTGGCTGAACTGTCAGTCCAGCCTCCCTCAGCGTCAGTCTGTGCTTCACCACATGATCAACTAATGTTGCCCGAATTTCATTTGACAAATTCAGTCCTCTCCTTCTTAGAGCATGTATTCCTGCTTCAGGTCTTCCTCTACCTCTACCTCTTCCTCCACCTTGGCCTCCACCTTTTCCTCTACCTCCTTCTCTTTCTGTTTGTACTCCTCTTATTCTCACTCTTCCTCGTCTTACTCATTCCATTTTGGTTGAAGACAGGTAAACTCACCTGCTGTCTTTAATAAAGCTTAAACCTGATTGCTGTGTCCAATTAAGCGATCACGTTTGTGCACCTGGTGGTTGTGTTTAACCATTTGGCTAATAGGTGTGGTCATTATGAAGTCAGTGCTTTGGAATTTGCAAGGAAGTAACATCATGATATACATCTGTGTCTAATGTAGACAAGTGTGTTTAATATTTTGCAAATCATTCCGTACACTGGTTTGCAAAAAGTGGGAAGCTGACATTGTGCTTGTAGTGGTGCTAATCTGGTTCAGTATTTTGCCCCTTGAGTGGAAGGTTTTAATAACTGTGTAATACTTTTGAGTTTAGTGTTTATGCAATCAAAAAATGGCAAAAAAGTCATATGTTAGCATGTTGGTTTTTCAAAGCCTGACCTGAGGGAAAAAGGCTTATATGTCCATTTTTAAGCCAAATATGACCAAACCGTCTGCACTAGCATGTTTTTCGGCCTGTGTGTTTTTTAATTTGCTGTAGTGTTTTTTAATTTGTTGTTGTGTTTAGTTGTTTGCTGCTGTGTTTACTTATTTGACATTGTGGTTTGCACTTCAGGGCCACCACAGATGTCACAAGTTTTTAAAGCAATAATAACACTGACTATGCCATAATTTTATGTGATGACACTTTGGAAAAAGGGCTGCAACAAAAAGTCCATTAATCAAGATAAAAAAGATGTCTTTTCACCGTTTTTACCCTATTAATGCCAAAGACATCCTCCTCTAGATTTTTTTTTCCCCTTCAGCTGAATTAGATTTTGATGTTTTGGACTATTTACACACAAAAATTAGGACTTTTTAAGAACAGTTGCATTGACGTCAGTTTTTTTTACATAACATTATCGCAAAACGGTGACTGAAAGATTTGTTTTTTAAAACAGTTCTCAGGAACACTTTGAAGAATTTTCTTCAAACTTTACATAAAGATCTCACCTGATTTAAGGTTTAACAGATTATATTTTTGTAAGTTAAAGGTCAGGTTCATTGGGCCTCACGTCAAATCCTTGCTTGCAAACACAATATATAGAAAAGTCTTGATGTGATTTTTTTGATCAAAAACTGCAAAAATGTCCCCTCTGCCTCAAATATGAACTTAATACATTTTGGATGTACAAAGGTGAAGGTGACTGTTAACTCGAATCTTGCGAGCCAAATATTTCAAGAATGCACCTAGGGGTTTTTGGTCATATTAAGCCTAACGCTCCTGTTGGACTTGATGTTTGATTGTACTGATTGACTGTTGGAGGTCAAAGATTAATGAAATCAACATGAAATCAACCCCAGCCCGTCTTCATCATCCACTGATCTGGTTGCTCTCACTTGTATACCTTAGAGTTGGTGTTTGTGATTTGCCTTTTGGGCAAATTTCCACACTCAAAGACCCACAAACTTTAAGCCCTTTCATGGTCAGTGCATAAGTGCTTGTGCCAAGCCACTGTGACATTCTCAAATCCATTAGGGCTCTGCTGTGGACTTTTCAACAGACAATTATGCACCTTAAGTTAGTCTGCAAATCTGCTCACTCTGCTGTGGATTTGTCCAGAATTCACTGAAATGTTGATGGCTTGAAGGACATGATTTTTCAGTCCCCTGTTAAATGTAATCAACCGAAGCAGTGTGAACATTATTCTTGCTTATATGCATTGAAAAATTCAATTCAATCACTAATGTGGAAAAAATAAATTTAAGGGAAAAGCACATGTCAGTACGTAATATTTATATGTAATTTTGTCCATGGCACATTTGAAGAGTTACCAGTCACCAGTATTTTTCAGTAAGTAATTAACCTTTTTCAGTCAAATATTCATTAGTATATAATATAGTATAGTATATCTAAGTAAAATATTGATATTAAGACAAGTGATTTTCTACTCTTAATTACATGCTGAAAAAAAAATCTTTAAAGCAAGAAATATAACACATACATGGTGTGAGCTCCTCATCATTTGATCTTTTTACTAGGCCATGTGTAATGTCATGATATTGTGTCCAGTAACTATTTTTACAATCTTGGGCCAGTGATAAATGGTTAATGGACTTAAGCTTATATAACGCTTTTCTATTTTTCTGACTACTCAAAGTGATTTTACACTGCAGGTCTCATTTACCCATTCATATTCACTCACTGTTGGCACTACGTAAGTCTTCAGTACCAGCTAACCCATCCATGCCTTTCTATACCCATTTACAAGCCACCGATACATGGGAGGTCCTCGGGTTTAAGAATGCTGCCCAAGGACACGTTGACATGTGACAATCTGAGCTGGGCTCAAGTCTTTGACCTTAGATTTGATGATAGATTGCACTACCAGATTAAGCCAGTGAGGCCAGATTTCACACACTCACACCTGATGTCATTAAAGTCTGTGAGAATTCAGTGCTAAAGGCCCATTCACACATCTATGTATATCAGCTGACAGTGACCAACGTTGAGAAATCATCAACATTTTGGTGAAAGTACATTCCCACGGTCAATCTTGTTGTGTTCAATGCTGTTAAACGGATCTTAAGTGGAGAGAATTGTTGTGCTGGTGGAGTATGACGTTTCCAGACACCCCCCTGACTAGTTGTAGACAGATATTAAACATTCGCCAAAGTAGATGCAATGCATAGGTAGCAGACCAGTCCTGGGGAGGAAGCAGCTGAAGCCGACAGAGATAAACGCAGCTGTGACTGATGGTAGCAAAGGAAAAGGAAGATCAACTGTTGCTGGCATCTACAAATGTGTTGGATCACATATAGAAATTTTAAAGCATGTGTAAATTTATTCATTGTATGCAATGAACATCAACGTTGCCCAAGTGACCTTAACTCAGTTCTACATGCTTTGACAGCTTTACATGGCTTGACCTTTCCCCTTATATCAGCAAAAATTGGCCAAAACATAAGTGTGTGAATGCGGCTTTAGGTTTTAGAGTGGAGATTGGTACTGAACAGTGGCTTCATATAAGTGTTACATGTGTTTGCTCACCTTTAATCTCTTGTGAGGAACAAAATGTTTGAGCCATTTTGCGGCCCTCAAAAGACAAGGTAATACTTTTTGTTTCTGTTGATCTTATCCTCCACATTTGTGAATAGTTTTGCTTAAAAAAGCTAATATTCCTGTCTTTTCACGCTGAATCTGTCACCCATTGATTATCTTTGTGGAAACGCTTTCAGCACACTGCAATTAGTCGCTGACACCTACCCCACCACATCTGATCCAGAAATAAAATGTACAGATACATGAAAACATTAAATCTTTATACTAATGGTCTTGCTGTTTTCTAGATAACATAAAAACCTAAATATTGATTTCAGCTAGTGTCATAACAAGTAAAAAAAAATCCCCACAGGAGCTTTAAGTTTAACCCTTGCCCTATTTCCCTCTTAAGACCTTGTGTGTGGTCTTAATTTAAACCACCAGATGGCAGCACATAGTGAAGCCTCAACTTTAGGATTAATTTAAAATAAAAAAAAAAATACAGAAAATAAAATTTCTGCAACTATGAATGATTTAATATTTCTGGAAAAGATGGTTTCATATTAAAGATAAAAATGCTGTTAATGATAGTTTAAATACAGAATATTAACAACAAATTCTTTCTTTTGGAATATAATGTTAAAAAAGTTCCCTTTTTTAAACTTGGAATCTGACACAAGAAGAAACACAGAAACAATGGCTCTTATCCATTACTTTCACAGCTCTTGGACAGTTGGATTTGCATGAGTAGCAGAAGGTAGGTCCAAATCCCCCACAGGGCCCAGGGTTCTTTAATGATTAAAGGGGATTAAGGAGGAGGGTCAGGATCTGGCTCCTATTCCCACTCTGATGCTGCCGTGGCTGCCTTCATAGTATCGTGTCACTACGACCACTCAGACCTGGACACTCGGACTTAATCTGAGGATGACAGCAAGAAAAAGAATGAAGAATAAAAGAGGGATGATATTTAAGGGTTCAAAATGACCAGGATACACAAGGTACAGTTCACTTATCTTCTCTTTGTTGATTCAGGTTTTATTCATAATATCAGCTCCCATTCAGAAGATCTTTCTTTAAACAAAAATGCCAGGATCCCAGGACTGATGTTACTGTTTCTTAAATGAAAAAAATTATGTCAGTTATTTTAATTTATTCTTATTGCACATTTGTTTCCAAGGAGCACAACCAAAATGCAGCGTCTACAGGATATCTATCAAGACTACAAGCCTAAGCTGCTTATGAGCCCACATTCACAAACTGCTCAACCACAGACCCTCACACCCCCTGGAGGATAACCTGTTCATCACCTTTGCTCTACCTGTGTCTCCACCCTTAACCCCCCTGGATTTAAAGGAAAACAGAAAATATAAACTATGGCTGTTTTAAGAGTGAAGTTCACAAAGACAAAGAGGGACAAGCTTGCCCAGGTGCTGTGGCTCCTGAACTGGTTCTCGGTCCTCACAGGGGCCATTCTCTTCAGTCTGGGTCTCTTCCTGAAGGTGGAGCTCAACAAGCGGGAGGAGATGATGGCAGACAGGGACATTCATTACGTGCCCAACCTATTGATCGCCGTGGGCCTCATTGCCTGTGTCATCAACTTTCTCGGAGGTAAAATCTGCTACGACTGCGTGGACACCAACAAGTTCCTGCGCTGGAAGCTGATCATGCTGCCATACATTATTGTCACCTTCTTCTTCACCTTCTGTGTACTGGTGGGGGCTCTGCTGTGTTACGCCATGCGTGGGGAGCTGGAGGAGTCGCTGAACCTGGGGCTGGCTGAGGCCATGAAGTTCTACAAGGACACAGACACACCTGGACGGTGCTTCTTAAAGCGCACACTTGATATACTGCAGATTGAGTTCCAGTGCTGTGGGAACAATGGGTACAGAGACTGGTTTCAGATCCAGTGGATTAGCAACAGATACCTGGATATGACACAAAAAGAGGTGGTCGAGTAAGTGCATCCTACATGATAAGTTATTTTTTGATTAAGATTGTATCAAGGGTGGGCAACTTGCAGCCCAGGGGCCACATGAGGCCCTTATCTGACACACCAAACTGACCATTCAATAAATACTATACAGAATATATTTCACTTTTCCACAGCCCACAGAAAGTGTTTGGGGAGGGCAGAGCCTTTCAAAAGCATAACCAGCAGGTGATTGGACAATCATTCCATCAATCCCATTCATTAAGGGTCAATCAGATAATGTAGTAGGCGGGCACTACTGCTGCAGTGTAAAGTGCAAAATGAGAGCCACTTTGTAGAACAAACTCTCGCCCAAACATATCAGGAGTGGAGTAAATATTGAGAAGTGCTTTCAGTGTTGTTATTGGTTTTTCAGTCAGGTTGAACAGTCAACCTGCTTGTTGCTCCCATCTTTTCCTGCTTTAAAGGACGCTGCTTGGGTGATGCTGATTTAGGCTGAGCAAAGTTGTTGTAGACTGAAGCTTGGCAAGATGGATCCATCTGAATACAGACATTGATTCTGGCAGATCCAGCTGCACTGAGAGGTTAACACGGCCTCACTCCTTATTCATTATGGTCTACATGCCACACTACACTTAAACTATCAAGAGATAGATATTAAAAAAATGTCCCAGTATACCTGGAATCACCCTATTTTCAGAATAACCCTTTAGTATCAGGTTTATATTTTTGTCTTTGCAATAAATTAGTAAATATAGTTGAGCATAATCCTTTCAGTAAAACTCTTGTATGAAGCACTGTCTGATTCATTGGAGAAAAACGTAAATATAAGTTACCTCTACTTAGATATTCAATTATTACACTGTACAGTGTACTGAAAAAGTAATTTCAGTTTGCTTTAGTTTTGCATTTAGATTATTAAATTAAGCATGAATGTTTACTTATTTTAATATCTCAAAATGTTGGTAAAAGAGACCTCTTTAATCAGATCATGTGTAATTAAAGTTGTCTTATAAAGAGTGTCCTGATATTAGGAAGAATTTAAAATTAACAGTGACATCAAAATTAACATAGCTCTCTGAGCAAACAATGTTGACAATCTAAATCTAATGAGCATCGACATTTTTGATCAATTTGCCTCTAATCTTATTATTATGATTATCATTAAACCATGTTTTATACCTTATAATAGTGATCTGGATTTTTGTTATTTATTAAATATTATTTTGGCTGTTTTATTCTGTTATTTTGACCCTATTTCCTGGCCAAATATATCTCTTGTTGAAATATTTTCTTCAAATTTTAATGTCCATTAACTTAGTCTGATAAAACTGATTTTTATTTTCCAGTTATAGAAAAATATCTGATAATACCTAATTTATCTCATAATGTTTTTTTAGTAATATTGTTTTTTGGTTTTTTTTTGTAATATTGTGCTATTTATGTACTTTATCTGCTAAGAACTGCATGACATGTCATGATTCTATAGTTTTCTTAAAATTTGACTTCTCACTCAGGATTTTGGCTTCTTTATTCCGCCAAGATTTAGTATCACATTATCACAAACTCTATTTTTTTCAAGGCAACAGTTTCAGCTTTTCATTATTAATGGAATTAGTTCCTAAACGACAGACAAGCAAACACCATCAGAAAATAAACAGTCCATCCTATCTAATATATTAGTTTGTGTAGTTCACAGTCCTTATCATTTACACACTAAGATGAAGTATATCAGTCGTTATGATGTGGGAACAAGCACACAGACAACACTGAGTATCTCCTCTCCATGTTTTCCAGCCGGTTTAGGAGTAATGTGGAGGGGAAGTACCTGATGGATGGAGTCCCCTTCAGCTGCTGTAACACAAACTCTCCTCGGCCATGCATCCAGCAGAAGATCACTAACAACTCTGCTCACTTCAACTACGAGCACCAGACGGAGAGGCTCAACCTGTGGATGAAGGGCTGCCGTCAGGCCCTGCTGGACTACTACACCCACATCATGCAGTCCATCGGCCTCACCGTCCTCATCATCTGGCTCTTTGAGGTGAGGGGACAGCTGTGAGGGCAGAACGTCACGAAAGTACACAGTAAAAGTGGGTGCCATAAAAACCACACAGAATTTTGCATTGGCATGTGGGTGGCAAATCAAACTTCCATGGAAACCCAATTTGGCTAAACCCCTGCCCTACTACTATCAAGAGGAACTTCTCAGAACATGCCACAGCAAGATATTATACATTGGAAATACTGTAGTTGCTTCTAAGTCAAACTGTCATGTTGTAGTTTCATAGTAGTGTACTAGCTTTTCACTCTCTCCGATTATGTTTAAGCTTAAAAAATCATGAAAAGCAGGTTTGTTTTTTAAGATTATCACAAAGAAGAGAACACGTAAGCTTCATATTGTTCTGCTCTTCACAGAGTTTATTATCAGCAGTCATCCAGAACACTGAAAAATCCTGTAGGCTTTTAAGGGGCTTGCAGTCAAAGGAACCAGAGCAATGCTAATTTCCACATTGGTCTACAAAAATACATCCTTCCTGCACAATTCTATGGCCTTTACCCATGATCCCCAAAATCTCATGATACCCATGATCCCCAAAAGGTGAAAATCTCTTAAAGTCTGTGAACTACAGATGAAAAACAACCAAAACTCTTGGTGTTAGACCTCATTGACTACATCTGTTGATTAACATTTCATGTAACGTCAGACATGCCTCTGTTTTTTTGTGTTTCAGTTGTCAGTGCTGACAGGAGTTCGCTTCCTCCAAACTTCTCTGGAAAATGTGGTGAAACAGGGCGACCATGACTCTGAGTCTGACGGATGGCTGCTAGAGAACAGTTTTATGGAAACGGCTCGTATGAACCTCAACATCATCAAGAACCTCGGCAAGAACAACCAGGTAGACACGGGCGACAACGGTGACCCTAACATCAATGTTCCCACCCCCTCAAAAGCAAACTATGGACCAGACAATGTGCCACCTAAGGAGACCCCTAAAGGAAACTGATTGTTGTCCAGCCTTAGTGGGAAGAATCCCTGAAGGCCTTGATCTAGGCCTTTAAAAGTTATTGTCTTCATTACTGTTATCATACATTCCTGAGTCAGGGCTTAAAAATTTGAAATGTAAAAGTGACTGCGATAGACCACACACTATATGTTTTCTTAAATAACAGCAAGCAGCTTTTGTCAAAATAATATGTCTTTTTGGCGTCTTACAACTAACAATTTACCAAAATTCACCATAAAATTGTCCCTTTTAATTGACGAGAACAACATAGCATATGCCCGAGATACAAAGGTGCCATCAAGGAGGGTCACTGCCACCCTTCAAATATTGTTTGTCACCCCAGAGACCCCCCCCAAGATCTGACAGGAATATGGTCCATTAAGTGAAGCTCTATCTCTGGGGTGTTAGTGAATGCATCAGCATTTCTCAAGTGTCAGTGAAGGCAGCATTAGGTGGTGATATACTTGGACAGCACACATTAGACTAGAAACAGCTGGAGAACAGCTACATCAAAAATAAACAGGCTTTAAGATTAGGAAGGCTTTTTGAGTTGCAAGCATAACTACCCAAAAATACAATTTAGACTATTGTTTTCATGATTTTAAATGTATGTATATTTCAAATTCATGTGGCTAAAAGATAGCATGACTACCATGTGAAAGATTTTATAAACTATTTTCCTATAATTTGCCTTTTTTTTGGCTCAGCCCTGGTGCATATGTTTGCTTCAATCAGATCAGGAATATAACTTATTTTCAGCTCAGTCAGTGTAGCCTAATCAATTAAATTAAACACATTTACTTGAGGACAACTAGTCCGAATTGTTTTGTGTACCATAAAACAGAAAAGCATACTAAACTCCTAAAATTTTGGTATGGCTTTCGTTTTGGTGTGCCAGCTCAAGGTTCTACTGGTTGCCCCAATTAAGAAATCTTCTGGGCACCACCACTGCCTAAAAAACATAAATGCATCTTCAGTGTAAATTGTACACATCTGTACTGTAACCTGTTGTTTACAAACGGTATCTTGTTGCCTGTGAATCATGTGGTTTACCAAAAAAACACAAACAGCACATTTTTTAACTTCAAGCTGCAGCTAAAAGAACTGAAGGAATTATGGAAAATGCAGTAAAAAAAGAGAGAGATTTAAATGTTTAAAGCAATATTTAATGCTATTTAAAAAGAATTGCAGAGTTCCTAGTTAAATTTGTGGTAAAACAGTTTTTGGATCTTTTCTACTTTTTCAGTCTGATTAGGCTAATTGCAGAGTAAAAAATGTAGTAATGGATAAGCATGTACTGTTGTCTCTGTCCAGTGTGTGAAAGCAAATAACCAGACTGTTTCAACTCGTAACTTGTTTTACACTGGATGTCATGTGCCTCAGCAATGCCATCATGCTCTTATTTTTGCTGAAACAGGCATCAACAGGTGAAGTTAAATAAAAAGACAATAAACCTCCAAAGCTGCTGATTGATGGGCTTTTTTCTTTTTATGAGCTATGAGATAAAAAATCCTCAAGTATGCTTCTGTTTCATTTTTTGTTTGAATGTAAAAGCCTGAAAGTCTGTGTCTGTGCTTTCTCTGTATTTTTAAATCATTGCTATCACGCTTACAGGTATTTTCAACTGACAGAAAATTGGAGAGTTACAGCATGTGGAGGGGTATTTAACTTTAGAGTCCAAAGCAGGGGTATCCAAACTATGGCTGACCAGTGCTCCATTTTTAAGGAAATTAAATCATGGCACATGGACACAAAAACTGGCCTAAACAGATGAATAAAGACAAATGGATTATGGCCTCAAATAGCCTTTAACACATTCTCTCTGCTGTCTTCTCTGTCTCAAGGTTTGGTTTACAAGGACTGAAGTGCTTATCATCTTCAAACAACACTAAGCTTTAAGCAGTTTGCTTGTGTTTTGGGTTGTAATCACACAGGCACACAGGATACTGAGTATATTGTTACACACTTTAATAAACCAAGGGTAAGGTTCATTGTTTCTGTATGTGGCCCTCAGTGGAAAAAGTCTACAGTGGAGCATGTAGGTTTGCATTTAATAGATTCTGGCTATGAGATATTCACTTGTAATATAACAACTAAAATAAATACCTCACCCTTGCTTCTTATTCATGAATCACTGGTATTTTGTTGGTGAATACAGACCCAAGTAAGATTAGAATATGGGGGCCACTGTGGAAGTAAAATAAGTAAATAAAATGAAAATCTGTGATTATGAAGTCACAATTGTACCTGAACGCAAAATTTTAATTTCAAGTGTGTGAAGTTTAAAAATTTGAAAGAAATCAAATTTAGAAAACATCAAATCATTAAAAATATAATCCACTTTTGCCTGAAAGACAATTATGCCAGGCGAAGTCCTTTGCCTTGTATAACGCTTGCAGATGACAGTCTGATCAAACTGCATTTTAACTTGAACTAATAAGGAAATACTTGTTTTAGCGCAGAGCCTTCACATCATCATTTAGCCTCCAGATTTGAAGAGACACGGTCATTAATAAGGGCTATTCAGAGAAAAACAACACACTATTTGGAAAGATGATAGGATTAGTCCATGAAAATCTACGACCAACTGAGCAGATGCAAGACATTTTTGAGTTGACAAAGTGACAATTCAAGGCTTCAAAGCAACAAAAAAAGTGTTTCTTGTAAATTCATGACTTATTAAACCTATCATTTCTGGGTTTGGTTCAAAATGTTTCCCTTTAAAGTTAACTGTTTCTTTTTCATTTACTGGCCCTATACACTGCAGTACAAATACATCCATCTGTGACACGCTGGATAGTGAGAAAAACTCGACAGCAAGTCAGTCCACACAAACAGTTTTCTGTGTTTAGGCTAGCATCTTTATTTCCAGCATGGAAGTCATGAAGTATTGCCAAACAACACAAAGGGAGGAAACTTTATATTCACACATTCTTCCTGAAAAGCATAAGCAATAATGGATGTGTTAACTCAAAGATATGAGAGTCTACCTTCAATGCTTTATCATTAAAAAGTACAATTCCTTCTTAAATAGATAAATGAGTTTTTTGTTGATTGAGCTTGTGTTAGGTGATTTATCATATATAATCTGTCTATGATGGTCCCTTCAATTCATTTTAATCATTAAAAACATACGATGGATATTGGATTAATGTCATAAGTTTGGCCTAATTTGTGAAACTAAAGTAGAAAACTTTGAGACAGATAACTGTAAATACTTTTCTCTGAATACTGAATCTGTTTTAAAGTATATTCTACTCATGTTATCTCAATTACATACGTACCTCAGTATATAGAAGATTATAGTGGTTACAGTTCATGCGGCCATGGTTTTGTTATCCCAAACAAAAATGTGCAGGACTCTTGATGGGACTTAAACATCTCAAAATAAAAGTACCCCCCAAAATAATATCAACTATCAATTATAACTTATAACAAATCAAAAAGAGAATGCAGAAAATTCACAGCATCACTGAGGAGAGAGAGCGAAAACATGAGGTGAAAACAGAAACTTGTTAGTGTTCATCTAAGGGTTGTCTTGATTTGAATGAGCCTCTTAGCAGGAAACATTACTTTAGGAGAAACTCATTCCCACAGCAGACAAAGTCAAACAAGGCGACTTCGGTTTGCACATCATCCACCTCCCTCTGTTAGTCCTTTTTCTCCATCCCCTCTTCAGCGGTCCAACTTCTCCAGCAGGGTTGTTATCAGGAGGAGGTCGGCTACTTGTGCCTCCTTTGATTGGAGGAGGATTGTTGTTTTTGTGTATGTGTGTGTATACTTGTCAAAGCACTCGAGCAGACTGTGCTCTATGGCTGTGCTCTGTCCCCCTGCCCCGCCTCCTCAAAAGGAGTAATCATCACAACATCTGCCACTCAAAGGCAAACATAACGTTGACCACCTCCAGGCTGCGGGCAATTTCCTCCAGGATGCAGTGCTGCTGCCACAGCTGGTTCAGCTTCCTGTAACGCTCCGGGCAAAGGTGCAGAGGGTTGCCTCTCCTGGGATTAAAAAAAAAAAGGGCGGATTAATTTATGAAAATTAACAACAACTTATCCTAGCAGGGGAATGGACTTGTGAGATTCCATGTCAATGGGAAAATTAATATTCTAGGCTTCAAGCTGATCCATTTGTTTCTTCTCAGAATATGACAGAGCTGATCAGCATCCTCTGAGCAGAAAGAGGTGTAGTTATGAGCGTGGTTTAATTGCTCAGAAAGTGAGAAATGACTGCAAGCCTCTGACTTGTCCCATAAGGAATAGGAAAGACAAAACAAACATTCATTAACCTTCACACTTTTTTCCACATTCAGTCTTTCCCAAATGTCATCTAGGGGATTTTGCCTGGATGGACATTAAACATACCTAATGGATTTGTAAAGATGTCAGTGTCACTACTTACAAAAACGTACAAGAAAAATGTTTGCTGTTCTACCAAAAATGTCCTCAAATGCAAAGATAATTTAAAATCCTCCAGTACCAAGTTTTAGAATACAATCTCTGTAAATTTACCATTTGATGGAAAAAAGGAATTAACTTTCTGACAAGGCTCAAACAATAAAGTTGAACAGAGGTCAAATTGTTCAGATGGCCTGTATAAGGCCTTGACTTAATACCATCGTTACATGACACCAGATATAGACAGATGAAAGGTATTACTTGTAGTTTTGAAGCTACAGTATGTATCAAACATAATGGCTAGGAGGTTATGACTTCTATAAATACTTGCAGCTGCATGGCTACTTAAAAAAAAAGATGAAGGGCTCTGGTACGACAGAGTTACCACCTATTGTTCAAATTTTTTCTGATGCTTATAACTCAGGCAATAATAAAGGCTTTATAAGTAAGTCATACAAGAGCATCACATTGATGAAGAAAGACAACATAGACTTCATTAAGCAAAAACAGGAGAAGGAGCTGGACATAAATATAAGTGAAGAAATGTGCTGCAGGCCTGGGAGACCTGGGCTTCCCTAACAAATTCATGAACATGGAGACCTTTGCTGGAAAAGTCTGATTCATTTTTTCACTACTCCCAAACAGAAATCTAAGCATAGGGGCACTCAGCTCTGCTGCTCGATGGACTGCGGGACATTATGGTTGACCATACTCACATTTTCTGGTCTTGTCCTATTATAAAGGCTTTCTGGAGAGAAGTAGAAAACATTATCTAGAAAGTCTTGGATTTCAGTATCAGTACATCATTTACATCCTCATACCTTGGACTCATTCCTGATGGACTTAGCAGAGAGGATGCTGATATTAGCTGCCAGCAAAAGGGCTATGACAAAGCACTGGCTGCAGGAAGGCTGCCCTACAGCAGACTTTTTTGTAAACATTGTTAAACCGTTAAGACCTTATAGCACAGATGACATACTCAATATGATTTCAAGGTGAAAAGTGGTGGGGGAAAGAAGTTTTTCCTATTATTCTGCAACATTTACATGTACAAAAATGCTTGTTGAATAGACATGATAATATTTTAGTCCAAGGAGGAGATAAGTATTTCTTACCCAAGGTGAGGGTCAGTCTCCCCATAATCGTCCAGATAAGGAGCAGGATACGTGCTTCCTCGAGTCTTACTGGCCATCAGGACTATTTCACACTCTCTTATTCTGCAAACAAGAGTTTATCGATCAACCAAATGTTTTAAGACCTAAAAAATATTTTCTTGATCTCAATGGACATACCTCAGGAACATGCCCACTCCAGCACCACAAGTAGCAGCGTGGGCAGTGCACGCTCCGACATCCTCCCCATCCAGCGGGCTGAGACAGCAGGAGCTCTGAGAGCACAGCATGGCCCCACAGAACAGGCACAGGGTTGGATGTTTCCTCTCATCATCCAGAGACTTTGGACATCTTTGAACAAAGCACAAAAAAGCCTGTGAAACTCTCCGATGGTTTATTTTTAAAAGGAGGTTTTGACTGAAAAGACTGAAAGATTCAAACTTACTTGAAATGGCTGGCCTGATTGAGGAGAGCGCTGTAATCCTCAGGAAGCTCAATCAAACGATTCCTTCTCCTGGGGTATCTGGAAAAAAGTTTATTAAAATAATTATTAGAAAAAAATATGTATTTACAAAATAAAAGTGTGAAGGAAGGAATACAAAGGTACCTGACTGTCTGCAGTTTTCCTTTCAGAGCTTTGGTTACAGATTTATTTCCACACCACCTCAAAAAGAAACAAAAATAACAATTATTTTCCCGTGAACACTAGGAAGTTGAAGAGTAACTTTTCATTAATTCTTCACACAAAATCCAAGGGATGCATGAAACTGGTTTTTGCCAGTATCCGATATGCCAATATTTCCACACGCATTATTGCCGATAACAGTATTTCTCGTCAGTAGTACAGTCTTTACATTATGAAAATGTACTTGATGCTTTAAATGTCGAGTCTATTTGTGTGAGGAAGACATTTTAAACATGAAAAATAACATATAACTCTTAAGAAATTAACATCTTGCTTTTAAAAGGTGCCCATGCAGTAATGATTACGTGAAGCAATATGGTACTTTGACAATACTGCTGATATATATATATATATATATATATATATATATATATATATATATGGCAGATATGTATGGCCAGTATATCAGCTGCAAAAATCTGCTAATATTTCAATAGCGTCCGATACAGATATTCAACTTTACCAATACCAAAATCATACCAATAATATCGTGCATCCCTAAAAAAATTCAATATTCATAAAGAGAAAAGAGAGTTTAAACAAGTCAACAGTCATGAGCAAAGTAGGAGTTGTACAGGCATAGGCAGAATCATGGAGCTATGGAGCTGTTAATGTTGCAAAACTATTTTCAAAAATGTAAAGATTTCTACAAATTTATGAGTGATTAGTTCATAAATTGCTCATCAATGTTTTTTCTATCTAAAAAGGTAAAAATACCTAGAAGATAAATAAAAGGAAGGAGTGTCTCCACATAGTCCATTTACTTATGCTCAAGTGAAACCACACTATTTATTTACAATTATAGTCACTCGCTGGATTTTGGGACCCATTGGCCCTTTTCCACCAGCACGCCTAAGCCCTACTCTACTCGCTTCGGCTTTCCCCGAATCTACCCGGCCCTTCTCTACTCGCATTGTGCTGCTTTTCCACCAGCCCAGCTTTTATGTCAAGCCCTGCCCGTCACAGGAAGTGACCCTATATTAAGCCCCACCCTCCTTAGTCACTGTTACTAGGACAAAATCGGTTTTACTTTCCGTTGTTTCAAATTGGAGGGGTCGGTGCCTCTCTCCAATTTAAAACAATGGAAACAACTCGTCATCAACAAAAAGTCCTACTTACTTCCACTAGAATCTCATTGAATGCCAAATATAGCCAGTATTTAAATGTTTTCTCTGACCTTTGAGTGTAAGTTTTCTCTGTGATTTTTGGTGTTAAACTAACAAATTTATGACAACAATTTCCCCACAATGCATTTGAATAAACTCTCTGTACATAGAACCTGTTCGGCTGGGTAACCTGGCAATGCCTGCTTTGAGAAGGGGCTCTCTGATTCTGATTGGTGGGTCAATTAACCAATCAGAGAGCTGAAAAAGGGTCAATTGGTTCTGACTCCAAATTTCTGTCTATTCATACATTTAAAATGTTTTTTTTGTCATGTCACTAGTAATTCATGATCAATCACAACCCCATTAAATAAGTCTCAGAAAGTGTATTTACGCTTAGAATGTTAAACATTATATCATAACTGATTTTCTATTTTACACCTCTGTCCAAACATATTTAACAAATTAAATCATCATACCTCTGCAGCAGTGGAGTGACAGTGTCTCTGTGCTCCTGGAAGAGCTGGAACACATTGGCTGGTAGCGCCAGATAACTACAGAGCGCCTCCATCTGTTCTTGAGACGTAACTGAAAAGTTCAGAAACATGGGTTTTTATTCATCTGGCATCATGTTAGTATTTTAAAATCACTTAACACTCAGGCTTCACCTACCAGCAGTACTAGAGAGCTCCTCAGGTGGATTTATTCCGGTAAGGCAGTTAAAGAACAGAGCTGCACAGCGCAGGAAAGGTTCAATTCCTCTCTTCACTCTTTCTGCTACAGAGCAGCCAGACACATCTGGAATCGGCCTAAACAGCAATATCAAAAAAAAAAACATTCAAAAGCTGGAAAGCAAAGTTGCATCCATTATGGTGGACAATGTGTTCATTTTAAAGACACTTGAGTATCATGACGTGATGACACCTCCCACTGTGCAGCAAAAGATCTGTTAAAAAATCAGTATCAGACAGAGTTATAAAATATGGTCTAAATGTGCTCCTCGACCTCTGACTTGCAACTAACTTTCATGTCCCATTAAAATAAGTAAAATATATGACATTGCTTCCAAAATATGGACACATCAGGAAAATATCATGAAATTCACTTCAGTCCTTTCATAAATAACAAAAGCTAGGCCAACAAAATTTCTTGAAAAGTCTTGAACCTTGAGTCCGGGCTGAGGTCTGAAGTCTTTGGGGGGAAGTCCAAGTCAAGTCTAAGGTCAGGCCATAAGAACCGTGACTTTAACTAATAAAGCCATTCTGTGAGTGAAGGTTGAAATACAAACGTAGAGAAACTTTGGTACCTTCCAGTGAGTTGTGACACTGTATTGTTGAGCTCTGCTGCTGCTCTTGCCTCCTCTGTCTCCTCTGCACCCGCCACTGCAGGGAAATCTGGACACATCACACTCAATTAATCACTCACCATAATCATTCTCATTAGCAACATTGCTGGTTAACTAAAGGTAAGTTATCAATGATATAGTTGAATTATGTGCTTAATGTTTCTGCTGTTCATACCTGTAGAAGATAGGAGGACCTGCACTATGTGAGCCATGGTGACCAGATGCAGAATGTGAAGATGGTTGTAGGCAGAGCTGACAGCGGATGGCTGCAAGTCTACAGTCTCCTCCTGATACAGGGAGGGGATGGACAACACCAGGCCCACCTGACAAAAAACAGACACCAACATAGTCAATTATATAACATTTTAATTAATGCAAGAAATAGAAAACTTAATACAACTTCTTTTTGCTATGGCATTGGAAACAATTCTTCAAGAACATAGACTTTCCTTTATATAAAATTCCAGATGAAACTCAAAAAAGTGATGGAAAAATATCTCTGCCCAGGTGTCCTTTTTTTCCCCCACAGAATCCCTGGGCCTTTCTCACACTGCTCCCTCTACTTAATACCTAGGCACTCCCACTCTGTTGTGTAGAGCGTCTGCTAGACTTAGTCCTGTAAGAAACCTTAGAGTGCGGAGAAGAGGGAAGAAAAATGGCCATAAAAATCAGAGCTGATGCTGTGAATGCTCAGTTTTGTAAATCACTTTATTTCAATATTCCTTTTTGTACTAACTTTATGACTACACACTCTTTCCAAGTACCTTTCATGTCTTCAAAAGTAAATACAAATTCTAAAAATCAAAGATAAAGCAGTGATGTAAGATTTTTCAAGAATGATTATTTAAATTATTTAAGTATCTAAAACTTCAACATTAGTTTAACTAACACTGGTTCTGTGTATAAGACAATATAAATGATAAAAGGCTTAAATCTTCTGGAATTTTGTTTGTCTGGGTGTCATGAAAAATGCAATAGAGCATTTCATAATTTAACTTATTGTAAATGACCTCTTGTGGCCCGCAAGCAGTGCCTCCAGAAACCCACGAGCAGTACCTCTGAGGCCCACAAGAGGGCCCCAGTCCACACCTTGGGAAGCACTGTGCTGCAACTTATCAAAGGGAGCTTTACTCAGCTGCAGGCATGACAGACTTACAATGGAGTTCACTCTGTGTGAGAGTAATAGCATGGAAAGAGCAGTTGTAGCAAGGCCCTCTGTCTGACCTGGTCTCATCAAATAGCTCTGCTTCCATCCCTCCCTTCCTTGACCTCCCTCATCACCTTCACCCTTTCATCGTACTATTAAGTATGAGAATATAGTTGTTTCTTTTCTATCTTAATCAGTTGGATTGTTTTTTTCTGATAAATCAATTGCCATAAATGCATAGAAAAATAAATTTAGTTTAACTGAATTGGCTGGGTGTAACCATTTCACAGGACAAGAGTTGAATTTGGGGAACCAAATCACACGAGGTAAATATATTCATTTAGTATTTTTGTTTACACAACAGAGGTGGTAATTACAGGTTTCCATAAATCTCAGAAATGCAGTTTCTAACCCTTTAAAGGAAATTTACCAAAAGATGGAAGAAGTCCACCTCCAGCAGACAGGGAGTGTTTCTTCTGCTCAAAGCTGGTAACAAGACTAAGAGAGATCACAAGGCAGAAAGTTAACAGTTACAGACAGTTCAAGGTACTTAACAAACAGCTAAAAAAATATTTTTTTGAAAAGTAAAATACCAGATAAAGTATTACTGGTATATAATTGACAGTCAATTGTTAGGAGTTTTGCAGGAAATGGTGTTTTAACAATCTTTTCAATGAATTGTTTTCATACGAGTCCCTCACGTGCAATTTATGTGCTACATGTTGCTTTTTAAGAATCATCTATTTTTGTCACGCTATGTTGCTCTGAGCTTGTGCTACCCTTATTACAGTAATTCAGCTTTTCAGCTTGTGAGGACAAAAAGTGCAGTCTGACTGTGAGTTTTGGCTTCTTTCTGTGTGTTCAGCACTACATGCAGCCTATTTACATCATGATGTACCATCATTTTATTAAGAGGCAGGATTTTGATGACTCTGCAGTGTAGATGGACCTGTCTGATTCATAATCTGAAATCACACAGATCCATCTCGCATGATTCTCGAAATCCGAAATCCTCCCTGGAGGATGCCAGTTAGTCTATTGTAGCCCGGAGTCGTGGTTACTCAGCGACACCTGACAAAATATGCTCTCCTCTGAAGTTCAACGGAAGAACTTGGTGGGCATTGTCATTGACGAGGTTCATGTCACATGTAAGTGGTAAATGATACATCTGTGTTGTATAATTTCATGTAAGATGATAGTCTAAGGACTGAAACAAGTTTAAGCTAATGGCTAACAACAGGGTCTAGCTGCTACATCATACTGTGATGTAGCAGCTAGACCCTTCATTGTTTTTTTTTCTATTTTGATGTGTTTTGTGGACATTGTGTGTAGCAAAGCAGAAAATTGCATTAAGCTTGAATGAATGGGGGCAAACTTTTAATAGTTTCCAGGTTTTGTGGTTGTGGTGGTGACACTTGAGGTCATGACAGTGCATGTCTTGGCATATAATAGTGTTATCTTGGTCATACTGCAGTTTACTTCTAATCTGATGAACGTGTTAAAAGAAAGGTATATACACCAGATTTTGTTAAAGATATTATTTTATATCCCATGAAAATTTTATGACAATGTTCTCTTAAAGGGCTACATACCCCCCAGCATGCCTGTGAAGTGTCTCTGTACAACAGCTTGGGAGCTCTTCAGTCTCTGAGCTGCTGAAAATTGAACAATCGCCTTCAGACCTGCAAGCTAAAATAGAAAAGCATTTTGTTAAATCATTTAACATGCCACTGATGATGGGCAGCCTTTTATTACACAAAAAAGGGCCTCAAACCTGTCTGTTTTGTAGGGAACCAAAGAGTGGCTTGTTCTCTTCCTGCAGTATGTTTTCTGTAAGGACATGCAGGCATATTTTAAGAACCGCAAAGAAACAAAAAGCAGAAAAAGTGAGTTGATATGCAGAGTATTGTTGTACCTATGGCTTGGATAGTGAAGGCACACGTGTTCCAGGCCATTAGGGGCACACAAGGGCAAAGCTCATTGGGTGCTGTCTGCAGTCCCACCCTGTGCACTGTGGTGGCACACACAACCAGCATCTCCACTATGCTGTCTGAGATCTTTCTCCTAAAAACAGAAAGCATAACATTTAAAGTGCTGCACAATGGGAAACAATGACAATTGAGTTTTACTGAAAGAAAAGGCAGTTTCACTGACGGCTCTTGAACTCCATAGCTGAGAATGGATCGAAAGTCTGACTGACCCTCTCCACCCATCACTGTGTCGCCATCAACACTACTGCTTTCTGTGTTGCAATCTGGAAAACATAAAGAAAACCATCAACTGTGTCATCATCACCCATGTAAAACATTACATTCCTCAGTACTTAAACTTCTGATTGGTTAGATATTTGTTTCTGCAGGGTATACATTTGCCGAACAGAGGAAGTGCAGCGGTTTGTCTCAAGGAGGGGCTGGATGTTTTATTTGAGGTAGTGTTATTGGTAGAAATCTTATTTCTTTAATGGTGTGGGTGTATGCTTTACAAAAAAAATTTAGATCACAGAGCATGTTAAGCATATGGAGGTAAAATGGACTTACAAAATAGATGTCAAACTCATGCAGGATTGCTGAGACCTTTGACCTCCAAAATCAGGTCAGTTCACCCCAAAGTCCATGTGTAGGTTTCTGCCTTATTTGGCAAAAACATTCAATACACTCCTGAGACATTGCGCCGACAAGATCTTAGGTCAAAGTAACCTTGACCCTGTTACTCAAAAATGCATCCAGTTTATCTGAGTTCATAGGTCTAGGGTGGTTCCTGTAATGGTGTAATAAATGGACATTTTATGAGCAGGGAATGACAGAGGACCTTGAGGAGTTGATCTTTGAAATCTAAAATCTCTTCATTTTCTTCTTTGAGTCAAAATGGACATTAGTACAAAGTCTGAAGGACACCCAATGTAGTGTTCTTGAGATATTGCCCCCACAAGAAAAGGATGAGCCAATAATTTGGTCATTTGGTAAGACCAAATTACCTTGACCCTTGACATAGGGCCTCCCAATCTCAACAGTTCATCTTTGAGTCAGAAGGAACATTTGTGCAGAGGTTAAGAGGAATCACTCAAAGCGTTCTTTCACATTCACAAGACAGGGATGACGACAAGGCCCAATGAACCTTGACCTCGGACTCTAAAATCTAATTTGTTCATCCTTTAGTCAGAGTAGACATTTGGGACATGGTTGAAGAAAAGCCCTCATGGCATTTTTGAGTCACTGAGTTACCTTTGACCTGTAACACCAAAAATGTCATCTGTCCATAATGATTTAGAGTGAACAATTGGACTTCCAGCCCTTGCTATTGCTGGATCAGTCTCGTTTAATAGGTCTCCTAAGTTACAGAAGCTGCTTTATAATTAAAGCCCTTTAATAAATAAAGCAAATCAGAGCTTTTACTATAAAGTTTGTCACAGTGTTGAGTTCAAACAAAGAGCCAGTTAACATATCAAACAGTTTTTACTTAAAGGTCTAAACCTGGTTTAGGTCAGAATGCTTTGGTTTTCCAAAAAAAAAAAAAAAAAAGCCTTTCAGAGAAAATAATGTCCCATTACTATTTATCCATCCTTAGAAATGCTGCTACTCGGGATGCTGGTTTGGCATAGTGGTTAGCAACCAGGCACGTCCCATATACAAAACCCAAAACCAGTGAAGTTGGCACGTTGTGTAAATCGTAAATAAAAACAGAATACAATGATTTGCAAATCCCTTTCAACCTATATTCAATTGAATACACAGCAAAGACAAGATACTTAACCTTTCGAACTGGTAAACTGTGTTATTTTTTGCAAATATTAGCTCATTTTGAATTTGATGCCTGCAACATGTTTCAAAAAAGCTGGCACAAGTGGCAAAAAAGACTGAGAAAGTTGAGGAATGCTCATCAAACACTTATTTGGAACATCCCACAGGTGAACAGGCTAATTGAGAACAGGTGGGTGCCATGATTGGGTATAAAAGCAGCTTCCCTGAAATGGTCAGTCATTCACAAACAAGGGTGGGGCGAGGGTCACCACTTTGTGAACAAATGCGTGAGCAAATTGTCGAACAGTTTAAGAACAACATTTCTCAACGAGCTATTGCAAGGAATTTAGGGATTTCATCATCTACGGTCCGTAATATCATCAAAAGGTTCAGAGAATCTGGAGAAATAACTGCACGTAAGCGGCAAGGCCGAAAACCAACATTGAATGCCAGTGACCTTCGATCCCTCAGGCGGTACTGCATCAAAAACCGGCATCACTGTGTAAAGGATATCACCAAATGGGCTCAGGAACACTTCAGAAAGCCACTGTCAGTAACTACAGTTCGTCGCTACATCTGTAAGTGCAAGTTAAAACTCTACTATGCAAAGCGAAAGCCATTTATCAACAACACCCAGAAACGCGGCCGGCTTCGCTGGGCCTGAGCTCATCTAAGATGGACTGATGCAAAGTGGAAAAGTGTTCTGTGGTCTGACGAGTCCACATTTCAAATTGTTTTTGGAAAGTGTGGTCGTCGTGTCCTCCGGACCAAAGAGGAAAAGAACCAGCCGGACTGTTACAGGCGCAAAGTTCAAAAGCCAGCATCTGTGATGGTATGGGGGTGTATTAGTGCCCAAGGCATGGGTAACTTACACATCTGTGAAGGCACCATTAATGCTGAAAGGTACATACAGGTTTTGGAGGAACATATGTTGCCATCCAAGCAACGTGTTTTTCATGGACGCCCCTGCTTATTTCAGCAAGACAATGCCAAGCCACATTCTGCACGTGTTACAACAGCGTGGCTTCGTAGTAAAAGAGTGCGGGTACTAGACTGGCCTGCCTGTAGTCCAGACCTGTCCCCCATTGAAAATGTGTGGCGCATTATGAAGCGTAAAATACAACAACAGAGACCCCGGACTGTTGAACAACTTAAGCTGTACATCAAGCAAGAATGGGAAAGAATTCCACCCGAAAAGCTTCAAAAATTGGTCTCCTCAGTTCCCAAACGTTTACTGAGTGTTGTTAAAAGGAAAGGTGATGTAACACAGTGGTAAAAATGCCCCTGTGCCAACTTTTTTGCAATGTGTTGCTGCCATTAAATCCTAAGTTGATGATTATTTGCAAAAGAAAATAAAGTTTCTCAAGTCCAACATTAAATATCTTGTCTTTGCAGTGTATTCAATTGAATATAAGTTGAAAAGGATTTGCAAATCATTGTATTCTGTTTTTATTTACGATTTACACAACGTGCCAACTTCACTGGTTTTGGGTTTTGTATATGCTTATATGCTTCCTGGGTTCGAATTCAGCCTGTGGCCAGTTTGCAGAGTGTCCTCCCCTACTCTCTCTCACCCCCTTTCACAAGCCTATCCACTGTCACTTTCTCCTGTCAATAAAGGCACGAAATGCCCAAAAAATAATCTTTAAAAAAAAAAAGGAAAAAAAAGAAATGCTACTACTCTATGTACACTGTGTTTTACCATTTTCCTGAGCGACTGACTTCAGTCCTTTAATCCTGGCCAAGAGGATCTGGATCCAGCGAGGCATGGTCAAATGCTGCCCAATTATTTCAGCATTCTCACTGCATGCAGGAAACAAAATATCAGTTTAGTACATTTAGACAACCAACAGGTGTAACTGACCTGAAAAAGGCAAACTGGACTTACTAGTTAAACATAAGAGGCTCTAACGGGATGAGAGGGACAACAGTATTGCAGAGAGACTTGCAAAGGGGACACAAATACTCCCCGTTTTCCAGGTCGATGATCAGCTCAGCATGGAGCCGGTTCCTGGTTGTATTCTGGACAGCCTCAAAATATCTAAAGAAAAGAAGAGCAGATAATGAGAGATAAAGTTGCGATAAGGCCTTTTAGTGGACCACAGCACTGGGTTGTACCAGCAGAAAGTAAGATTCAATGTAAGCCACAAGAAGAACCCATATTTTGCCCACACTCTGGTTCATATATTCATTTTTGATGACTGTGCTAGAGTATGATCACAATCACTAATGTTCATGAATAATAGTCCACAATTGTGAACTATTAAGCAAACCCATGTGGTTGTTGACTATATCACCAGCAGATCTCCCTGCTGTTTTACACAAGATTTAAATTAAAGTTGGCAAACATATCAAGGTTAATTAGGACATTATGCTCTACATCAGGCATCACCAAATGGCGGACCTTGGTCCGGATCCAGACCGAGTGACGGTTCTGTCCGGACCCGTGACCAATCTCTGATAAATTCACAGGAATAGATTTTAACTGAGCATTTTTTTTCCCCGACAGTCGCGGATATACAGTGGGCATGCCCGCCAATAGGGGGGGACAAACGGTTATGTTGTCCCAGGCCCAGCATGGGGGGGAGGACCGGAACTGGGCCGGAGGGGCCCGCTGCCCCGGAGCGGAGGGACAGAGCCAGGCTACCGGTGAGATATATAGAGAGAGAGAGAGAGACCGAGAGAGACGGTCACGGTGGAGCGGAGGGTGGGCGGGGGGGCATCTGATGTCTTGTCCCAGGCCCAGGCAAGACTGTCAGCTGGCCTGACAGCAGGCGCTGCAACTCCAGTTAACACTAGAACCGCTACTGTGGTCTGATCACAAGCCGGTCATGCCACGAGCGTGCCTAAATATATGTTCTGTATGTTTTCTGAGGCTTTAAGGTTGTTTCATGAAGCATTAAAGAGGAACGAGACATGATTCATTTAGCGGAGGTGATTTTCCCGCTGCTATCATGTTTACAGCACGAGCTGCAGCAGCCACAAGCAAACAGCAGGCAGAGACAAATAAACTGCCTGTGCACGAAAATAAGACCCTGTCACCTGCAAGCTTTGCGACTGACCCGTGTGTGAGAAATGCTGATGAGGGCTGAGAGTTTTTGCGCTGTGGTGGCGCTGCACTGTCCACGGGATGATGCTGTTCTTTTTCTAATTGTTTACTAATCGAGTTGATCTTTTTTTCGTGTTATCTTCATTGTTGCAGTTCTACAGTTTTTAGCACTAGTTTGTTTTCGAATGCTTCACATTTTGCAAGTTCTAGTAACACTGTTCTGTTTATTTTTTTAGGCTGTGAACTCTCTTATTTAAGAAAAAAGAAGAGGAAAAATATTTAGTCAGCGCTCTGTATGCATTTGATTTTTCCTAAGAAGAGACACCTTTATTGTTTTCTGAAGATGTTGACTTTTTTCCTTGATGTGTAGGCCTTCAATTCTTGGCTGGGACCTCTTTCATTTAAGAGGAAAAAATGGTTATCTGGCTCTGCTTGCGCTTTTTTATTTATTTTATTTCAGGTTTTTCTTTTTAATCTGAAATTAAAGGCTGTAAATTAAATTGCCTTGGACTACTTTTATTTATGGTAAAGCAGCTAGCTGTGCACTCAATTAACCATATCCTGCATTAAAAATTGACAATAAATATTGTTGAAACCATAAAAATGTGGACATAGGGGAAGGCTATAAAACACAAACTGGACTTCGGTTCGGACCTTTTATCAGTGGAAATTTTATTAACTGGACCTTGGTGACTTTTAATTGAAAACCCCTGCTCTACATGTACAGATGAACCTTACACTTCTGTGGTGCAAACAAACAATGAATCAACTAAGGGCACAACTTAACTTAAGTTTAAGTGTGGGATTTACAAAAGACGTAAAGAACTCGCAAGTTGCTGGTGCAACAGGCCCCAGGAGAAGAACTTACCCCTAATAATGAGACAGTTTTGTTCTGGAGGTACTCACTTTTGCCAACATGTGGCGTGCATAACGTGTCCACAGCTTCCAGTGTGGGTCCCCACTGTGAGCTCAGGAGGCATGTAGAGAGGGTACGCTGTTCCTTTAAAAGGTAAACACAAGCACATTTGAGTCTAGTGTGCCAAAATCAGACATTTCCTGTTCAAAAAATACATCACTTATCTCTCACTGTAGTCTTTTTGAGAAACTGACGGCACATGACTGAGACTGTTTAATAATGCTACTTCTTTGATAGTATCATTTGATTTCTTTTTTCACATTAAATCACCCTATTGAAATTAATCATCATTCATTTATATTGTATTTTTGAATATTCCAAATACTTTACTCCTAGTAAGTCACATTGTTTCTTTTCATAAGATTACTATTATATTATGCTTTTGCAATCTAGTTTGTTTGTTTTTTTACATTCACTTCAATAAAGTTTGTTAAATCAAAACTGACTCACCATCCCCTATGGAGGTCAGTTTCTTCCCTCTGCACTGAGTCAGCACTGTGGATCTTTGCACACATGCAGTCAGCACCATGGCCTGAGCCTGAGCCGCCACCTCCTGCTCTTCTTGACAAAGAATGCAGGTGAGCACCTCCCTCTCTGCAGGAGTACACCCTCTATGTGGGCCAACAGCTATGCACAGCTCCCTCTGCTCCATTGCACAGCTGAAGAGAAAAGCACGACACAAAAGTAGAATTAGATCAGGTTTATATTTTTGAGTTCCTTTGCTTTAAGGTCTTTACATGGTATTTAGATACAAGGTTAACACTTTTGTTCATGCACTTCGGTTGGAGCACTCACTCTCTGAGTCAACAGCACAGCTCCAGAGGCAGCCTGCATTTGGAACTTACTTTCAGCTAACCACCACCACATAAACTGTAGTCACTAAATAACATTTTGCTGTTCCCTTTATTTGCATGTATATGACAAAATGGCATAGAAAAGATTTACTGTTTACCTGTTGGGTTGTGATTCATTATCCCTTTATGATATGCACAGTGAAACTGCTTGCAATACTAATGAATGGGAAAAAATAAGCAACAAGGTCAGAGACCAGTGGCAGAGCTTTTCTCTCTTATTTTGTCTTAAACATATTTTAAAGAAATGGAGAAATTTTATTTGGGAAATAAGCCTTGTGGGCAACCAATCAGACTTAAATGCCAACTCGTCTCAAAGCACAGTGTGACCTGGCTATGTAACGCTTGCTTTATTATTCTACAACTAATTTCCCACCATTCAGTCATACTGCTTCACAACACATAGCCTCCAGGGATACCTAATAGAGCTGTGCATCTTCAGTAGTCTCACGATTTAATTACGATTATTATTATAAGATTTGATATCACGATAAAATGCAGAGAGTAGTATCATTGATTTCCCATATTACCACACCACACCTCATGCTACTTTTTAGCTAAAAAAATATTAATGGTGAAATGATTTTGAAGATCAACTGCAGAAAAAAAAAATTCATAGTAACCCAAAAAACATAGGTCCCATCTAAGACCTCTATAAACTCAAAGTTATTTTTATGACAATTACTAATTACAACAGGCCAGAAACTTGGATATTGAACATTAATTCCAATAAGATGTATGTATTAGAAAACCTTGTTCAAACAAGGGACACTCTTTAATGCAGACTGGTGGCTGTTTAGTGATAAAACACTGGGATCATATGGTGATGGTCAAAGTGCCATGTTAAATTTAAAAAAGAAGACTTTTTCAGACTATTAATAGCCTAAAATTAATAAAAACAAAATACAAGAGTTTTCAAGACTTATACTGGGTCCACAGAAAGCCTGCTCTTCAACAGGTCTTTAACGGTCTTAGGTGAGCACCATCATATGTCAGATTCTACACCACAAAACTACCTGGATGAAGGCTTATCTGACCAACTATGTAGGCAGCATGACTAACCAAATACAGTATTTACTGGTACACATGAGTTGCATTTACACCTAGCGCTCAGGATTACCACTCAGTATCTAACAACAAATATCTGATGTAAATGTAAGGTATAAATGGGGTCTGATCTAAAGCCAGACAAACACAAACCTTACTGACTTTTAGGTAAAGTTATTTATTTACTCATTCAATTGTGATTTAATGTGCTTACCTCTCACTGGTTGGAACAGTCTCTCCCTGTGATCCACTGTCTGGCATGTTGTCATAAAGCATCTTGTTCGACTC
Source organism: Cetoscarus ocellatus (assembly GCA_037902135.1). NCBI lineage: Eukaryota > Metazoa > Chordata > Actinopteri > Labriformes > Labridae > Cetoscarus > Cetoscarus ocellatus. The sequence goes on along the minus strand of JBAMNC010000805.1, from coordinate 135,824 downwards.
AATGAAGTTCTTTTGCATTGCAGACATCTGTGCCATGATCTTCTGTCTGTGGAGTTTGGCGGCCTCTGCCTTTCTCTTGCGTTCAGCTTTCTCTTTGTCCTGAGCACTCTGAAGCAACAGTAAGACAGGTAATAATACATAAATACTGAGAAGCTTCAAAATAAATGCACACTGAGTCAGTAGTACATACTCAGAGAGTTGTATCAAGTAAAGTTAAAGTGGCTTTAGCCTCTTGAAGGGTGTTCCTATTGCTTCTGACTATCGAACATTTGATATTATGATATTTTTATAATCTTCCTTGAACATTTCTTAAAAAAATCAATAATTACAATTACTCTCTTCAGTCGTGAAGATACACAAAGCTTAAGCCCTAAATGCAAAACAATCCATCTGAGAATTTGACCTTGAATCCAACCATACCAATCAAGCACAAGGTTCAAGTTCCTTTTACTGGTACATCTAATCTTTATAAATGAAGCAATCATTGTTGTTTAACCTCTTCAGGCTTGGATGTTTCCACACTCATAGATGCTGATGGGCTGGATTTCTCTCTTAGGCACTTGATTATCTCAAACATCTGGAAGAAAAAAATAATCAAAATGAAACTATGAGGAATATAGGAAAATTAGGGTGACTGTGAAAAAACATGTTGAAAGTGTTAAAAGGTAATTAAAATGAAGACTGCCTGATTAAACAGCTTACCTGTAGGACCCATTTGATCATGTCTTTCTGAGCTTCAAGTGAAGGAACAGTCTTAATCTTGGATAACAAAAGAAACACTGATTTGCCATGCTCTGAACCGATTCCTAATGGAAGGAAGAGGAACAACTTTTGACAGAAATCCAAGCAAATATACACATTTTTGCCAAGATCTACTGTTTGATCAATGGTGTGTAAGTGACTCATAGACACTCAGAATTACTTTTTTTTTACTCACTTCTGGCCTTAAAGCTGAAATCAAAGGTCACTTCTTCATCGGACGCATTTTCAAGCTGCATTTTCTCTTCAAGCAGTGCCTGACCAATCAGGTGCAGGGCCTGTGAGGGAAATGCAGTGGATTTGAGCAACTAATAGCAAAGGCGAAACCTGGTACACTCTGTAAAAACAAACAAAAACAAAAATAATCAATGTGCTTTGTACCCTCTGAATCATGGCTTCTGTCCAATGAGTCGTCCGGTCCTCTGCAGCTCTCTGTAGGACTCTTCTCAGGACATGGATGATGATGTCACAGCAGAGCAGACGCACTATGTTGGAGAAAGCTGGGGAAAAGGCTGGAGGCAATGGTGGCCGCAGAGCTGAGAAAAGACAAAAAACACACAAGAGACACGTGAGACACATAAGACACATAAGAGTTATTAGTTGTATTGCTTCATTAGCAGCTGCAGCAGAAAAAGCCTGAGCAGATACAGGACATCAGTCACCTTTATCGTTGCTCTCCTGAGTCCTCCTTTTCTTCTGACACTCTTCAGCCTAAAATGGTAAAACTTAGGCATGAAAAATACAAAAACGACAAAAGCTATGTTAATTTAACTTACAACTGGTGTTAGACATTGCTTACCTTGCTATGCTGAGATCTTGAATAGTGGTAGAAGAAAGGGTTGAATTCTACCAGGCGCTCTTTTTTCACCTCATACAAACCATGTCCTGAAACACCAGGTTTTCTAAAAATCATAAAAACAGAACAGTGTCTTTAAATCAGTTGCAAAAACAGTTTCACAATAAAATTAAACACACTGTCACATTATTCACATACTTGAAGGTGGCAACTTTGGCAATTACAGACTCCAGGCCTGTTTCATGGCTCTCCTAAAAGGGATGAAAGATAACCCACTTTGATATTCTCAACACCTCTTGAAACAAACAAACAAACACAAGAACAGAAATAAGAATCAAGAAAGAAATAGCCTGCTTACATTCTCCGGCAGTCCCTTGGCCAGAGTACTGTGAGCCATGGGCTCAATACAGAGCAGGTGGATGACCTCCCTCATTGTCACATCCTCTTTGGTCACATTACTGATACCCGGGACATAGCGCTCACCTAGACACACCATTATAGTGAAACACTACCAAAACAGCCCAACTTATACAGACTTTAAGTATCTATTTCTGTTACTCATACCAACAATGACGATGATGAGATACAGCATCTCTTCAGTCAGTCGGTTCCATTGTATCAGCTCATCCTGCAAATTAATTTGCTATAAGTAAAACAAATCAAATAAAAAAACGAACTATTCTTGTCATTTGCTTGGTGTTGTACCTGGTCTTTGCTTGAACAAATCCCATTAAAATAATCAAAGAGCTCAAATCTCAACAGGATCAGCATGAGGAAGTGGTTTGGCTCCATTTTTGAGGCAGTTATCTGTAAAACAAAATTGTATTGTGAACTTTTATGGACTTTTTTTAGAGGAAGAGAAAGACCAAAAATATGTGTGATTACTTCTGACCTGAAGCATGAGAATGTCCTTATCGTACATCTCATCCCTGCACTTTACATCCTGATAGTAGTAGACCTGATCATGATGAATGGAAATTGATTTGCTTGTCATTTAGCAATTTATGGAAAAAAATGCAAATGATAGACGTAATGTAAGTTATGCATTAAAACATCGAGGAAGATTTTACCTGGCTGACTAATGAAAGCCCATTTCTCCGCCACATATCAGCTGAAACCTGTGCAGCCAGAACAATGCAGCGCAGAGGATGCTCTGCAAGCTGAGTAAAGTCATAACTCTCCTGCAACACAGAGAAAACCACAACCCTCTAAAACCAGCTGCAAATGTGAAAACAAAATACAAACCAATCACACAGTGGTTTGAGTGACCAACTTTAATCAAAAAAAATTTACTCTGACATGTTTCTTCTCATAGAACAGTGTTTCCTGATAAGACTTTTGTACACCAAAAATATTCTTGCTCTACAATTTACCAACACTGTGTTGATTTACTTGTGAAATCTGGTTGGCACTGGAAGTGATCCAAGAAGTTTGTGGCCAATGGAAGGCCACTTTTGAACAGCTTTTCTCTGTCATAGCGAGGCTCATCTATGAAACTAAAGGTTGACTGTTATGCTTGTACATTTTTGGAGTGCAGTTTGTATTGAACAGTCTCTAATTTAAAACAAGCAAGCAGCAGAGGCTGCCCATGCTACCAGTCTACACATTATCTTCTGTAAATTCTGTCCTGGTGGCTTTACACACTGTGTGTGTTGAATAAACTTTTCATCTTCTTGGGTCATGGAAAACAAAAGTTACCATAAAACACTTAGATCCTTTTCACGTCACTTACCAGATTATCTAGGCTTTCAATTGCTCTAGTTCTGCACAGAAGCACATAGAGGCCTGTGGAGCAGAGGGCACAGAGAAGCAAGTTAATGCTGAATTAAAGTTAGGACAAATGCTCATACATGATGGGAAATAAGGGGTGTCATGGTTCTCAACTTTTTAAAGTATTTATGGCTACTTTCACATTCAGGGGCTTTGTAAGAACAGCAGAGTTTTTAAGGAGCAGGGTAAGAGGACGTCTTGTAACACTGCTGTGTTTTGTTGTGTCTGCTTCTTACATGTTTTTTATTTCTAAAAAGAAAGTGATAAGCAAAAAATTAGAATTATTTCTACCACCTGGATTGGGATGTGAATATATTGTCAGAGTTTTTCGGAAAGCAGATGTATTTGTTGTGAACATAACACTTATACCGTTATTTCCCTACAATAAATAGTAGTCTTACCTGCTAGTAGCCTGGAGATGGGAAGGTGTATGCTGACAGGCTCTTGAGACACTCTGTAAGAGCGAACATGGAGAATTTGTTTGCACATGTAGTAGTCAGTCGGTTCTCTGAGGAGGGGCTGATTATTGCACTGCATCAGGGCTGTGTGGCACTCTTTAAATGCAAGCAGCAAGATCTTGTCCTGAGAGGGAAAACAGGCGGTTATTGACCACAGATAACAAACTCCTCAGCTGTTCCTCTCTTTCCAAAGTTGCTTGGTGGAAAACACGAATTACAACATACATCAGAGGAACACCAGTCTTGAAACATGGCAAGAACATGCCGGAGCTGGATCTGAAGAGAAAAACCAGCCTCCCATTCAGGCTCCACCGCAATGTGCCGGCCAAACTGGCGCTTCACCTCCTCCATGCCCTGAGAAAAAGAAAATAAAACAAGTTTCAGGAGTCATTACATATCTGGTTTGTCAAGTTGCAGCATCCTGCCATACAATTCCTTCTGCTACAAGTCAAGGGAGTGAGTCAATTTATTTGAGATCACTGGTACCTGCATGCATTTCAGGAGCCCTAGGAAGCTTCTGAACCCTTCTAGGAACTGTGTCCGCAGCTCTTCAGTCCATGTAGAGGGTTTACTGATCAGAATATACCTGAGAGAGACACAGCATGCATCTCAAATTGAGTTGAAAAAAAAAAAAAACTAAGCAATAAAGATTTCAGTTACATTATAAAGATCTTATTCCAGACTTTGTAAATGTATGTTTTGACAGTGTGTTTTTCCACTCAATGTTACTCTGTTTTAGAAACTAAGGCCAAACTTCGTTTATCCTTTTTAATGTGTTGCATTGTTCTGTTTGGTTTAATGAAGCAATTCCCTAAATGAAAGACATTTCCTGTCCTTGGCTGACACAAGTATTAAATTGTTGCTTTATTATCACCTGAGGTCGTGGAAGATGACCTGTATGCGTGAGAACTTGTCAGAGTTGTAGCCAAGGAAGAAGAAACGGTTGTTGTCATCCAGATGTTCATGCAGCAGCTCCATGACTGTATCCACTATCACTTTGATGACATTACCCTCTTCAATTAGCTGCCTGGCCTACAAGAGGAACAGGCATTAAGGATCAAATGAATATTACACAGGTTATCTATTTAGAGAAAAATAATTATACACATTCACAGTATCTGTAATGCAACACTTGGGCCAAAATGACAAACAACACATACTAATGTGGGCACTGTAAATATCTGGACAGACAGAGCAGTGATGGATATGCTCCTTTCATGGTCATCATTTATGAAATCCTTTTGCAGCTGCTTGTAGTGCTGGAGGAAAAAACAAAAGGCACGTATTAAAATAAAGCTGGTGACAAAATAAATGAAAGAAAAAAAAATAAAGCATTTGCCCCTTTTACCTTTGTGAACTCTATTGCAAAAAGCCTCTTGAACTCCGTCTCCATTAGCATGCTACAGAAAATCAGCTCATGTACGATCTTGCGAGCTCCTGGAGGACATAAAAAAGACTAACTTACGTAATATCATGTTGGATGAAGTTCAAGCCCGGTTTGTACTTCTGTGACAAGCAACTACATGAGCGCTACATTCTTCTGCATGGTATCTGCTTAGCTCTGTAATATTCCACCAAAACACCAGGCAGTGAAAAATTTGATGCTATTGTATCAACTGTTTCCAGTCCTGCCACATTCTCTGCTTGTTTGTATACAGGAAACCATCGCTACTGAAACTAACCGAACCAGGGTGAAATGGAAGTTGATTAATATTGAGCAGCAGTAATTAGTACTACAATTATTGCCGAGGAGAAAAGAGAGAAACATTGGAGAATTAATTTACAGCTGCTGAATTGGCAGAGGACATCAGGAATTTTGCAGCTGTTCAGCATCTGAGAATCATGGATAAAATCAATATTTTTAGATGCCAAGGACTCGGTTTGACAAATTAGCTAGTCTTCTTCAGCCAATTATCTAATTCTTTAGTACACATACATGCCTCATTTCCACTGAGAGGTCTGGTTTGGTTCAGTACAGTTCAGTACAGTTTAGTACAGTCTGGAGCGGTAACCCTGATCTTGTTTGTGTTTCTACTGCCACTGCACCTTCACTTGAGGTCGGGAATGTGAGCTGCAAGGAGAGGGTTGGGCTGGCTATGTAAATGGTTGACACAGTGACACAGTGAAGCGGTCTGGAGTAGAGCGCAACTGTAAGCAAAAAACTATAATGGAGGACTTCCAGCACTCCAGTTCTCCATGGAGCATTGTTTTGTGCAGACATCCTTAACAGCAACAGCAGATGACAAATTGCTCAAAATCAACCATCAAAACTTTTAGGTCAATTTGGTATGGTCATGGGATGGCATGGGTTGGTTATTTTGGGTACCTTTCTCTTTATCTGGCAGTGGAAATGTCTGTAATTGGGAACTGAACCAAGCACAACTGAACCGGACAGCTTGGTGGAAGTGCAGCTATAAAGTGCTAATGAGATGAAGTCTTTTAGTGTGCCAAAATGAAAGATAATATTGCCCAGGTTCAATCAGCGAAAACTTGAGTTATTGTTTATGGGTTCTGAAACTCTAGCTAAAAATAAGCTCTTTGGTAAAGAGTTCATGGTAATTTTTTTTTTCATTAAGATGACCTGCGCAAAGGAACACTACTTTAATTAGGTATGAAAAAAATATTCTATATTATTATTATTATTATCATTATTATTATAAATAATTTTTGACATGCAGGCTATTGAGAAACTACACCACAGACTGCTAATTTCAACTGCATCATGTTGTTTCTATGCCTGTGAAGATGACATTTGATGTCCTTGACAAACTCTGTGTTCCTAGTGAACCAACTGTAAGTAGCTGCCTTTTTTAATATTTTTAAAAGCTTTAATATATTTTCAAATAGGGTATTTACAATGTATATTATGTCAAAGATTAATGTGAAACTTTTTTAAAAAATTCTACACATTCACAACACATTAAAATTGAAGTGGTCATTATCTTTATGGTTAGATGAACTACTAAAGGACAAAAAGTATCACCCACTCTTCCTTTAATTACAAAAGACCGTTTCCTTGAACGTTTACAGGGATGTTTTAAAGTTAAAGAATAAGCAGCTTTATATGAAAATTACTGCACCTTAAGTACAACAACTTAATCATAAACTCTGTTGTTGAATATCTGTAATAACTTATAGCTGTACAAATTCACCAGGCATGCCTCACTTGCAGTATGGCACACCAGTAGGCCTCATCCACCTCAAGGGTTCCCAAAGCCAGCCTCAAGTGGACACTCAAGCACTATAGCTTTTGGCACATCCGCATGACCTCCTTTTTCAGCCTTGGAGGTTGCTGCTTTGCCTGGTCATACTATTTAATACTACTCTAAACTTGCAGTTGCCCAATACTGCCAGCCGATCAATCACGAGGCTTGCTTGTAATGTTTGATTCTGTCAGATTTTTCAAAGATATGAACATCGGGCTATGTGCGGAAGAGTCTGCCTCTGCATATACAGCTTAAACTGTGACGTAGGTTTGACGTGGAAGTATAAATAGGGCTTTAGATAAGTGAAAAACAATGTTAAATAGACTTGCCTTTGTACATCCTGGCATCATGTAGCATAAGTCTGCTGATGAGGCAGGGTCGCTCTCCGTCTGTATTGGGCTCCAGTGCCACCTGACTGAAGGCCTGCCTGAAGCCCACTGAAGACATACGAGATCACGTCACTTAACATACATATGCATGGACAAATTAGCTTTTAGATCGGTACAGATATTATTTTATATATCTTATTTTGAATTTACTACACCAGAAAAATCTCACTTAGATTTAGAATCTCATTTACAAGATTATCCAAAATCAGGCAGCAGCACTTTCAAAAAAGTAATAGACATAAAACACAAAAAAATTCAAACAGATCAATGACAAAAAAAAAAAAAAAAAAAAATTGTCAGAGCATCTAAAACATGGTGCAACATCCACAATGCATCTAATCTATTCTTTGAAGACAGCTGCTCCACAGATACAAAGCTGCAACTTCTTTTACCTGTTTACCCAGAACCACTTCAGTGGGACACTGCAAAACTAAGCCTTGTGAATGAGCTGAAGCACTTATTTTCACATCAATCAAAGTACACAAGAATGAGATCAGCAGCTTTAGCGCTGCCATAAAAATAAGGTTATACGTGTGATTTAGCCTATGAATGTTCAACAAATGCCAGCTAACCTGAGCATAAACACTACAGTGATGAGTTACAAACCCCAATACTCCATATTCATCATATATCATCAATCTTGTTAACAAGAGGCATGAAAATAGCCAAAATAAGTGTAGCTTTAACACCAAAAAATAGGGCTATTTTTAAAAATCCAGCAGCAACATTAAGTTCTTTCAGAGTTTATAAGAAATCACAGACTCATTCACAACACTTAAAGATGCAGTGAAACCATAAAGGCCATGATTATGGCCTTAGGATTTGTTTCCAAAAATGCTTAAAGGTCAAACATCAGGACTGTTAGGTTTGTGTGGCACAAACATTGCAGCACCTGAGTAGCTGATGATCTTTTGGAACCAGCTGCCGAGGCGCAGAGCAAAAGTTTGATGAGCCATTACTGCTGAGTGAAGGATCTCCACACGCAGTGGCTGCAAGGAGATGTGCTCAGAGTTTGACTGCAAAAAGGAGAAAATTTTAAAATCAAATACACCTCAAATTCAATCATTTCACTACTGTTGGGTCTGTGTCTGGCATTTACCCTAATGAGATCTTTTGCTTGCTGACAGGAAATAAGAGTTCCTCTCTTTACAGCTCGTCGACCCTGTGCAAAAAGTAGTTATAATGAAACAATCTGAAACTGATTTGTGGGATTAAAGTGTAGTTAAGGACGAAACAATGAAGAAAAAAATACCTCCTTGTCAATAAGTGCTGTATGAGTCTGTGCTTCCGCCTGATCACAGTGGACCGAGCGCTGCAGGGTGTAGATCACATGGTCGTACGAGTGGTGTTCATCATTGTAAAGAACACAGTAATATGCATTTTCTTTTTTCCTGCAAAGATAAAAGACTAAGTTAAGAGTTTTATTTTAATCAAGATGGATTTGTGTACGTTTATGTGATGAGATGAACCGTACCGGGGCAGGAGCTCAGCAGACAGCTCAAAGTTCTCCTCCCAAACTAGGAAATCTGTGACGTACTGAAGCAGCACCCGAAACAGTTTCTCCGCACGCTCATGTAATTCAGGCTCCAAAACACACTCATCCTGTCCAGATAACAGAGAATAGCATGCATTAGATGTTAGTATGGATTTATTTTTTGGATTTTTTTTTTTTGCTAAATGCCGATACACGATTTACATTTCTATTAGCGATGAAGGATTTTTGGAAAAGATACAATCGCAATTTTTCGGGCAGGTTTTTCGATTTCAATTTGATTCACCATTTTCTTCAAATCAAGCTTCAGTGCAATATTCACAATGAGTGCAGTAACATTTACAAACAAGTCAGAAAATTACATCATACCATCAAACATTAAAAGCTATTACTCTAAGGCAAGGATGAAAACTAAACCTAATAGTTGGTTCCAAATGTATTTATTAACAAGAAACATGCACGTACACTCTTGATAGTCCTTGACCAATGGCAGTTTTTACACCTGAAGAAGTAAGAGTCATCTTTGACTGTCTTAACTTAAAAAAAATGCAGTGCAAAAAAATCCTTAATTGTACTAAGTTAAAAAAGTAAATAAAATGTTAACCCCCCCCCAAAAAAAACAAAACAAAACAAAACAAAACAAAACAAAACAAAACAAAACAAAACAAAACAAAACAAAACAAAACAATGTTATCCAAGTTCTAATAAGAAAAACAAAATTCAACAATTCCAATAAGGAAAAAAGCCAGCCATGCCAAACCAGCATGTCAACCTTTTATGGTTTTGGACATGAACGCTGAAATGTGACAGCACCGCCACCAGCAAATTTTTTGACACAACAGATCCCCGGCCAGTCAGGAGCGCTGCAAAACTTGCAGCTTCGGCGATCACATGATCACGTTGTCTGAAATCGCGATTTTGATCAGAAAACGATAAATCATTCAGCCCTAATTTCTATATTAATTTATTTTTTCCAGAAACTAAAATAAATGGTTGTCATAATACCAGAACTGTATACTTTTATTTTTGTTGATGTAGTAAAAAAATAGGTATCTTCTTCTGATGATGCATAACCTCTTATTAAATGAAAGTTCCGTATTTAGCTGAAACATTTACAAAAGATTTCCCTGTGGTTAATATTTTCTTGCCCAATATCTTGTTAAAAGGGTATATCAATAGTAGCAGTATCATGAAAAAATGTAGGTATTGTCCAATCCTTAACTTGGATCTCTTGTTCAAACTTCCTCAATAAGCTGTCACTAGAGTATTAGAGAACATTTAATTTATTTCTATGATTATTTCATTTCATTTTCAGAAATAAAGGCAAATTTTGTCATTCTTTCTCAGCAAGTTTAAAATAGGCACTGATGTGCCCAGAAAATGTTCTTAATGTTCCTAAAGAGTCCTCTTAGAATTTTGGCTTGTCTACTAAAAGGTGCCCTGATCATTTGAACACCAATAAGTATTGGCTGATATTTGTTTAAAAACCGGATTGGTTGGTTGATCAAAATTAATGGTTGAGGTCTCCGATACAGTCACTTGTGGATTAACCCAGTGCTCACCTGTGGATGTCATCCACTGCTCCTCTTATCTGCTGCTCAGTTAAACTCTTAAAAAAGCCGTGGTAGAATCTCCAAAGCGTACAGTTTTCAGTCCTTAAATCAAAAATATTAATCAAGTGTTGAAGTCTGTGTTGAAATTCACTAATGTGGTGAAAGATAATCAGCTAAGCTAAATTAGCTGCACATTTCTACACAAGATATGCATTTTGTGTTTAGTGATGCATTTGAGGACCAGTCAGAAACATGATTTGTTTGGATGTAATTTAAGGAGTTGAGGGTTTAGGTTTTGGCTGAACCTTGAATATATAATGTTGAGTGGGGGCAAAACATTTTTTTTGGCAGTATGAAGTATTATGTACAATCCATGATGTAACTGAGTTAATATTTATGAACCCTTTGCCTTAAATTTATTAGTCTATCTGCACTGTTTTCCTGCTGGTTGGAATTAAGTTTCAAGTAATAAATGTTTCAATTCACTGAGTAATTCTGACGTCCTTACAAAAGAAGACTATATGGCATTGCTCCTTGAGATCTTGCATAATATGCGACATTTGAATGATAAGCTGCTGTGGTGAATTATTCCACATTTTTTTTTACATTGTCATTTAAGTGTAATTTCTTCTTAAAATGGGTACATTACTGACTAGATCTTACTATTTTTTTAAAGACCAAGCTTTATTTGAAAAAATGATTCAGTTTATTAGAGCTTTTCCCACATGATCAAAGTTTGTTTTAATAACCTTTACTAACTCCCCATTTCCTGTGTCACCAGCACTGTCAACATGATGTCAAAGGACCAGTGTCAATATTTTGTTCCTAAAAGCTTACCAGGGAAATTTTATATTAATTTCACAAAGACATTTGACTGAGAGCAAACATTCCTCAATGCAGCTAAATATTTCATACAAATGTCTGACATTAAACATACAAACTAAACTAAACATGACGTACACATGTGTATTTACACCAGCATCTACGTCACACCACTGTGTGAGAAAAAGCACAGTCTTCCACAATCTCAACAACTGCAGATCTTAAGCATTATGACTCCTTTGTCTCATCACTTCTTTAAAAAGCACAGTTTGGTGCTGAAAACATACATCAGGCTCACAGAAAGTGGCTGCTGAATCACCTGCAGTTTATGGAAAATTCAACGAGCTGTCAGGCTGTACATCTGCTCAAAACCACCCGATCTTATCAGGGAAACACTGAGACAGCAAAGAAAGACCTGACAAACAAGAGCTGAGCAGCATCAATCAGCAAAGTGTGTCCCTGCAGCACCAACACAGTCCAGCAGATTAAAGGAACTGTTTTCCACAAGCTTTTACACATTCAATCACCCACATTTTTTGGACTAGTTATAAATTGTCTCAGTTTTTCCAAGTCAACAAAATGTTTTCCTCTCTTCTTTCCAGAGCCAAAGTCACCACCAAGGGAGCTTCAGCCAGGATTAAGATGGGAAAATAAGCATTCTGGGGTTCACTGACATAGAATGGGGCAAGCACGTCCCTCCCATGTCCATTTTTCCACTCTGTTATATAACTCACCGTTACCATGGCAGTGGCTGCCCCTGGGTCGTGTTTGGAGCAACAGTGGCCAATCTTCCAGGCTTCCACGTCCCCACAATCACAGAACCCTCCGCCTGATGATGCGTGCATCTGAGACAAAAAGGATGTACTCCATGTTACTGAGGGGAGGTACTCATTTATAACTGGTAATGTAACGATCACCACCTCATTACATTATCATTTTAAATGAACACTGGTAAATACAGATATAATTATCAGTGTGGCAATCAACTTACAGGGCTGTTTCAGTGTTAAAGAGTGTATTATATATTAGGGATGCAGGATACTGGAGTTTTTCTACATTTGCAACATACTCATATTTCTAAAGTAGTTTAAACCAGTATGAATAGTTTTGTGAAAATGCCGAGTCACACTCATGCTATTCTTGGCCTGTCCCTCTTAATATGACAGTCATCTTGTTTGACAAACAGAGGCTAAACAAGAGAAACATTTAAATCTACTTAAGTGCTTATGTAATGTTTTTGATGGAAGAAATTTAGTGTTGGATATTACTAGTACTGTAAAATCTGAAATATACAGTAGGTTGCACTACAAGTCACAGTCAGTTATATTTAGTCTCCCAGGAGGGTCTAAGTCTTCAACAGGCATTTGTGTACTTGTGTCACTCTTTGATCCCATCTGCTTTTGCCATGTTGGCTTGTACTTTTGTTTCTTTACTACTCTAGCTGAGCCCAAAGGCCCTCAGCCTGCAGGCAGGGACTGTTAACAGCTTGTGAGATTTTCAGAGCTACTGTCACTTGTACTCTTTCACTGAGAATTTTTTTTCCCATAATGTAGCACTGCACATAACTTATTTACCTCACAATACAGCAGCATTTAATTCAAATGCAGAATAATGGCTTAACAATACAGAAAAACTGTTAAACAGTTGCACCTACCCCCGCCACCTCTGTCTGTATTGCTGTGATCTCCTACATATTTTGAGCAGTAATTCTGTCACTTGCATCATCTACCATGAAAGATAATAGACTTTCAGTGCACTGAGTTGTGGTTATGATGATGTTTGTGATCGTGGCAGCTGTACCTGCAGTCATGACAGTGTATCTCAGGATTTTGTAATGACATATTCGTTGCATGGGTGCAGCATGGACATGCTGCATGGCCACAGCCAATTTTTAGGATGAACAAATAGGTATTACAAGTCTGCCTTAGGGCTGCTTCACAATAGAAGCATTTTAATTGCGTGATGGCAGCGGGGCGTGCCCGTCTTCATTTTGGTATATACGTTATCAAGTCAGAGCTTTCAGCTGCGCGCATCTCAGCCGCGTCTCCTGCTCAAAAAATTGTTGAAATAGGAGGCTTGGCTATTTTTTCCATGAGCTGTGGGTGTTTCCAAAACAGACAGAAAATGACAAATTAAGAGCCATATTTAACTTAATCCATTTGGTATGTATGTCCACAGCAGTAAAATATGTCACAGAAAACACAGAAAGCATCCAATTATTGTTCCGGTATGTGTCTTTCAAAGTTAAAGCTCAGTTTGCCTCGTCTGCAGAGAAACTCCCCTTGTTCGTCAAAACACTTTCATTCTGCAGGCTTCCCTGGTCAGTTACTCAATGAATCAGGTTCCTTGAGGAGTGTCTTATTGCAGTTCTTCCAAAACTTTCAATAGAAGATCATTATTGAGGTGATATATGGAGAGGGAGAGAGCTGTGACAGCAAGTAGACGCCCTGACGCCGTACATTCATGCACCTGGTGTGAAAGTTGTGGCGGCACTCACCACAGCTGACACATGTGACAAACGCACACAAGCAAAATGCTCCAAGCGTTACACTTTAGATTTTGTGGTACATGTTCATCATATGAAACATATTTCTTTTTACAGTAACCTCATAAGACAGAGCATTATGGTAAATTTATGCAATTTTCCAAAAAATACAGCCAACAAATGAACATGTGATGTTATATATATGACCATTATTTATGGCAAACATACTGCATCTGCTGTAAAAGTCAGATCAACATCAGTTAACATTTAATCAACATCTTAAGCCATACCTGTCATACCATGCCATAATATTGTTCATCCATATTAGTTATTGAGTGATATTTAGGGTGAATCCCAATTCTACCCCTTAGCCCTTCCCCTTCGTCTTACCCCTTCCCCTACCTCTTCCCCCTGGCCCTCAAAACAGAGGGCTAAGGGGAAGGGGTGAAAACACACTGCTGAGAAACGAGACACCACTCGATGCCTGCTACGTCATCACCCAGAGCCGCTAGCTGGCTGTGACGTAGGCAAGATGCGACAATAACCGTAGCTATAGCTGCGAAAGCTAGCTCGTTATAACGAGAAATTGTAAAATACATCTAAAAATTCAAAACATGATTAATATTTACTGGTTTATTTAATAATTACTTATAATTAAGCGCTTTCTTCGGTCTCTGCTCTTCCTCGTGTCGGCGGGCGCGGTGTATTATGGGAAATTCTCATACCCCTTCGTTTCAAGTGAGGTCCCGGTCTGTCTTCGTTTCGAGGGCTATGTACCGCTTGGTCTTAGCCCTTCCCCTTAGCCCTACGGAGAATTGGGACACCACTTCACTAGACGTGAACGCGTAAAACCAAGGGGTAAGGGGTAAGACAAGGGCTAAGGGGTAGAATTGGGATTCACCCTTAGTTTTAAACTTAAAAGGACACTTTCAGGCCCTTGTATAACTTCAGAGTAATCAAACATAGATCTAATGTTGCAAATAATAAGTTGAGTTGTTGACTTTTGAATGGATACTGACCTTGTATCGGTGGCTTTTGTGCACGCTATCCTGGAAGCAGTCCATGCACAGGACACAAGTGGGGTCTATAGCACAATCCCTGCACAGAGGATAATTTCTTACTTTATTAAAAATTCCATCACTTTAAATCTAAAAACATGCTAACTGCATAAATATTCAGTGTAAGCTGCATGATGACATTAAATCTACTAATCTAAACCGCAAGCTTGATAAACTTGAAGGTTTTGAAATTTTATAATAAATATTAACATACCACTCATAAACTGACTGAATCAGTTATCAATTTATGAACACTTCATGAAAACAGTACTTCTCAAAAACAAATTGCAAAGTGCTTCACAATTAAAACAAGCCAAAAGAAGTGAAGACAAATGCACAAGATGACAAACAATAAAGAAAAAAAATACATCAAATAAACACCTAAATAAAAAATCAATTATTCTACCAACAAAAATAAGGGATAAAAGGAAAGTTCAGTACACTGAACAGTTAAAAAAAGACCACCATATAGTGTCAGTTTTTAAAAGAGGGGCAATTTCTTCAAGTTTGAAACTACCATGAAAACTAAATGACATCTTTAGGAGGGACACTGTAGGAAACATATTGCAAAAACAAAAAGATATGAGCACGGTTAAGTATGTGAAAGTGATCATTCACAGTATTACCTCCGCCAAGGTTATGTTTTTGCTGGCGTTGGTTTGTTTGTTTGTTTGTTTGTTTGTTTGTGTTCAAAATAACTTGAAAAGTTATGGACAGATTTGGATGAAATTTTCAGGAAATGTGTGGAATGGGATAAGGAAAAAATGATTAGAGTTTGAGACTGATCTGGATCACCTTGGCGGAGGTCTGCGCTCTCTGAGTGCTTTTCTAGTTTAACAAATACTTTAGACTGCCTTAGTTCGGGATGTGGCTGCTACTCTCAACAGTTACACTATTTACCCAACGGCGGTCAGTCGAAGGTGAGAAATAACTTCAAATATTATATTATTCTCCATTGAGATGACCCAGAGCCCCTTCTTTGGATAAGAAACAAGTGATTCCTTTACTTTTACCATACTCTGCTGGCTTCTTTGAAGACATTTTTCTGTATCATTTACGGTATTGAGACTGCTTTTGTTCTGCTTTGTTTTGCAGACCTCGAGTAGGTGGGACCATGCCACTGACACTGACATACAAACTCAGGGGAAATATTGCATCAAATATTCATTTTTATATTCAATCTCAGTACTGCTGAGCTGTCATGAAATTAGATGACTACAGAAATTTTGACCCCCAGATCCTCCTGCATGAGCCTAAAAAAGTTATATATGTATTTCAGGTACATGTTTCTAAATTTAAACATGGCTATTTCTGTAAGGTTTTTAATATAAACACTTTGGTGCCTGCATTTCAATAAAAGATCTTAACCAAACTAATAAAAAAGTTTTTTTTTTTTTTTAAATCTCATAATTGTCATTTATGATCTCTATTCATTAATAGCAGAAAAGAAACATTGATATATTTATTAAAGCTCCTTCTATTGAATGTAATTACTTCTTAATTACAAGATTTCATCTGCTGTATTCAGACCTGCAGGAGTAGACAGTCTCTCCCTCTTTGAAGACCCGCCCACAGAGCTGGGAGGACGTGCTGCCCTGTTTGAGCTTCTCCAGGCCCTCCTGTGGATCCTCTCCAAACAAGAAGCACTCCAGCGGGTGGAGGAGTCTGCTCTGCATCACCTCCTCTTCCTCCTGAGGGCAGGACTCTTTCTTCAGGCAGAAGATTTGCGGTACCTGCTCCCTCAGGTAGTGGAGCAGCTCTGCCCTGCTGTCTGCAGCCTCCAGCCATTCCTGCTGACCAGCACAGGAGAGCAAAAGCTGTTTTGATGTGACTCAAATTTGTTTCCACCAAATGACTCAAAACCACAAGTAGAAACCACTTCTGTCATGGTGACAGACAAATAATGATGAAACTTTTGAGATCAACTGTGCTTACAAAATAAGGGAAAACTACAGATCCACGTTGAAAGCATATAATACAAACAATGCAGATGCTAGTTTTTTGTGATAAAGGAAGATTTCTGAGTGTGTGTGTTTGTCTGTGTGTGGGTGTGTGTGTGTGTGTTTGTGTGTTAACTGCTGATGCCACCACTAATCTAGGTCTCACAGTGTCACTCATTAGAAATGAGCACCACAATGTGCCTGGTATCAAAGCAGAAATGCTCAAGCTCAGTTTCTGTTAACTGGTGTTGTTAGTAATGACTGCATACCACTTCTTTTCTCAGATTTAGGCAACCTTTGACACTTCCTGCTTTAGCTAGCAGCAGATGAAAGCACT
Organism: Cetoscarus ocellatus; assembly: GCA_037902135.1. Classification (NCBI taxonomy): domain Eukaryota; kingdom Metazoa; phylum Chordata; class Actinopteri; order Labriformes; family Labridae; genus Cetoscarus; species Cetoscarus ocellatus. The sequence continues at coordinate 118,759 of JBAMNC010000805.1, read as the reverse complement.
AGCATGCACAATGTGGTCTATGATGGAGCAGACACATTTTATATAGCAAACATCTTTATGTAAGATTTTATTTAAAAAAAACTAAGTGCTTCTATGGCACAAACCTCTACCAGGTCAGTTCTGACAGTGTTGGTCGAGTTATTACCAAAATTTTGTAAAAAAAAAAAAATAAATAAATAATAATAATAATAATAATAATAATAATAATACATTTCCATTGTTTGATGCTTGTTTTGATGTTGATGGGCTTAGAAATCATTTTCCTCTGCAAGAACTGATGAATGTTTGTTACTAGAGGCATTATTAAATGTCTCTTTGTCAGAGGAACTATGAGACCAATAACAGTCTCAATAAGTTCAAATGTTACAGAGTATCAGGATTTTAAATATGCAGAACCGGGTCTGAATAGACCATGGTTTAATCTCCATCACCCTAACCCTGGACAAAAATTTATCCTGCAAAGCTGAAGTCTAAACCTAGCACCAAAATGGGAAGGAAAGGCGCTTTGAACATGGCATGGATGTCAGTGCTGAGTGGCTGGTCTGTGTACTTCAGAAATTGCAGATCTGCTGGAATTTTCATGCACAACCATCATTAGGCTTTGCAGAGAGTGGTCCAAAAAAGAGAAATTATCCAGTGAGCAGAAGCTGCATGGGCAAAAATGCTTTACTGATGCAAGTGGAGGAGGAGAATGGTCAGATAGGTTCTCAATGATGAGGCAACAATCACTATAACGACTGGTTACAACCAAAGTATACAGAAGAGCTTTTTGGATCCACAACATGTCAGATCTTTGAGTAGATGGGTTACAAATGCAAAAGACCACACCTGGTGCCACTCCTGTCATCAAAGAAGAGGAAATTGAGGCTACAATTCACCCAGTCTTACCAAAATTGGACAAAAGCGATGAAAAATGTTGCCTTATCAGATGAGTCTTGATTTTTGCTAACATATTCCAATGATAGGGCAAGGATGGGCATCTCTGATTACTTTAAGTGATGATGATGTTATTCTCACTTGCCAAGGGCAAAATTTATACAAACTGAAGGACACTCTCAGTGAGACAGACATAACTTTGTGTGATCCAATCAAAAGACTGAATATACATATTGTGATGTGAATATTTATATGTTTAGGCTCAAAAGCAAACATTAAAGCTAAATTTGATACAGCACAGGATCAAAGACACTTGACAATACTATTTCAATGCAACTATCTTTACTGGTTATTAAAGTTGCTTTGACTAACTTTTTCCAAATAGACTTAGTAGTGCTCCATTAAAGACCTCTTATGGAAACCAATACAGAAATACATATCTGCTAATTTCTTATAAAGCACAAAATATACACACGTGGACAAAATTGTTGGTATCCTTCCATTAAAGAAAGAAAAAACCCCAATGGTCACTGAAATAACTTGAAACTGACAAAAGTAATAATAAATAAAAATGTACAGAAAATTAACTGATGAAAATTTGACATTGCTTTTGAATTGTGGTTCAACAGAATTATTTTAAAAAACAAACTAATGAAACTGGCCTGGACAAAAATGATGGTACCCTTAACTTAATATTTTGTTGCACAACCATTTGAGGCAATCACTGCAATCAGGCGATTTCTGTAACTCTCAATGAGACCTCTGCACCTGTCGACAGGTATTTTGGCCCACTTCTCGTGAGCAAACTGCTCCAGCTGTCTCAGGTTTGAAGGGTGTTTTCTCCAGACTGCATGTTTCAGCTCCTTCAACAAATGTTCAATAGGATTTAGATCAGGGTTCATAGAAGGCCACTTCAGAATAGTCCAATTTTTTTTTCTTAGCCATTCTTGGGGTGTTTTTAGCTGTGTTTTGGGTCATAATCCTGTTGGAGGACCCATGACCAGCGCCTGAGACCAAGCTTTCTGACACTGGGTAGCACATTTCGCTCCAGAATGCCTTGATAGTCTTGAGATTTCATTGAACCCTGCACAGATTCAAGACACCCTGTGCCAGATGCAGCAAAGCAGCCCCAGAACATAACTGAGCCTCCTCCATGTTTCACAGTAGGTACAGTGTTTGTTTCTTTGTATGCTTCATTTTTGCATCTGTGAACATAGAGCTGATGTGACTTGCCAAAAAGCTCCAGGTTTGTCTCATCTGTCCAAAGGACATTCTCCCAGAAGCTTTGTGGCTTGTCAATATGCATTTTGGCAAATTCCAGTCTCCCTTTTTTATGATTTGCTTTCAACAGTGGTGTCCTTCCATTAAGTCCACTTTGGCTCAAACAGCGATGGATGGTGCAATCTGATACTGATGAACCTTGACCTTGGAATTCACCTCTCATCTCTTTGAATGTTGTTCTGGGCTCTTTGGTTACAATTTGTATTATCCGTCTCTTCAATTTGTCATCAATTTTCCTCTTGTGGCCACGTCCAGGGAGGTTGGCTACAGTCCCGTGGACCTTAAACTTCTGAATAATATGTGCAACTGTAGTCACAGGAACATCAAGCTGCTTGGAGATGGTCTTATTGCCTTTACCTTTAATATGCTTGTCTATAATTTTCTTTCTAATCTCCTGAAACAACTCTCTCCTTAGCTTTCTGCGGTCCATGTTCAGTGTGGTACACTTCACAATACCAAACAGCACAGTGACTTCTTTTCAGCCTTTAAATAGGCAGACTGACTGTATACAAGCTTGAAGACACCTGTGATGCTAATTACAGGACACACCTTAGTTTGACATGTCCCTATGGTCAAATCATTTTAATCTTTTCTAGGGGCACCATCATTTTTGTCCAGGCCAGTTTCATTATTTTGTTTTTTTTTAGACGATTCTGTTGAACCACAATTCAAAAGCAATGTTTGATTTTCATTAGTTAATTTTCAGTACATTTTTTAATTACTTTTGTCAGTTGCAAGTTATTTCAGTGAGCATTGTGGCTTTTTCTTTCTTTAACAGAAGGGTACCAACAATTTTGACCACGTGTGTATATGCCAGCTATGAAGACTATCATAGTAATACCTCCTGTTTTCATGTTGAAATGTGTTTTCTTTTGCACATGGTGTCTTGGTGGCATATTACACTGAAACACTTAATAACAGATTCTGACATCTTAATTTCTACATTAAGAAAGTTAAAGTTGACTGGCAGGCCAACCCTAACCCTAACCTCTAGCAGGATAGCGGAGTATGTCAGAAAGCTCAAACCATCTCTATTGTACAAAGGTCAGACCTCTGTAATATATATACTGGGTGAGTGCATATTATAATGACTGTAAAATTACTATGCTTTATGCAGCAATAACATCGAAGCACAGGGGTGGATAATAACTAATTACATTTGCTGGAGTTACTATTATCAAGCAGCTGTTTTTGTCATTCTTCTTATTTTAGTAATTTTTAAAATTAGTACTTCAAATTTTACTCAAGTATGTTTTTGGGATGATTGGTACTTTGTAACATTTGACATAGCACCTGAGTACTGAATGAAAAATAAAATGAAAAGCTTAATGATCAATCTCTTCCATCAACTAGTGTTGTTAGAATACCAAATTTTTAATTTCATGACTGATACCATGTCTAGTATGACACTACTAACTCTAAAAAGCAATACTTTAAACTGAAACAATACTGGTTTGACACTCAATACTTTATTGCTCAGAATACCCCTAAGGGTTGCTCATTATTTGGAATTGACAGCTTATTATCAACATAATGTTTAAGAATTTTTTTACATTTAAAATTCAGTAATACAATATCGTCCAATGCAAACTGTTCATCTGTATTAGTAAGAAAGATATAAAAGAAGCTGTTTAACAAGGATATTTTGTGTTTATTAACCTGTTTTATTTTATTTGCTTGTAAAAAGGAAAGTGAAACTAAAGCAAATACTATTTGTGAATAACAATGTTTCATTGCTCTTTTTATTCTTTCTGATCTTGGTGTTGATGTTTTTATGTTTATTTGATTTTTAGCGTCTTCTGTAGCACTTTGAGATGTTTCTTAATGAAAAGTGCTTTATAACTAAAATGTATTATCATCCAGTGAAACAAGAAATGCAAATACTTCAAAACTAAAAGGAACTTATGTAAATAAATTTTTTAAATGTAATTAAATTCTCGCTGAAGCTGCTTGAATGGAAGCATCGTGTCAGAGCATCTTCAATCATATAATCTTCTCTCAGCCTTAATACCTTTTTTGACATGTGTCTGTACACTCTTTCCACCCCTGACAGACGGCTGTTGACACTGAGCGATCGTGTCTATAAAACTTGGGTATCCTAACAACCCAGGTTTATTATACTTCGTCAGGGCCAACACATGATACTGTAATAAATCTAATCCATCAAGCGTCATAAATTATTTTAAAAGTAGGCCATTCCTCGATGGCACACATAACATCTGCTTGTGTTACAGTTTAAAACACGGGAAAACACCGGTGCTCTCGATGTATTTACTCTCCAGTACATGAGGCACAACGGACTACAGCGGTCACCAGAACACGAAAGGATGGAGATAAACACGTATCTATGAACACTGACTTGTGCTGCCAAATTACAACCGCACTTGTTGAAGCCATGCCTCCAAAACCAGACACATTTACTCACTGTTGACGACCCGGTAGTACGACAGCCTCTGTGCATATTTCACTGTTCAGACAGCTAGCACGGGAGCTAACCACAGATGCTAACCTGGTTAAAAGAAGCCATTTACCTGCGCCTTTTAGCAGTACAAAGCAAAACAGCCGACATGTTTTTCTTTGACGTCCTGTCCCCTGATGTCAGCTCTCGCTGTCAGACGTAAAGGTTATTTGAAACTCCTACCTTGCTGAGCTCCAGCCCGTCTGGGGATTTCTCTCCCTCCGCCATGTTTCATTTGCCGTAAAGGAGGAAGAGGCGTCACTAGGAGACGGTTCGCCTTCTAATCTTTTGCGACGCTGTTAGGACATTGAGCGGTATGAGACCAAAATACTACCTCGTTTTCATACACTGGTATGAAAACGAGGATCATTTTCAACAAGTATGATGGTGATGTCTAAATCTGCATGTTAAAAACAAGTATATACAGAGTCTGCCCTCCAGAGGTGGACTTTACGTTCTGCTCATGTTTGGCAGTTATTTCTCAAACGTATTTGTACACATTTTGGATTAATCTTCCCAAACGTTCAGTAATTAGTAAATGCATAGATACAGTTTTATCATCCATACAAACAAAGTGCGATTTCCCTGTGGGAATCACATCTTGCATTCCTCAGTAGGCAGAAGACTTAACTCAAATAGAGGTTAACATCCAATGAAATGAATAAATGTGAAACAATTCTCACAGTTAATACCAAATAGAAAGAAAATATAAATAAAACTGAGGCTAAGTATATTTACATTCTTCAGACAGTTTTTTAGTTTATGTTAACCTATTTACCCCGCTGAAAAGATCATAACACTCCAAGACTTCAACCAGCAAAGCACTTCATTAACGTAAAATATTTGGCAATCTGTCATGATGACACATTAGTAGTAGTACATAATCTAGATGCATACATAAAGAAGGCTTTTGCTCTTTGATTATTAAAAAAAAAACAATGACAAACAAACAAACAAACAACTGACATAAATCTGACACAGCCTCTTTACATGCTGGTAAGAATCCCTGAAGACTTTTAAACATGCAAAAAATATTTTTAATCAGTTATTGAAACAATAACTAATGTTTCCATTTGCAGGAATGGAAGTGATATTTTACTATAAATGTGGTTTTATAAAAATGGGTAGATTAATTTTTATAGATTATCATTGTACAGTTGAAGTGTTACATTGAACGCAGTATTTTTTTAATCTTGATGCTAAACGTTTTCTTTATATTTACCCAGGTCTGTGGTGACTGAGCCTCCGTGGAGGGAAAGCTTAGGTGGGAAAACAGGGGTGGTAGGAGTACACAAATATTCTACTCAAGAAAAGTGCAATCACTTTGATAACATCTTACGCAATTACAAGTAAAAGAAGCTCTCTATTAATCTTCACAGGTAAAAGTAACAAAAAGCTTCATTTAAAAAATATCAAAGTAATTAGTATATAGAGTATATTTTGCTGCGTCATATAAAAAGGTTGACCATAGGAGTGTGATAAGTCATTCAGTTCAGTTATTTGTTCCAGTTATTTTTTTCAGTGTAATACTAAAGTATAGTAACACTTGCATATACTAATTTTCTCTTTCTCACACACATACACACATATATAAATGGAAATATTTATCTACCTATCTATCTATCTATCTACCTCTCTCTCTTTCTCTCTCTCTCTCTCTCTCTATATATATATATATATATATATATAGCCTATATATATAATTGAATAACAAATTATAAATGATAATAATTGGATAATAAATACAGAATACCAATAATAAATGCAGATTAAAAAAGTTGCTCTGATAGATTTTGAATGACCAAAACCTGATTAAAAATGTAATCTTTATACACTTAATGTTGTTAATGAACTGTCAACTCAAAAACTTGACCAGCCAGATATATTCTGTATCTGATTTATTGTGTAGCAAGTGTGGAACGCAAACTAATGTTTTGACTATTTATAGTCAATTTAAAATTACCTCTGCCAAGGAGGTTATGTTTTTGCTGGTATTTGTTAGTTCATTTGTAAGTTAGATTGTTAAGACAATAACTTGAAAAGTTTATTAATGTTTTGTTTTTTTTTCTTTACAAGGAGTGGGTAACAATGTGAGAGTGGGCAGTTTACCATGTTTTTGATAATAACTCACCAAACAATGTTGGAAATACCATTGTCTACGTTTGTGCTGTAGGAACACTTCTAGTTCAATCAGTCTTTATAGATAGTAGTTTGTGGATTTCACTAAGAAAGAAAAGAAACTAAATGATATCTGATATTAATAATCAGATTTGAATAATGAATTTGGATAAAGATTTTTTTTTAAAATATAAAAAATATGTGCAGATATACGACTTTGTTTAATTTTGTAAATTTAATTTAATCCAAGTATGTAGCAATTTTAACCCAACTTTCCCTAGTTATTCAGACAATATAAATCACCCCTTGAAATTGACTGACTAATTTTGGGATGCACCAATTTTAATTATGCATTCCTTATTTTCTTTCCCTCATATAAATGTGGATTAAAATCTGCTTAATAATATTAACCTTTTTCTTTGTATTAGCAGTTTTAGCATTAGAAGTATAAGTAGTTTTTATTTTTTAAAACTTTATTAGTATTAAGCAATTCATAGAATGAGAATTTGAATGGATTACAAATGGTTAAAGGAATCACTACCAGAGCCATAGTGAAATGACGAAGCAAGTACAGTTGAGCAAATACCTGAAACAACAAATGAGCACTGATTGAAACGTATCTGATTCAATAATATCTGAGACATTATTGAATAATAATACCTAAAATGAGAAATAAAAACACATGATACTGTTACAAAAGGAGCACTGGAGGACAAGGCAAGAGATATTTAAAAGAGTAAGGACTTTGATATACAAGAATAAAGTATTCTGTCTTTTCTGTTCATTTTTCAGTACATTCAGTGATTCGAAATACTTAGTAAACTCCTATAAACAAGCAAAGGCAGGGCTCGGTGTTTTACAAGAGTGGAATTGTAGCAGTGTGTATAGCAGTTGCAGTTTATAACGGTCACGTATTACGTACATGACGTAGTCGTCGTTGCCGATGAAGACGCCCAGCCGTAAGATGGCGCTGGTGAAGATTTCTTCTTTCTCCCGTGAAGCGGGGCCAGGGTCAGAGTTGAACGTTTGACAGAAAGCTGGATATGGATTCCATATTTCACGAGAAAGTAAGTAAAACATTTGACTGAGAGTAAGAAGCCACGTGTCGTTGTAGTTTCTAGCTCTGAGAGCCTTGGACCTTCAGGCGGCGGTTTGTGGGCGGACGCTGTCTGGCCGGAGTTTAAAGAAAAGTGGTTTTGTTTGTAGAGATGTTGTCCAGACAGCTAACATGCTAATAGCACTTCTACCTCTGTGTCATTATAAGTTTCACTCAAGCCTAGAGTATCAACAGAAACCCACACAACAGCTGAAGTCTATAATTTTGGTCAAGCAATAATTCAAATGATCGTGAAATAGCAAGTCGGCACTCTTGAGGACTGTTGATGTCGGTGTACCGTAAGCTAGCTGTTTGTAGCCCCACTGTTACCGTGGGCACAGACCAAAACAAACCACCTGAGCCTTCTTCATCAACCTGTGATTGACTATTCATGAACAGCTCGGTATAGCCGCGATTTTGTAGGAGCAATGTTCTGATGAAATTCATACTTGTGTATTAAATACCTGCACGTTTAATCTCATTTTTAAAAATCTTTTTCCTCCCTATGATGACACATTTCTTCCTTGCGTTTACTTCATGTGTTTTGTAGTCAAGTCTCATTATATGCTACCTTTAACTATTTTTTATTGCTATACGTCATATTGTTGCAACTTGCTATTTTATGATAATAGCAATAACAGTGATGATAGCAGTAGTGTTATCATCACTGTCAATGTTATTTTTGTAGACAGATTTTTAACGCAGAACAAATAACAAGATACATCCAAAAGGTAAATTATGATATGACCCTTTGCAATACTCTCTCATGATGGTCTGAAGTAAAGCAGTAAAATAGGTTTTAATGAGTTAAAGTTTCTGATGGGTGGTATAATGGACCTGCACTGACACCCTTTGCAGTCAGATGAAGCTGGCTACAAGCTACCTGAACATTTTTTGTGACAGTTTGGTGAAGCAGTTCATATCGTTATCACAATATTGAATGACATATTTGTCAGGGGTTTCTATTAGCAAGAATCCAGCGATACAATACAAATTGCAAAATATGGTGATGATATGATGATAACTAGTTGGATCCAATTCTTAACAGGAACTAGTTCTTGATTCTCATCACTGCTCACTGTAAAACATTACTGGTACAAATTAAATTACCTTACCTAACCAATCAATCCTTTATTTGTAGCAAGAGGGTTCTCTATGTGCCCAGCACTGCCTCAACAACCTCCTGCAGGGTGAGTATTTCACTCCTGTGGATCTATCCTCCATTGCTCATCAGCTCGATGAAGAGGAGAGGATGAGGATGGCTGAGGGAGGCATGGCCAGTGAGGAGTATAGGACCTTCTTACAGGTGAGGGGACACAGATTTTTGTGGTAAATAATTCATTACTTAAAAACTCTACTACTGCATTGAATATTCATGTTCTGCATATTCTCTTCAGCAACCATCTGGAAATATGGATGACAGTGGGTTCTTTTCAATACAAGTAAGTTGCTGAGATCCACTTTAATATGTGTTCTAATAATAGTTACAATTAGAAGTTAACAATATTGATCTCTGCCTTTATTGTCTTAATCTTTAAGGTAATTAGCAATGCTCTAAGAGTGTGGGGCCTGGAGTTGATCCTCTTCAACAGCCGGGAGTATCAGAGCCTGATGATTAATCCAATGTAAGGATTGTTAGCTGACACGCTCAACAAAATGCACTGCCACTGGCTGCTTAATGAGTTCAATCAAATAAAAACAATTACTTCTTGCTTACAGAAATGAGACAGCCTTTATTTGCAACTACAAGGAGCATTGGTTTACCATACGCAAGCTTGGACAGCAGGTATGAGGCACTCCTTGAAACAATTTAACTGCTGCTTGATTCACTTAAAAATATTGTTTTTGTCTCTTCTGCAGTGGTTCAACCTAAATTCACTGTTAACTGGACCAGAGTTGATATCCGACACCTACCTAGCCCTATTCCTTGCACAGTTACAACAGGAAGGTATGGAAAACATTGCTCTAAAGGTCCCATATTATGCAGAACACATTTTTAATGTGTTTATACAAAAAATATGTGTTGATGGCCTGTCTGCAACTCCCCTTACCCACATTTGACAAATCCCTCCACCACCTCTTGTGCCAGCTCTGTCTTTCAGAAAATGTGTACCTTAACAGTCAGTTGGAAAATAAAAATAAAAAAATATAAAATGAATTTTAAAAAGTTTTGGTCCCTTAACACTTACAACAATGAATATATGAATTACAGGCAGAACATTTTACTGCTTTACAATACATTGTCCTTAAGTATTTGTTTAACTTTACAAAAGAGGGGAATTTTCAAGTACAAAAACATGCAGAAAAGCATTAAATCTCTGGGAAATGAATTATATAACCTTAAAAAAGAGTTAATGTATATTTGAGATAAAAGAGATAACATATAATCTTGGAAGAAATCGCTCCTCATTAAATGCGCTTCAACATGCAGCTGATGGAGTGATGAACGGTCGTTCTCTGCACTCTCAAATATTTGTGCGCTTACATTATTTCTGTGGTTACTGGCTGGCTTTTAAGCTGTTAGTTAACACTATGCTAGATTGGCACAATTACAGTGATGCCATTGTTGACATAAACAGACAGGGAGTGTCTTAAGCTAGGTTAGCACAACTTTACCATTGTAACATAATTGAAAAGCATGACCGACGCAACGAAGCACACGCCACTTGTCATGACACATGGCAAAGAGAGTTAAATAAAACAGGAGCCATTTTGAGTCACTGTTAATTTCACAACGTCGTTGTAAACATACCTGTCAGCAAGCTCTGTTCAGCCCACTCTTGTATTGTTGCCTGGCTGTGCCACTCCTGTAGGTGACTGATTAGACAGTGATGGGGAGGGGACTGAGGATCGAATGGAGTCAGAGTTCCATCTATTGGACTAACGGCGCAGCAACATTATTCTGCGCAGCTTGAACACTGAACAGCATTTACTGTTTTATTAGAAATTAAGAATATATTGGCACTATATCGGCAAAACTCTGGCCGATGTTGAATATGTTGAAAAGGTCTATAATTGGCCGATTAAATCAGTGGGGTCCTACTAGGCATTTCAGGCACAGTAAACATCAGAGCACAGTGCTGGTAAGCCAAATCCACTCTTTGAGTGGGACGTGGTCAGACTAAGCTCACGAGGATTTGCGCTAAAACAGCCTGTTTTGATTAGGGCTCATGCGGTTGTAAAAATGCCAAAATCAGGTATTTGTTTGAATTTTTTGCAAGAAACTTTGAAAATATGTTTTGGAACATCAGTACCAGTGTTAACTTGTTGGCAAGGAGTGTAATATAGGACTTAAAATTCATGATACATTTTGATGTTTTGACAAAGACAGAGTAAAAGACATTGTATTTGTGCAGGTTATTCCATATTTGTCATCCGAGGAAACCTTCCTGATTGTGAAGCAGAGCAGATCCTGAGGATCATTAGAGTGCAGCAGCAACAGAGACCGAGGCTTATTGGAGAGGATGAGGCCCAGACAAATGCAGGGTTTGTACTCCATATGCATTTAAATGTTACCAAGATTAGAATCGTATTTTTGTTTAAAAATTGCATTAAACTTATTTGACTTATGGTGGGTGGGTTGAAAGTGATCAAGCTTTGTTCTGTGAGCAGTAGGTCTGCAGCTTTGAATCAGACAGAGATGGGCTTTGGTGTGGAAGACGAAGTCACGGATGACGATGATGAGCTTAGGAGAGCACTGGCACTAAGCAGACAGGACATTGACGTGGAAGATGAAGAAGCTGATCTCCGCAGGGCTATACAGCTCAGCATGCAAGGTAAATAAGCAGCTGCCCGATCATCAGTTGGAATGGGCAAGAAACTTAACCCCAAGTTGCTCCCACTGCTGCGTCAGTGGCGTGTAAATGGGTATGAAAGGGTGTGGATGTTGTACCAAATATTGATGAACAACATGCATAAAAAACCCAGAGCCATCAGTCTGTAGATATGGGAGTGAGTGGGCGAGTGTGACCTGTGGTGTAAAAGCACTTGGAATATTCAGAAAGACTAAAAAAGTGCTCTATAACCTTTAGTCAATTTTATCAGTCATTGAAAGTTTTCTAATTTTTTTTTTTTTTTAAGATTAAATAAAAGCAGGTTTGACTCAGTCAAGTCGCATCACTATAAAGTTATTTTGATTTGAACATTACTTGTATATCACTAGTTTGTTTATCATGATAATTTGATCACAAATATCAATACTAAAACAACTGTCTCTGCTTTTCTTTCTTTCATGATATAGGAGCCGTGATGAGCAACAAGCCCTTAGAGTCTGAAATGGGAAACATTAAATCATGGACCACTGCTGGAGGACAAAGAGAAGGCCAGACTGAGACGCTCACAGCAGAAGAACTGCGTAGGAGAAGACAAGCTTATTTTGACCGGTAGGTAATCACGTAAAAGCAATCCACTTCAACATCTCCACAACAAAAAGTGATTCAGTGATGGTTGATTTCATGGTAGTAGTATGTAAACAGCATCAGAGATCCTAGCTATATATGTTTTTAGTGTATTTTTGAGGCTGTGTTTGTGTTTATGGTTGGTTAAAGTGTTTTTAATATTGAGCCTACCTTCTTTAAACAAAAAAAAGAATATATATGTATATATAGAGAGAGATTTTTTTTTCCCAAAAAATGTCTGATTTTACTTCTCAGGCAACAGCAACAAGCTCAGTCGAACATTCCTCAATCTACAAGTGGCTCAAGTAAGTACATTGTATTCTCTGCACAAAATGCAAAAGAAAATGCAGAATGTTTCATTAGTTTTATAAGAATAAAAGACTGTTTTAGAAAATTATAAATTTTATTGAAAGAAACCCCTCTTGTTTCTTCCAGACTCTCTAAACAGTGGCTCAGAAAATGAACAACAACAAAAGCCAAGCCAGTAAAGCTATGAGAGGTTTTCTGAGTTGTTTACCAGCTGCCTGGATTGGCAACCCCCTCACAGGGGTTCGCTTTGCTCCTTCCTCTAACCTTTTGCAAATGCGAACATAAGAACAGTCAGAAGGCTGACACGTTCTCCCCTGAAAAGTTCGCTGATGGGCTCTAGAGATGAAAAGGAAAGAAAAGGCAGAAGTCAGTCTCATCTAACCAACAGAGGCACTGATGCCGGGAAACGGGTGACCACAGAAGTCATGATGCAGTTAATCCAAGTTTGCAATTGCCTTTTTACCATGGCGCCTTCTATTTCTATTGTAAACTGTTTTTTATTCTCTATTTTTGTCCTCTTGATAAGATGGAAATGAATATTCAGCTTATAAGAGGTGTGTTTATCTGTGTGGAGGTAAATACAATCAGGAGCATGTGCTCTGTGAAAGGAGATTGCTGTTAAGGCCACAGATAAAATTGACAGGGAATGACAAGTTGTCCTACTTTTTTTTTTTACTTTTATTCACTATTTGACATATAACTCCACTGCTTGACCCACCAGAACATTCTGTAGCTCTGGAATCATTCCTGGTTGCCAGTGTCTTTTTTTAGCCAGCAGCACTGATGTGTGTTCATCATTTATTTCTCATGTTATGACTTATTTAGATACTAAAATGTAACCTCTGAAGGTTTTGGGACAACAACACATTTCCAATGTGGTGGCTTTGTTACCTTTAAGCATAAAACTAGGCATTATTAATAATGTAAGATAGCACAGTCCTTGATTTTAGGGTATTTTATTTGTCCATCCTCAATAAAGGGTGGAAAAATAATTCTATAGCGCTCTTTCCTAAATCCAAGACTCTTTGATTGATGCATTTTTTCCATATCCTATTGACATGATGGGGAACTAAAAGGCATCTGTAGGAATAGTTAAACTGCAGCTTATAGACTCTTAAACAGCACTCTCTTCATTGCTCTGTCTCTGAAACTAAAAAAAGCGTAATATCAAGAACAAGGGGTCAGTTTATTCGAAAATGACATGACAATGCATCCTTCTACACCCTTACTTGTGTATCCTACTCAAACCTAATGCAATATTGTATACATTTGCTGCACAAGGATTCAGTCATTTGAACTGAGGTCACCATGAATTGAAGTTATAAGCTGATCGATGACCTTGCAAAGTAAAAGCATCTTAACAAGATCGGAGGCTGACTGTTATTGCAATACAAAATCTGTATTATTTAAAACCAAAAGAAAAAAATCTCCTTGCACATCACCTTGTGATATGCTGTATTTGCTTCCTGTGGTGACACATTTAAAACATTAACCACAATCCTTTGTGAGTTTCAAAAATGTCCTGAAAACCTGGCAAAAAAAAATATCAATAATTGTTCATAGCACAGCATTTAAAAAGCATGTGGTGTTTTTGTCTCAGGCATCTACGGAAGCCCTAAGAGGACATATATAGCCTTTTATTTTATTCCACTCTGTGTCTGTGATTATGAGTAAGATTTGGTTGTAATTATGATTTCTGTGTTTATTTATAATGTTATCTCAGATTATCACTGTTGGTTTTGAAATTGATGGATACATTTTGTTTGTTTTTTTTCACAAGATCTCAAGAAGTGAGCTCATTATCCCTGGGAAACCAGTGCTCTTATCTTGGGATAATGGCCTATATATGTCAGGAACTTGAGAAACAGTCTGAAATTTCTTGTGATCGCAGGTAAACAGTAAAACTGGACCCACAACCTAGTGGTTTCATGCCTCTGCAAGGTATACACTTGCCGAACAGTTTAAGTGTGGTGATGTGTCAAACAAAGGGCAAGGGTTTTTGTTATGGTAGTGCAATTCCAAAAAATCTAATAATCTGAGGATGAACAAGGCAGCCAAAGATATTAAGCTTCAAATGTTAATCATTTGGTTCAATTTTAACAATTTATATTGTTTATATTGTTCCTTCCACTGGAGTAATCAGTGGACTGAACAAACATCTGGCTCAGGGAGTGTTTCCCACCCATCAAAATTATTTTTGTCAAACTTCACAGAAATGTCACCACTGACTCAAGGACAGTCTGATTAGACAAGATTTGTGTCAATACCCTTATTGGGGGCAGGTTTGAAATAATGAAACTATTAATACGTGCATATGCATATTGTGACATTTTTACTCTGACATCTGATCGGACTGTCCTGAAGTCAAAAGTGACATCATGCTCAGTTTGAAGAAAATCCTTTTTCACATTCTTGAGATATTCCTCAATAAGCAAGGGATGACCATGGGAGCAAGTGACCTAGACCTTTGACATTTGACCTCCAGAGTCTGATCAGTTCATCTGCAAGTTAGAAAGTACATCTCTGCAAAGCTGGAAAAGATTGCTTGAGTCGTTGTTTAGGTATTGCCCTAAATAGCTAGGGATGATCACAAGGCCTGAGTACTTCTGCCCTCACAACTCCAAAATGTAATCAATCCATCCTCCAGTCAGAGCCGACGTACGTGCACAGTTTAAAGACATCTACTTGAAGCAATGTTGAGATATGGCGCAAATGAGCGTGAGACCCTATTACCCTTGACCTCAAAACTTTTATTAAAAATTTTCAAAACTCCTTCAAAGCATCCTTGAGACATCACATTTTTGAAAATGTCTTGTACGGACAACCCAAAAACATAAAGCGTCTGGCTTTGGCTGTTCCTGGTGTGGAGGCATAAAAACGATGGATGTACTGTATGTCCCTTTTGGGCTTCTGTAGCCAGTGATAAGCATTAAATATTAATTTACACTGAAGGCCCCTTGAAAGACACCTATGTCATAAAAAACAACCACACATGCTGAATGACTTCCAAGGAGATAATGTTTTCTTCATGTTCTGTGTACTGTTGATCTGTTTAGGCTTTCCATTTTCTATTTAAAACGCACCTGTATATGGCTGGCTTTTTCTATTTACATTGTTACTCACTACATTCTTACTATGAGTATTCTTTATTTTTGTTCAGTTCATGTTCTTTCATTTTAATGTATTAGCTCTTCTTGTTTCAGGATTAAAGTGATATTCACTCCTCTGTAAGGCTCCTGTGTTTTCTGGAATCAAATGTGTATTTGTAGTTCTTTATCAGTAAGGGACCTGAATGTTTGTAAATCTGCTCTGAAGCCATCTGTAACAACGCAACAGGTAGTTAATGTGTAACATCCAAAGTATACTTGCACTTTGTCTCCCCAAATAACAGATGGAGCTTTCAGACATAATCTTGTCCAAGCTCAGGGGTACGTATGACTTGTTTTCTTGAAAACATGTATTACATGTTTAACATGCTGCATTTTAAGATCTAATGTTTCTTAAGTGTTCAAAAGTTAGTTAGACATAACTATAACTAACAACTATCCAATTTTTCCAATTTTCAGCTTGTGCTCCTTTCCATATTTGAAACATGGCCATACACAAAGTGAAGAAAGGATTTATTTCCATGTTAACTTACATTTGCTTAATTGCTTCAGTCCACCAAGCCCGCCTTCAAAACGCCACCATCGCCGACCTCTCCTTCAAAAACATGGACTGTGCCATGAACCTCTACAGAACAATATCAGGCTACCACGACAAGAACATTTTTTTCTCTCCTCTGAGCATCTCAAACAGCTTTGCCGCTCTCTCGATTGCCTCAGGTGGTGTCACACATCAAGAAATTCTAAAGGGACTCCAGCTGGAGCAGCTGGAACAGGCCAACCAGCCAGACCTCATCCCCCAGCTTTTTCAACTCCTAAATGAAAACATCACACAGAATGGATCACTAAAGTTGGACCAGAGTATGGCCCTGTTCATTCGCCCACAGTTTGAGGTCCAGAAGACATTTGAAAACCAAATGAAGAAGTTTTTTGATGCTGACATCAAAAGCATAAACTTTTCAGATACCAAAGTGAGTGTTGAAATCATCAATGAGTACATCCAGCAGAAGACGGAGAACAAAGTGACTAAGATGATCTCCAGTCTGGATTCAGAGACCCAGCTCATGTTGATCAGTACTATTTTCTTCCAAGGTAAGTTATAATATGATGTTACAATGTCATTTAGCAGATGCATTTATCCAAAGCAACGTTTATCTGAGAGTGAGTACAACACAAGCAAGAATCTAAACCAGAGGGAGCAACATTAGTAAGTGCAACAAACTTGTCCAAGTCTATTTGGACACAGGTGCTGCCATGTAGTGCTCAAGGCAGTGCATAATTGTTTTTTTAATCAAACAATTTAACATAAAACCTTGTCGAGTCACCTCACCATCGTCATTTTCAACAATATCACCATGTTCTCATGTTATTGACATCAACATCATCTCAAATATCAACATACTCAGTGCTGAGCTGTTCACAAAGTGGGTCTCAAGCCTAACTCATTCTACCACAGGGGACTACAGAGGAGAAGAGTCAGACTAAGTGCACAAGTGTTCCCCAAAGAGTTAATTCTTCAACTCTCTCTTAAAGGCAGATAGGGACTCGGCGGATTGAATGGAGTTGGGTAAGACATTCCACCACTTGGGAACAACAGAGGAAAAGAGTCAAGCTAATTTTGAGCCGTGTGATGATGGGAGCACCAAGCGTCCCACTGGCAGAATGTAGCGAGGCAGACGGAGTGACCTGGATGAGGTTTAACCTTGAATCCCTCATCCAGGTAAATCCTCATCCATTCTTGTTACTGTTCTGTAGGCCAGAAGAAGAGCTTTGAATTTGATTTGAGCTGCCAGTAGAAGCCAGTGAAGAGAGATCAACAGGGGAGTTAAATGTGATGTTCTGGGCTGGCTAATGACCAGATGTGCTGCTGCATTCTGGATCATCTGCAGAGGTTTAAATGTACATGCAGGGAGGCCTGCCAGTGGAATTTTGTAGTAGTGGATGCATGAAATCACCAGAGCCTGCACCAGAAGCTGTGTTACATATTCTGTCAGGTAGGATCTGATCCTCCTGATTTTATGGAGGGCATACTGACAAGGAGATTTCAGTTAGGCACAGTGAAATCTGAGCTGAGACAGTTGTCATCAGATGGAAAAGTTGAATGTCTTTTGTAACTGTTTGACTGATTTGTTGATCTGTTTGCAGTAAATATCAAACTTAATATACTATCCGTCCTCACAGGAGCCTGGGAGAAACCTTTCAACCCCAACCACACAGACAATGCTCCATTCTACATCAACAACTACAGAGTTAAACAAGTGCCAACAATGGTTAAGGAGGATAAGTTCTATGTGGCAGAAGATGAACGTCTGGGAGCAAAAATGTTAAAGCTACCTTATCAGGAGGGTGTTTCCATGCTTATCCTGCTCCCCAACAAAGGTATTGACTACACCATGATCGACGAAGAGATCAATGCTGAGAGGTTCCTCAGCTGGATCAAAAAGCTGCAAAAACAGTAAGCTAGACAAAAAATCAGGGAAATATCTCTTTGTACACACTTTGAAGCCTTTTCTTTACCAATCTTCTCTCAATTACTTATTAAACATTTAATCTCAGGACCACCTTATGGAAAAAATGGCTAATTATTCCCTATGACCACAAAATAGTCAAAAGGAAGGTTTTTTTTATTGATGTTTTTTCAATCTATCTAGGCCAATGTGGAAAAAACTAGTTGCATGTTAGTTTGTATCATATACCACATACTCTTATTTATAAAAGGTAAAATATTCAGATATTATAAACATGCCTACAGGTTATGGATTATTGCACTAGTATTGTCCCAGTATAACATGGGTCAGCAATAACCCACAGCACTGATTTTGTCACATTATGGTTTTTTACCTCTGCCAAGGAGGTTATGTTTTTGCTGGCATCTGTTTGCTTGTTTGTTAGTCAGCAAAATTACGCAAAAACAACTGAACAGATTTTGCTGAAATTTTCAGATGTTAGTAACAGCCCAACTTAAAAATGATTAGATTTTGGTGGTAATCTGGATAACTGCCATTAGCAAACAATCGTTTTTGCTCAGTAATTGTCTAACTAATAATGATATCAACATGATTCAGAGTGCGTTTTCAGGGTTAAGGAATCATCATGGAACAATTGCATATAGATGTTACAGCAGTATGTGCGCTAAATTGGCAGAGGTTTCCGCTCTCCCAGTGCTTTCTAGTTTATTTTGTTTTTCCTACATTTCCTACATTTGTTTTCTAGTACAGTGTTATAATTAATGAACTTGGGACATTGTGGAAAATGTAAATAAAACATAATACTATTAACTATTGGACTTTTTGCTCATGTAGCTGTTCACAAAGTGGTGAACCTGCCCCATCCTTGTGAACGACTGAACCTTTCGGAGATGCTCACCTGTTTCCACTTAACCTGTTCACCTTTTTAATGTTCCAAGCAGGTGTTTTTTGTTTTTTGTTTTTTTTAACATTCCTCAACTCTCCCAGTCTTTTTTTGCCCCTGTACCAGCTTTTGTGGAACACGTTGCAGACATCAACTTCAAAATGAGTGAATATTAAGAATGTATTAAATTAATTTAGATCAGTATTTTATCAAGAATTTATCCTCTTGTAACCAGCGTGTATGTTTCTGTTCTTGGAAAAATGCAGGCTTGTGCACTTTTGTTATTAATCACTGTCTGTTACTGTGCTGTAATAACAGTTCATTAAAAAATCAAACCTAAATGAAAAGAACACACCTCTGATAATAAGAAGGGGTAATGACAGCCAATAAATGCAGGCAGTAAATAACACTTAAATGACCAAAAATGGTCAAAAAGGGTACTAGGGTAAGGTCTCCTAAGTCATTTTAGTTTTTACTAATTTAAAATGACTTTTAGGTATGAAAATGCAGTGCTAAAAATGAGAATGGTTAATTCTAAGTGAGAACAGTTGCACACTGAAGTGAAGTCGTTGACTTTGAGATGCAAATAAAGACAAGAGTGTTAAATGATTCCACATTTTTGGAGCATATAAGAGGAAGGTGGATTTTCCCAGTTAGAAGGGAATCTGCAAGACTTGAGGCATCTGCTTTCCAGTTAAGCATAGATGTTATGTAATCTGCCCAGTCAGACATTATAGAAAAACATTTTAATTTTAGCCACACTTCTTTGTCAGGACGGACTAACCAACTTTATAACAGAGAATACAGTAATGAGTGTCTCATGGATCTGCAGTCAGGGATCTACAGTGAGGTCCATGGGGTAAACTGAGTCTGAGCATCTTTCAGTAATACCAGCATGATCTTGTACTATCAAAATAAGTGTGTTAATAATACTTTTTCTATTGGAAAGAGGGAAGTTATGTTTATTTATTTACAGAAACCCAAGTTTCAGCCAGAGTTTGTCTGTGAGATTTTCTACATGATGCTGAAATGGAAATGATTTATCCAGCCATACATGAAGTGCCGCTTCCATTGAGTGTACATGTCTGTAGACTCTTAATTCAGCATCTTGTGTGCTGGAGAAGATCGTGAACTTGATTTTGCTGTTAAAACATCAACACTGATAAATGAATTTTGTAGACTGTTAAATGTAAATTGCAGTTTCTTAACAGCGAGCTAAACAGAGCAAAACAATGTAGAACTGTGCCAATTGCATAAAAATGAATAAAACATCATGTTTAAAAAAGAACAATGCTATGAGTATAGATTGAAAATATGCTATAGCCTAGAAGTGAGCCTTGGGGAACACCATTTGTTAGTGACAGACACTCAGATGAAATATTTCTAGCTTTTACACGCAGTCTATCCGATTGGTACCAATGGAAGCATTTGTAAAGTTTTTTTTACCATTTCAGCAACTGTTTTTTTCTTTTTTGTTTGTTTTATTCAAGTTATCTTGGTAAACTCTTTATTATTTTTGTGCACATAAAGAGCTGATAACCCCACAGATACTTAAAATGAAATGACAAAATCAAGAGACACAAAGTGAGTCAGTCCAACATGTCTGTCAAATTCTGTTTCACAGGAAGCTAGAAGTCAACTTACCTAAATTCAAGTTGGAGCAGTCGTATTCGTTGCACAACCTCCTTCCATACATGGGCATGGCCAGTATCTTCAGTAACTCAGCCAATCTGACAAAGCTGAGCAAGGATGATGGACTCAGAGTGTCAGAGGTTAGTTTCCAATTTCAACATGCCATAAAGAAGTACAACTCTTAAGTCTGTGGAGATGTGTTGAAACTGTCCTTTTTAATCACAGGTGCTGCACAAGGCAGTGATCGATGTTGATGAGCTTGGAACCACCGCAGCAGCAGTAACCACTGCCACCATTACTCCTTTTTCCCTGCCAAAGATGTTCTCTGTAAACAGACCTTTTTTCTTCTTTATTTACCATGAGGACACAAAGTGTCTGCTGTTCATGGGGAGAGTGATTGATCCCACCAAAAACTAACACTGCGGTCTTTGATTTCCAAAGTACTTGCCCATACCTTCCTTTTTAGTTTGGTTCTCAAAAGGCTGTTTCAATGCATTTTAAAACACTTTGAGACTTGTCTGGTCTATAAGCCTGCAAATGTTTGGTAATTTTCAATAAAGATTTTAAGTTTATTTGTGTTTTTATTGAAGCAAAGTAACAAGCTGTAACTAACCTGAAACAAATATTACTGAGCTGCAACTGAGTCAAAACTAAAACTGCCATGAATGGGGCAGACCTGACCTGAAAGCAAATGAGTCATAAAGGAGCCATAACTGAATTAACTGAAAACCACATAATGAGCCATAACTGAGCCCTGAATAAATATGTTGCAATTAACTGAGCCATAGAAAAAAATGGTGTCACTGAGTCGTAAATAAGTTGCAAAAAAAATTCTGTACTGTGCGTTGAGAGTAAAAAATAGTGACAATAGTAGAAATGTCTTAACTTAGTTGTAACTCAGCCTTTATTTTGAAATACAGTAACTGAGCCATAACAGACTCACAAAAATAAAATATAACTAAGCCATAACTAATAAAATCAACACAAAGCCAGAATTAACACTGCAACCAAAAATGCATTATCTGAGACTCAGCAAAAAAAGCCACAACTAAGCACAAAATATGAGCTTTTATGAGATAGCTATGAAAAACAACATACATTGCCATTATTTTTACCTTTTTAGGCTTGATTTTTTTTATAACATGCACATTAAATATTCATGAATTTTAAGAGATTTTATCCCTTTAAGTGCAACATTTTTGACATAATACAGCCATATTTTCAGCTGAAGAAAAAAAATTTATGTATGTATGTGTATGTATTACTATTTTTTGTGTTGTGTCAAATATCATAATCATTTCAATATGGTGAAAATGAAGCCATCAAATGGAGAGTAGAAAAGATGATCAATTCTAAGGCAAAAGCTCAAATTGACACCCTGATATAATAAAATGCACGTGTTAAGCGTTGATGAAAGTGCGATCAAATGCAGTCTGACTGGGTTTGTGCTTTACAGCATGAGTGTAACACTTGTTTGTACACAGTGACATTCTAGACTTATTGAAAGGACTGAGCTGGAAATAACAACATCAAACCATGTCATACACAATCTTAGCTAAATTCATGCCAAATGCATGAACACAGCCAAAATGATCAAAAAACAAAGAATGTAGAGTGCGTAATATATGTTGCGTAATATTGCCGCAACATTCCCTCAGGGGTTGCAAACCAGCAGCAAACTTCTCAGAACTTTGAACACTTATTGTTTTTACTTTAACAAACTTCAGTGCAAAGTTTGTTGACTGACAAAACATAACTAACAAAACATCTTTGTGCAAGTATGACAGGAAATGTTGTTTAAGACATTAAATTTTTGCCAGGAGAAAACCCAATAAAAAAACAAGAAACTAACAGATGCTTTCAAATAACCTTGATGTTTTAGAGACCAAATAAGGATTGACAAATGCACAAATAATACAGCTCAAGGAGAGACAAATTTAGCTGACAGCAAGCTTTTAGATTCAAACAGATTGCACATGTTCATTATTTTAAAATACAAATACATTTTAATTTTTTTAATTCAGGGTTGCAGGGTAATCAGTCAAGAAAAACAATAAAGATCCTTGAAAGTCGCATAGTGTCCTCCATAATTAGTCCACAACTTATAATGTGTATATCTTTAGAACATTGAAACATACAGTAGTCGTATTATTTGAAATTATAAACAGCCTTCTGTAATTCGTAAGTGATTTTTTTGTATGGTTCAAATTATTTATCAAGAGGTGGGTTGATGCTCTTACTGATGTTGGTGTGAAGGTTATTTGCAAGCTTGGGTCAATGCAAGGTCATCCAAACATCAGGCGGTAAGGTAATTCATGCATGTTAATCTTCAGCCCAGACCCGAACAGCGTTGGTTTACTGATGTGCCAGTGATGCTGTGCCAGATCTATCGAAAGAGAAAGAGACGTGACGCAGACGTGATGATCAATCACTTCATTTTAATGTTTCTCCAAAAATAAAATATTCAGGGTACAGGTCAAAGTTAAATATGACGTTCTTAAGGTGCAGACACTGTCCTCTCGTGGTATTAACACCAACATGCATGATCTATGACTGACCAGGACTTCTTATGCCTTCAGTTCTGCATCTGTATGTGAAGACCAAGTCATTTTTTTATATTGTGTTTAATTCTATGTTATTGAATAATATTTAATTTAATTCATTTTAATGTAATTCAATTCAATTCCATCCATTCATTTTATTTTTATTTATTTTAGTTTTGTTTATCCTATTTCATCTTATTTCATAAAGGCACTCTTAAGCAAGGCTGGAAAGAGCACAGAAATATATGCTCAAGGAAATCACTGTTTTAACATGGCCCACTGCAATTTTCAAACCCCACGGTTTTTACAGCCAAAATAAGCATATTCACAGTCTGGTAATTAAATGGCTTTAGGTTAACGAAATATTATTTAAATGCTTTCACTGTACAGAGGGTACTTTTTTTGTATCCTGTTTTATTGAGGATTTCCAGATTGGAAGTTAGGTCATTATTAGTCAGACAGCCTTAAGTCCTGCCACAACTCAGCGCATTCATACTTTCTGATATTTGCAGGCCAAACTATTTGTCATAATTTAAACAAGGCTCACAAGAAAAGAGAGAGTTGCCGTCACAACAATTATAATTAATGACTTGGCCTTTTTCCTCTCTTCTCTCCGGCTTTGTTTTTCTACTTTAAATGATATTTTATGTGTCTTTTTGTCTCTCTTTCTCCCACTTTCTCTGAGGGTGCTGCGCTGGCTCCATCCATAAATGCCACGATCAAAGTCTCCACTTTATTGGTGTTAGACTTGACCCATTGACCCCCACTCTGCCAAGTGTCAGCGCTCCACATCTCTCTGCTCCAGCTGTTATAAATAAAGAGCCCAGTGAGGAGATCTAACACAGCGCAGGGATACAGATGGTCGTGTAAACAGCATCTCAGACATGACCTTACTGAGCAGAGAGGGTCGTAATGATTAAGCGGGCAGATAGCAGGTTGCATCAGTGCAGAGGGTTAATACAAGTCATTGACAGCAAAGGCTTGGTATTTTCTGCCAGACTTTTAAGGTTCAAAGTGTTAAAAAAATCTGTCCGAAATTTAGGCTGCATGATCACCTCCATCGCCAACATATGAGCGTTGCTCCTGTATCCAAACTGTAGAGCATGAGTGGCTTTAAAAGGAAAACAGTAATCTTAGAGATGCTAAAGCAGGAGTGCTGTGGAGTCTTATTTTCTTGTTTTGACTGATAACCAGGCAGCAGAAGTCTGCTCTGTCTGTAGTCAGTGGATCTTTGGCTAAGACAGGTAAAAAGGCTGTTACAGTAATCCAACTGTTAATAGAATGTAAAATTGTCTCTGTATCATTAAAAGTTAAAACAGATCTAATTTTGGAAACATTTCTAAGATTAATAAAGCTGAACAAGCTTAGTGTTGTGTTGCTCAAAGTTCAACTCACAGTCAGACCAGACCCCCAGACTTTTGGCAGCAGGTTTGATGTGCCCCCCAAAGAAGTTAAGTGTGAGATAATGTGGTCCAATTAAAATGATCCAGATCTTGTTCATTGTAAAAACTTACCTGACATCCATATTTTGATCTCAGACTGGCAATTGTTAATAGAACTCACCAGGGTCAGGGTTATTCAATAAATCAAATAGGTAATACTGTAGGATCTTTAGCTCTGAACTTTTCACTCTAAATCTGTGGGGTCAGTCATCATAGAGTCAATCATCCCACTCATCCCTGATTATTAGACAAGAGATGCTAAATGCCCTTGTTATGAAAACTGCAGTGCAAATGGTTTTTTTTTTCAAACATATGTTCTCTAACCAAACACAATATCTTTAATTCAGCTCATTTTCCCATTAATATACAGCAAATAAATACAGCAGTGTTTACACTTTGCAGTGTTAATATTGAGTTAACACTTAAGCAGTTAAAAGTACACTCTTGAGAGAGCATTCCGAACACTACATAGAAGTGTTGGCCAGAAGTTATATTGTTAAGTGTTACTAAGTTTTAGATTTTAATTTCAGAACAGAGTCAACAATTACACTTGATAAGAGTTAAAGTACAAACTCTCCTAAAAAAGTAAAACAACACTTTGTAGTGTGGTCCCATACATAATGAATAAGTGTTAATGTTAAGTTTGATAGTGTTAATTTGTCTATGCTGATTATGCAGTGCATGTTAATTAGCTGCAAATGTTTCTGTAAAAAACAAGACTATTTCAATAAGAATAAAATAAATGGAAATAAGATATGTCTATATAAGCTGAATACTGTTTTAATTATGTTGGCAGCATTTATTATTTTCTATCATTTAATGAAAAGGAACACTTTTAATTGAAGTTTACAGCCGTGGGGTAACCTATAATTCTTTGTGCAAAGATATGATAAATAATCTGTGTAATTAATAGTGCTGTGCAATTTGAAACAGACCCCCCTCTGGTTGTGAGAAAGAAATCAATAAGGCTCTCTTGATAAACAAAGTTGCACATTTCTGAGTTAAAGTAAAGATTTTAATTCTTTTTGTGAGTTTTACAGTAAGAGCAGACCAATATTTCTTCAAGTTTCATTTTATCCAGCAGGGGGCACAATAAGACTACTACATTCAATATCATGACCTTACCTTTCATACTCATCTCAACCCACATTGACAAAAAATATACAATAAGGCATAATTTATGCTTTTTAACCCTTAATCTACCCACAAGCCATGGATGGCATTTTTAATGCTCAGGGTGATTTGTTATGTTCTTTCCAACCTTAAGTTTTGTCTTTTTTTTCCCTTTCTGCAATCATCAAATCAGTGGCCCTGCATTTTGTCCTTTATTTCAGCCTCTGCAAGTGGTCGTCAGCTTGAGTTATGCACTCATGGCAGAAGTCTGCAACTTCACATGACCTAACACTGAACTCATAACACACAGGTCTGAGCTTCAAGTGTACATAAGCACTCATAAACACGTGCACCCTAACAGACACAGGCTTATGTCCACAACATTACTCTCTCAAGATGTATCTTCTCAAGTTGCCAAAATTTTACTGCACATAAGCACAAGACTGGCTACCAAAAGCCCCCCATATTTCAGCATATTTCTGTGAATGACTTTATTTCAACCACCTGTAGAGTTTCCACGTTCAATTTATGTCCATGTAACCCAGGACAGCTCAGCCCTCTGGCTCCCTGCCCGGGTATACACCCTATAGCTGCAGCTAATGAACCATAGCATCGCCGCCAAAAAGGGCAGCAGGGAATAAAAACTGTATGGCCCAGATCTGGAGCACCACAGCCCCACCTCTTTTGACCCCAGAAGAATTGAGAGAGAAATCCTGCAGGCCAATATACATCCACAACTAACTAACATCAATCCTCCAGTCATTGGACCTCAACCTTTCCTCAGGTAAGTCTGCAGACACACACCAACACACATAGAAACACACACATAAATCCCTGTGGCTGTTTGAGGTGGGAGCGGGGTCACTCCATAAATCACACCTGTAAAAGCTGATTTGGTTGTAAATGTGCTTTATTCACAACTGGTGTTTACTGCCAGGCCTTCGGTATGGGAATCATGACTTACGATGGTGCTTTTTTCAGAAATTCTACAAAAATGTCAGTAAGTAAGGACCATTTTTTATCTACCACCTTTTCGGAGCAGATATCTCAAAGTGCTTCACAATAAAAGATTTATTAAAGATATAAAATAAAAGATGCAAACAATTACATGATAATACAGACGGATCATACAAGGGCAGGTCAAAAATTATGGGCTCTTAACTGCTCATTAAAATGATCCAAAGTTTCAACAGTCCCCAGTTTCATGAGATACACTTCCAAAGTTCAGGAGCAAGAAACTCAAAGGCACAGTCTCTTCTCATTTTAGGTTTAGAGTGAAGAACCAGGGGTGCTGCCAGAAATCTGGGGCCCCATGAAAAGTTATCACATTTGGCCCTAACCTGAACCAGCTCTTCACAGTTCCTAAAACCAAACATCTGACAAGAAAATAAATGAATATATGAATATGAAGTATCTGCTAAAAATGGACTATTTGCAGTTATTAAAACCAAGGTTACAAATAATCTTCAGACAGTGAAAAAAACACTCTTCAGCTGAAAGTTATACAGTCCATGGTAATTAAACAAGGTAAACAAGGTAAGTAACTTGTAATGGGACCATTGAGTGTTCAGCGTGTTTTTAAATCATTTACTTTTTCAGATAAAATAAAGTCCTGGTGAATCTCTAATCTTTAAATCCTGTCAAAGTTTTCTCCATAACTTGTTATTTTGAAGACCCAGATATGTTAACATGTCATTCAGACACATGGACAGACAGAAAAATACATTAAAGAAACTAGTTTACGATAATCAGTGTTCCAAAGGCCTATTTTTTAGATACATGATTTTTATGGAAGTTAAGCAATGCAAAAGATGCCTGGATTCAATGTTTTTGCATGAAAAACATGAGCATTCTGGTAGGTTTTGTCAGTAAGGAGAAAAAAAAAAATCTTACGATACCTATTGCAAAATGTTGCTATCTTTAAAGTACTTTTAGGGCCCCTTTGCAGCCATGACCCCCCAGAATCTTCCCAACTTTTCCCCACTTATGCCAAGGAAGAAAAAAACAAAAGGTCCAGCACAGAACCCTGAGGGACACCACATAAAGGGTTTGCTCAAATGACAGAATTTAACCAACAGTTACTGAACATGGTTTGTCTGTAAAATAAGAAAAGAGCCAAGCTGCTCTGGAGAGACCCGCCAACCATCTTAGTCTACATTAAATGCACTCAGTTGTGTCAAAGGCTGCCCTGAGGTTCAAAACAATCAGCGGTATCAGCCTGCAAATGGAGATCTTTCTGACTCTTTAAAGGGCAGGCTCTGTTGAACGTCCACTACAGAAACTAGGCTGAAATACATTCAATGGCGATTTCATTAGGAACTTCATTACACCTGTACAACTCCTCATCAATGCAAAGAACTAATCAGCCAATCATATGGCAGCAATTTGATGCAGTTGGGCATTTGGACATGATCAGGAGGACCTAGTAGTTCTTTTGAGAACAAACTCAAATAAGTTTCATAAAAACTTTTGCTTTTTGTTGATTTTGGTGCCTTCCGGTCAAAATGGCTTCTCTTACCTCCTGGGTCATTTTTGTCCAGTACAGAAAAGAGATTTAAAAAATAATGACAAAGAAAAATCCTTCTCTCTTTTAAACATCAATGCATATCTCATTAGGAACAACTGTTGAAGGATTTAAAAAAAAAAACTGTTCCTGCTTTGTTTTGCTTTTTTTTTCCATCACAAAAGGCATCAGGGTTGATTTCAACTTGTTTTATAACCAATTAAAGAACTTCCCATGGGAGCTCTAAATAGGGTTTCAATAAGAAAATGCAGGTAAAAAGGGTTTGGATGATTCTGAGTAGGGGGATGTCTGTACCTCACTTCTCTTCCTCTGAGTGGTTAAAAAAACAAATGTGTAAAATCCTGATCAATGAGGAGGATGTGTTCTCCCCTGCCTTAGAAAAAGGCAGGGGAGAAAAAAGAAGAGAGAGGGACAAAAATAGGTTGTTGTGAAAAGTGGAGGAATGTGACTGTGAGAGTTGGACAGCAAAGTGTAGTTGAAGATGGTTGGGGGGGCTCTGTCACAGCCCCTCCAGGGTAATTGGCTCCAGATGTGAAGCAGCGTGGCCCCTGCGCCAGCAAGGCGTCAGGGCCGCATTAAGAGCTCAGCCCGGGGCTGATGGGATCTCAGAGAGACAAGCTCACCCCTACACACCAGCCCAAAAATACAGCCTGACCCTCATACTGTGCTGCTGACCACTGACTCTCCACAACCCCCCCCACCCTCCACTAGCTCGCCCCCTCTGCTCCTCATCGGCCAAAATAACCAAGCACAGCAGTACGTCTGAAAACATTGTGCAATCCCTCTTGTTTATTTTCCTTGATTCATGCCCTTGATTTCTGCTCGGACAAATCAAAAATCTCTCCAAGGATTGTTATGTCTTTGTGACTCTGGTGACACCAATCTCGGGGTCAAATCTATTTCATGTCATTGTGGTTGCTGTTGCTGCATTGACCCTGAGTGTTGACTGACAGGTGATCAGGCAATTCTTACCCTGAAGGCTTTTCAAGAGAGCAATGTGTTTTCAGCACACCGTGGTTAAGGACAGAGGATTCTGGCTGAAAGTCATCTTTCTGCAGCCAGCAGTGCTCTGGCATTCGTAATGAAGGACGTCACTTGAATACACAGGAGCAACATAGAGCATCTGAGACGCATCTGATAAAAGGAGAAGAGGCAGATATTCATGTCAGGATTATGAGATGAAAAATGTATATACAAACACATTTCATTGCCACAAAATTAACTAGTCACAACCCAAACCCTGGTTGTATTTTTAAAATCTTTTGTGAAGATGTTTCACAACTTGGGGGTCTCCAGCCTATGTCCAAACGATGCAGCCAATGATGTAGCCCCCCTCCTAGATCCACAGCCACCAGGAGGCCTTTTCTGCTGCCTCCAGTATGTTCATCACTGGAAGATCACTTCTGCTCCTGCAACTCTTATATAGTGCCTCTAGTGACATTGAGTTAATACACAGGCATACCTCGCTCTTTCAACCAAAGGCATTAGCTTAAATGCATTGTAGCCTATTTGCAACAGCAGTGCACCCATTAGACTAGCACCATCCAATAAGTCATGTGTCTACATGTCTATAGCCTTGCTTTCATGCCAGTTCTCCCTCTACAGAGGCAGAGTTGATCGAGACTACTGAAGCACACTGGTGGAGGAATGACTCGTCACTGCATGTCAGTGAGTAAGCCACACATAAAATTTCCACAAACAAGGGAATTTTGTACTAATTCATGGAAGCTCGGCTTACATTTTCACTTTTTATCTTTGAGGGCTCACCGGCCAAAAAGTTCGACTATACTCTTAAAATGGGCTTAGTGCAGCTGTGCCACAGAAGTCTATGTAGTCTAAGTCTTTCTATTTCTATTCCTGGATTCTTTATCAATTAGATTTCACAAAAAGAAAAGAAGCTGAGTGTAAATAGAGTAAATTCCACTTTGTCCCAATCATCCATTGTCTAAAAAGAGTCCTCAAAGGGAGGAATGCTCTTACAGTGACACAAAGAGCATGTTTACTGATAGAGCGTGGAAATCGATTAAAAGCAGAAAAGCAGCATGGAGTGACGGTGGAAGAAGGAACTGGAGAGACAGAAAAATACAACAGATTGAAAGCACTTCATCAGTGATGACATTTACGTATCGATGGCATTCGCTGAGTTGCACTCCGCCACCATGACTAAATGGGAAAACCACTCATCATGCCAGCCAACATTAAAAGGCTCGTGTGAAAAGACCCTTGAAGCACCTTTCAGCCAGGAATGCCTGTTGAACAAGATTATGTGGGCAAACAGAAAGCAGATGTGTATGTCCTCTGCTCTGACTTCCTCTACCTGTAAAAGCAAGTGGACCCAATGTTAAAGTATAAACAGGAAGATGAAGTTGAATGCTGCACTGGATCCAGTTGCTGCCAATTTAATGAGGGCTTCATAAATTCAGAAATCAAGACCGATTGTTCTAATATCATGTCTGGTGCTGTGTGTGAACAAATCTAGTATCCTCAGAATCATGTCCTCAAAATATCAGATGCAGTCATACAGTGACACTTATATTCAAGTTCATAACATTTTTTTTTTGTTAAACTGTCTTTCTTGGTCTGTTTGGCCATTAACATTATGTCTTTGGTGTCTACTAAGCAAGGATTTAATTTAAGCTAAATAAAAGAATGAAAAATTGAGTCTCTGTATAGGATCAGATGCAACTCTTTTCCCCACCCCTTTGGAAACGCTCAGATCTGAGGGGGCAGGGAGGCTATGAGAAGTTATTGTATTGAGCTTTGTGCTGATTGGCTGACCAGACAGCGTATAATGGGAGGGGCAGACTTCAAAAGAGTCATGGCGTCTGCCTGTGATGAGCAGAAAACACACCTAGGAGGAGGCTGTATAGCTTTGAAATAATAAACCCAGGAAGTAAAAAAAAAAAAAGCATTTCTAGGGACATTTTCTTTAAAGAGGCATAGTGCATGTCTACATGAACTGAGAGTTGAGTAAAAGATGTCATGCTCTTCTGCTCCCTAAGCCCCTTCTACCAACATTATAGACAAAGAAATTAGTTTTGCATGGAATGGGACCTTTAAAGCAGATATATTTTTTCATTATTTTTGTTAAAATACGGTACCCTCTTAAAATCTATAACTTTACAGTAACATAAAGGAGTTAGGCCAAGCTTTAAGGTATAAGGATTTTTCACATTATTTTCCCATTAGCCAGCCTACTTCTGCTTAACATGTTTGTCTTATGTTGAGTTAGGGCCTAATTATTTTAGCTATGCTATTAGATGAAAATGGTTCATTCAATAGGACACTCTCCCATTTTTTTTTAAGTTGCTAATTCACTCACCATTTTCTGTCTTCAGTTTAAATTCAGGTTATACATTTAAAGGGATAGTTCAATGTTTTTAAGAGGGTTGTATGAGGTTCATTTCAAAAGCAAATACATTAGCCACTGGAATTTTGATTAGCTCTGCCAGACCTGCTGCTCTACAATGTTAGGCTAACCATTTTATCCACGTATATCAGCTAAGCTTTAGCTTTTGTTTATCCACTGAATGACATGTGTAACTATTTAAACACTCACAACTAGCTTTGTGTGAAATTCCCAAAAGCATTTAATGACTGTATCAAAGCATAATAGTTTTTAGTTCCATTTATGTCATGTAGTCCTTAAACACAGATGGGAGTTAGCTTTGATCACTTCCAATTTACTTTTCTCAAAGTCTGTGGAGTATTATGATGGGTTTTTTTGTGAAAAAGATTTTAATGTTGTTTTTCTACAACATAAGATGAATTTGGAATTACCCCACTTGTGAATTTTAAAGGGCAGTTGTATCATCTGAAAGACAGTTGCTAACAAACTGCTACCAAGGACTACAAACATGGCCCAGGACCTTTTATGTAATTATTCAAGCTGTTCAGTACACCACAGTCAAAGCCATTGGCGCCAACTTGATCAGGTCACACTGAGAAGATATTCTCTTAAAAAAAATGGTAACAGCATGAGATGTAAGTTGGAGCGTGGGAGCAAGTATATGCCAGACCGCCATGTTATAGTTCAGTAGTAGCCTGACAATAGCTTTTTACTCACTCCAGTTACGTTTACACTTCAAAAAACATATGAAAGTTGTGTTCATTTTTACAAATTATTAAGATTAACAAAGTGCTTAAGTTTCAAGAACTTCTTCACCACAGACCTATCAGCAACTATCCAAAAAACAAAGAAAAATCCCAAAAGTTTTTTGTGGAAGGAACCAGGACATTGCTAACTTCTAAGTTGGCCTACAAATATAAGAGGTGTGTCAGAAAAGTTCCAAGACTGGTGTCACAAAAGATTTATTTAGAATCCAAACTACAAGTTTTCCCCTTCGAAGTAATCCTCCTTGAGTCTAATGCACTTTCCCATCCTTCTCTACCACGCTTTCATGAACTCCTGGAAGGATTCTTCCGGGATCCTCCGCAGCTCTGTCGTCACGGCCTTTTTGAGGTCATCCACATATTCAAAACGGGTCCCTTTGATGACCCCCTTGAGCTTGGGGAAGAGGAAAAAAATCACACAGAGTAGGGAGGTTTCTCCAGCACGGAGATGTTCTTCTCGGCCAAGAGCTGTTGGATGCTCAGGGCATTGTGAGCAGGCGTGTTGTCATGGTGAAGCAGCCACAACTTGTCCTGCTACAACTCTCGCCTCTTCTTGCGCATTTAACAAAGCAAACAGCGCAGTATCTCTTTGCAGACATGCTGGTTGATCGTCTGGCCCTGTGGCAAGAAGTTTGGGTTTGAAATAAATCTTTTGTGACACACCTCATATGTCATCTGTATACCCCTCGACTGGGAAAAGTAGACGTGCCAGAGGGAAAGTTGGCCAGCCCCCTTTTTCTAGGCAATCAAGCCGATTTCCTGTCATGTGACCATACATTTAGGTGGCCACCATGCTTTTTGACTATGGAGGGAAGACGTGCATGGGGCAAGTGCTAAGATCTTTAACAAACAAACAAACAATGGGGGGCATTTCAGGTGAAAATGCTACTTAAGTAGAGTCATCCTGGTCTAAAACTGACTGACATGACCAACATCTAAAACTGTGTACTCTTTTGGATAAATTTTAGCTAAATTTGCTAAGTTGTCCAGATTCTAAAATGTTGGCCTTTTAGCAAAGAGAGCCAGAGACTTTGGACTCTGACCCAGTGCCTCATCTTTGCTCATGGGATCTGTTCCTCTTACACACAAGAAAAAATAGGCTCATCTTACCCCATTCTCCTCTACCTCAACTTGATGGGAACAGAAATGTTTTCCTTCCAGAGCAACTGTAGATGTAGACCGACCTCAAGGATTCAAGTGGTTGGCAATCTCTAATCTAATCTATAAAATGATAAAAAGTCAAACTGAGTCAGGGGTCAAAGTAACAACATTTGGATCAAACCCAGCTGTTACCCAAAAATCCCGTCCTCCAACAACAGAAAATAATTTTCAAAGAACACAGCCAACACCTCTTAAAACAATACATGAGCGATGGCTGCCAGCAGGGGATTAATTTCAGCCCACCATCGCTCCTCCGCCTCATTCCATCCTTTTACCCCGGGAGGTGGTGTTGTCATACTGCTGGATATGAGCCCAGGGTGTGAGTGAGTTTAACTAAACAAAAACACTTCAGCCTCATCTGGGGACACATGCCTCAGTCAGACCTCCATAAAAACAGTCCTGCTGTCTGTTCACATGCCTGTTTCCAACACAAAATAAAACTGGGGCATCTGCTTATCTCTAACTGGTTAGGCTTTCATAAACCAGAGAGGAATGTCAATGAAACATGAGGGAGCAGAAGTGCTGTGAGCCCGGTCTGACACTAGGTGGTAATCTGGGGCTTCATATGCGATAGGATGTTTCCCTCAGGATCCTGGAGGAGACAGCGTTTGTTTTGATTCCTAAAATGAATTTACTTGTATGTTTCAACAAATTTGGTGCCTCTGATAGTTTGT
This sequence comes from Cetoscarus ocellatus, assembly GCA_037902135.1. Lineage (NCBI taxonomy): Eukaryota > Metazoa > Chordata > Actinopteri > Labriformes > Labridae > Cetoscarus > Cetoscarus ocellatus. Next base: position 84,567 of record JBAMNC010000805.1, on the reverse strand, counting down.
GACTGACATTTAAGTGCAAAACAACAAAACCTCATTTGTCTCTAAAATGAATAATTTGGAGATTTTTTTTTGGTGCTACGCCAAAAGACTTTACTGGATTACATTTTCCCAACAGATGTAGTTACTTCTTATATTAATATTTTACATCAAACTGTAGTGTTCATCCAAACGCCTGTGAGGGTTGTGTTCATTTTTGTACCCTTTGTGAACAAATCAGTGCTTTTTATCTCTTAGTTAGGTCAAGCTACACACTACATAATTTTCAAATCTTTAACAGTTTTAAAAGGTGGGAGACCGCAGCTGCGAAGACACTTTCAAACTGTTTTAACATCATAATTCTCTAAACCAGTGGTTCCCAGACTTTCTATTGGGCCCCACTTTGGTAACCTTGCCATGCAGATGGATTCGCCTGATTCAATGGCTGTAATCAGACAGCTCCATCTTTCCAAGCCCCAATCTACAAATGTGAGCAGCCCAAAGGGCAGAGCTGGATTACATTTTTTGCACGTTTTACCGAGATTTTGTTTTACCAAGTGGTTTATGTTCTGTCCTTTACACCACCCCAGCACCCTCCTGCTTCATTATCTGATTGGCCTGTGATGAATGTGATTGACAGAACAATCATCCAATCACCTGCCAGGTCTGCTTTTGAAAGGTTCTGCCCACTCCCAAACAATTTTTATGGACTCTTTACCAGATGGACTAGTGAAATGGATTGATCGGTCCATCTGGCATGTCAGGTTACCCCTTTGGCATATGAAAATCTATGAAGAATACTGAAAGTCCTCCTAAAAACTGTGCTAATACTTTGTTAGTAGTGTATCACAGTGTACTTTTGTTTTAATCTTGCCTTGCTGCTGCACCACCACCAATTCTGGGCCCAGGATTGTGCATAAATTTTCCACTAAGTTACTAATACTGTTCTATACATGTACAGTGGCAAATTAAAACCATTCCCATTTTCACCTATAACACCATGAATCTTTGCCATCACAGTTTCTTTAAATATTTTTTGAGCAGGTCAGCAGAATTTCCTTCAATTTTAATAAATATCTGCACAGAAATACCCATCCTCTCTGGACCCTCTTGCCTCTAAAACCCTTGATTAAATGTGTAATATCTAACAAAATCATTGGGAAGAGTTGTAATGAATTCTTTGCTAATATTTCTTCTCAATTAATAATCTCTTTCGCCTTCTGGACATGTCACGTTTTACTTGCCTATAAAATTAACCACTGTTTTACATCATTCATACTCTCTGCAGTCAGATTCATCAATACTCCTTTGCTTTAGTAGGTTTTTATACTTTGAACTGACTTTTTTCCTCTGCCATTGCAATATTTATTGGACTGGTGGTTTTGATTGTTTTCTTTATATTCTTTGTTGTCTTTTATCAAATATAATGATTATTATTATAACTCTATTTATACCGGGAATCTGTCTAAACCTTGTTTTTTTTCCTTAGCTTCATCTGTTTGTATGTCACTGGGTTTTGTTCTTGTTTTTGATATACAAGCTGCTCCAGACAAAATCGCCCTGGGAGGGATGAATGAAATTGTTTGAGTTGAACTGAACAAGGATTTCATGTTTAGGCCTCTTTTTGCTTGAAATTTCTCGTTACTTGACATATTCTTGCCTCAAAAGAGGACAGTAGCTTAAATGGTTGAGGATAAAGAGTGGGGAATGACATACAGGAAAAGAGCCTCAAGTTGGACTTTCATCTGCCCACCTCAGGCTCAAGCCTGTGTGTATGAGGTGCACAGACGTAACCACATGTACACCTATTCAATTAGTTTAGATCAAAATGAGCAGTATCTGACTAAATTATTGGGAGAAACAGCAAAGTTGTTGTAGAGCTTATTTCACTATCTTTTCTACCCCACCAATAGTCTTCAAAGTCATAAGATTTCCTGTTTTGTCCCTTTTGAGTGGGAATAAATCTCCTTGCTTCACATCCTACTCCCTGGAGGCAGTTTCAGTTATAAAAAAAAAAAAAAAAAAAAAAAAGCAACAAATCAAACTTGTTGCTGATGATCTTGTTTCATTTCGTAAGCCATAACAGACATCATGGTTAATCTCAGTCCATTTTACGGTGAGGTAAAAACTCCAATTTTTTTTTCTTTTTAAAGGAACCTTAAGTTTGAACTCACTGAACTAAAAATACATTTGTGAAGTTCCTGCAAAATCAATACCTTAACTATTAATTTAATTTCGCAGACAATACTTTAGTATTAAAGGTCCCCTGTCCTGCAAAATGCAGATTTCCTTGCTCTAAATGTGGTTGAAGGGGTTTGAGGAGCAGAAGAATAAGACATCTTTTACTATACTCTCAGTTCACGGAGAAATGCTCTTTATGCAATTGCTATACAGCCTCCACCTTTACCTGAGTTTACTGCTCGTCACAGGCAGATGTCATGACTGTTTTGAAATTCCACTGAACAGTCTGTAACCCCTCCTCCTCCCTCCCAACATACATTATATGGGAGGCCAATCAGCACAGAGCTAATTATTACAGCCTCCCTGCCCCCTGAGATCTGAGCGTCTCCAAAGGGAGGGGAAAAGAGCTGTATCTGATATTCTAGAGAGGTTTTTTTTTTTTTTTTCATTTTTTTAATTCATCTTAAATCAAATCCTTGCTTAAAAGACATCCAAGACATGATGGGAGTGGTCAAACACACCAGGCAACGGGACCTTTAAAGCCTATTTAAGATTTATACAAAATGTAATAATGCTACAATTATATGGGAGTAAATGATCTGAATAATTCTCCTCTACTTCCAGTCAAAAATATTTGTTCCTCACGGTGTCCTTCATAAACTATTGAGGGGTGGGGACATTTCCTGAACTGGGGAAACATTTTTAAGGGGGAAGCATGAAGAGCGAGCAGCCGCTGCGCTCTGTAGGGACAACAGGGCCGGTCAGGTCTGCCTAATTCCTTCGATTAAAAGCAGCAGTGGTTGGCTGTAGGTTCCAGAGCAGCAATGAAGACAATCTAAACAGCATCATGATTAGAAACGTACCGAACATGTGGCTTTCATTAGCCACAGACTGAACACACAGCACAGCGCTGAGGATCGGCTCTCACACAGCCATGAATGTGACATGTTGGACTGCTGAGCTCCCCACACCACTGATAACAACATGTTTGTGGTTAAATGAGTCAAACCCACATGTCAGAATATAAAGAATTTCCCTTTAATTAAACGGAGGTAGTATGAGGTTGAGTGTTACAGTTTTTATAATACAGCCACATGGAGTACATTGCAATTAGCTGATCCAAACAAAACCTGATCAATTTAAAAATCTGCAACCCGACTGTTCAGGTTTTGTCACATTCGTTAAAGCTCAAGGATACATATAGCAGCAGTAACACTTGCATACCTTATACCTGTGGTTCAGACCTTAAGTAAAAAGGAAAATCACAGAAGGGATTAAATAATTAAAACAAGATTAAAACTAAATCAAAAAACAAAGTCAGCAAAATAAAAACAGTAAGCCCTTTATCCAGGAGTCAAATTTCTCACTGGTCTACAAAACTTGAAAATTCAACAAACAGGACAAAATGGTAAACCTGACAGTTATATGGTTGAAACTTGGCCAGCAGCTCTCATAAATGAAAGCAGATTGATTTACATAAAGTGCATGATCATCAACACAAGGAAGCACAAAGTCAATACAAAATGAAAATACAAAAAGAAAACAAATTTAAAAACTAAATAAATAGAAGGAAATTGACAAATTGTTTGACCCTTTTTTTCTGTAGCATTAAACCTCACTTGTCTTATTTTCTAGATGAAAGCTTAAAAAGGCAGAGTTCCATGAAGTGTGCATCGTGTCAAACCTAGTGTAGAAAAAAGTAAAAAAAAAATAAAATAGTGAGGAGTCCTTGTTTGTGCCACTCTTTGTGCAACCGTGAGATAAAAACAAAGAAAAACCCATAAAGTGTAGAGAAAAACGTCCCCATAAAAACCTGCCTGATGAAGATTACAATCTATTTCCTTTCTTTATCCTGAGTTAAGTTTCTTTGGCACAGTTTTCCCTTTTTATGCGCTCATGTGCTGAGTTCAGGAGAAAGAAAGGGTGGAGGGAGGGGGTTGGGTGGATCAGGAGCTCTGTACAAATGTGAAGATGATGACAGTGAGGCTGAGGATTCCCATAATCAAACCAAAGAACACCAGGACAAAAGCCTAGAAACACAGAAACGTGAACACAGTTGGCATTATCATCATGAAATTATCATCAAATCAAATGTCACTCTGAACTTGCACAGTAAAATCAGGTCACACAAATTTGTTGCTCAAAATCTAGAATAAATCTTGTGCACTTACTCCAATGGAGTCAAAGTTTTTTAGAGGTCGGCCCCGGATCTTGAGGTAGAAAATGCCGGGGAAAATGAATAACAGGCAGGTGGATGTAGTTGATCCTGTAAAGTCAAACAAACAAACAAAACAACACTTTGTTTTAGTCAAATTATTTGAGCCCATCTACATTTTCTATTGACATCCATTCAGGATACCACGCTGACTGCACTTTAATACATCTGTTGATGCTATGCATTAACGTAACATCTTCAGTGACGACCTGCAATCAGAACTCACTTGCACTCATTGTTTGTGTGGCTCTTAGGCCTGCTCAGGTTTCTGTCCAGCCTCACTGGTAGATACATTTATCAGCTGTGAAGGTGCTGTGATGAATGTGGGCAAGTAGCTGTAACATTTGAGGCCAACATCCTCTCCTTTAGAAGTTTTCTTCCTCATTTTGCTTTTTAAAAAAAGGACCATGTGATGTACTTTTCAGCAACCAAATCTTGTTATGCATAGGTTACAATAAAATGTCACTTCAGATAAGGTAGGAACAGGCCAGTTGTGATGCGTTTGTTTTGGAAAGCACCGCCCCTGAAGCATGATTTATACTTTTGTGTCAAATCTTGGCCATACCTATGCCATAGTACTTCATCTTAAACATTTATACTCATGTAATGATGTGCCCACACTGCTTTGGAATTCTCCAACAAACCAGTTGGCATTGCAATTTGACAAAAAAAAAAGAGTGTATGATAATAAAAAAAAAAAATGAGCAAGGATTGATTATAGACATCTAAGGAGTAGAAATCTACAGCTGCCTGATTAATTGTGGCTGAGGATGGGAATTTTTAGCATTCAAGTGGCCACTGAATGAGACATGGGTGACAGAATACACTTCTGATACATCAGCAGGTAATAGTATAATCTGCTGGTTTGTCTTCTGCAGCCATTCTATCACATTACAGTAAATAAAAAATGCCTGTGATGTACAGTTACGTGCTACAGTTAGTGTTTTGTGTTGTGTTCTCTCTCTCCCCCGGTCCTCTCTCTGCTTTCAGGTGCTGCTACTCAGCCACAGAGCAGCCAACAAGCTCGCCTGTACCTTCTTCCAATCAAGGCAGAGTATAAGAAGCAGGGAAGAGTAGGCAGCCAACCCAGAGTGTCATCCTGGCTATATGCATGTGTCTCTGCTGATAAGTGATTCAGCAATTATTTCTTTCTTGAAAGAAGGGTGTTTTCAGGGTGTCTGTAGCGCAGTCTAATAGTACGCTTGGTAATCGGAAGGCTGCAAACTTGAGCTTAGGCTGTCACATGGTGATGCGTCCTTGGGCAAGACACTTAACCCAAAATTTCTCCCACTGCTGGGTATGAAAAGCGGTGTGAATGTGTAAGGTAATACTGATGGACTACATACACAGAAACTCTGAACCATCAGTCAGTGTATTGGTGTGATTTGGCAGATGTGACCTGCAGTGTAAAGCTGCTTTTAGTAGTCAATGAGACTAGAAAAGTGCTATATGAGCTCAAGTCCATTTACCATTTTCCTTAGTGGTTCTGTTATTACATTAGTTAATCTATTTCGAGACTGGCTGATCTTTTTTTTCCTGAGATTGGAGTTTGTTTGTTCTATAAATCTCTCTAAAATTTTGCTTGTACACAGTTCCCAATTTCTTTTTCTTGGGTTCAATATATTTATTGTTTCTCCCCTCATCCAATAGCCAATTTGGGGAACATAATTTGGGGTCTTATCAGGAATTAGGACCCAGGACCTCTAAAAGACTGGCAGTCACAGGCTTGCTGTCCAGGTCCATGCGCAGTTACGTTTTAGGGAGGTGCACATCAGGCTACAAGCAAGGCTCTGTTAATTAATCATTAAGAACTCCTCAATATATTTTCATCACTCTTATCTTACAATTACAGATTTAAGCTTGACGTTTTAGCAATTAAGAATCCATTTTCTATGTCCTCTCTTATTTCTCCTGTTAAATTGTGAACCTTTGTCCATGTACTGGTGATTTTTTTATACTTTTATGCAGCTAGAGAGAGGGTTGAAGCCAAACCACATCTTACAAGAAATGACAATCGAGTGTCCATTTTTCTTTTTTCTCCATACATCAAAAATAACACCTACCCACAACTCCAAACACATGTCTGATATCCGGAACAAAGATGGCCAGCAGCAGCACTATGCCCAGGATGACGAGAGTTGAGATGATGTATAACAGCCTGGGGCAAGGCCTCTCTCCACGCAAGAGCAAGATCACAGCTTTACGCGCCTACAGAGAACACCAACAAACAAACATGTCAGTGTGGGCAAACACACTTATGATTAAGTTGATTATTTTAACTAGAAACAAAAAGGAATGTTTTCACTCATAAGGACATGAGCTTGATTTTAAAATCACAGATAGTCTTAAATTTAAAGTCACACAACAGGGAATTGACTGAGTATTCTGAGTATTCTTCAACTATCAAACCTTAATGAAACCAGCAAAGGGTTTTTGGATGAACACACAAAAAAAGATTAAATAACACTTAATTACTCATTTGAGATATGTCAAACAATTTCAGACCTTCAGGAAACTAAGGCACTCAACGGTTTGTCTTTCAGTGTGTTTGCAGAATATCTAGTGATTGGTACACTTACAGGGAATTGAATGAGGGGTACAGTCAGCAACACGGAGAGCAGGATGGCCAGTCGGACTGTCATCACCATGATGTCATGATGCAAAAATGAGTCATAGCTGAGCAAGAGCTCGGAGTCAACATGAGCTGTGAGGATGTAGACAAGAATAGAGTGACCACAGGTATAACTGCTGGGTTTAGTAGCTAAGAGTACTTCAAACACAAATAAGAGAACTTGAATAGGTGTCAAATATATTCACAAAAAAAACAGAGTAAATCAACACAACAACAGTGAATCAAGTGAATCAACACAAAGGGAGCAGCAGATTTTCAGCAGGGAACTAGAAGAAGTTTACAAGTGTTAAATCCTATCATTTGCATGCTTCTCCTGAACTAATCAGCAAATCTTCAGGTTGTTTCTGTTGTTCAGCCCCTCTGTATCTGCAGCTAAACAGCCGCATACGCAGCAAACTGCTATTCACTGTGTATTCAGACAACTTCCTGTCAGTTCTAGCATTAACGTCTCCAGCAAATTGAGCAATAGTGGCTCGTTTGCTGGATCCAACCAGCCCTCATTTTCCACATGCATCAATGAGCCATGACCCTGTCGTTGGTTAACCACTGTTCCTTCCTTAGACCACTTTAGATAGATGCTGACCGCTGCGGACCAGATTGGCCCTTGTCACAGTCACTCAAATCCTTACTGTTGCCCATTTTTCCTGCTAAGTTTCATTTACTGCCTTACATACAGTATATATATATATTCCATCCACTAACCTGTGCTTTGATGAGGAGATCATTAGTGCTATTCACTTAATCTGTTAGTGGTAATAATATTAGACCTGATCAGTTTGTTTTTGGGTCACTGACCTAAAAAAATATGATTACGTGTCAGCACCTACTTACTGAAGCCACGAGAGATCATCAGACAATTGTGCCCCCTCCTTGCTCTGTATTAAGCCTGAGAAAATCTAGCAAGGGGCTCCAACTTTTTGGCCTGTCAGTGCTCAGATCAGGGACAGTGCTCTAATCGGGCCCTCTACTAAGATATAACAAACACATAGACCTAAGTGACCTTTAGTTGTTGTTTAATTAATGTTATTATGAAGGGAAATGTGGTTGTGGCTCTTCTTGGGCTGCAAATACATCTGCATAATGCTAATGTTAGCTTAAGGCACACAAAAACAGTGGACTGTTTGTGCATAAGGGAACGGGCCTTGCTGGGAGCAACACCATGGAAGGGAGTAAAATTGCTTCTACTGCAGTCTCATCCAAGCTACATACCGCAGCTTTTATGAGATTGTTGCTGCAGAAAGACAGACCATGGACACATTATTTTGGCAGAACATATTAAAAAGTGTATTTCACATAATATGGGCCCATTCCAGTTTGTGCTTTGCTTTAGTACCATATTCAGACTAAGTTTTCAAAAATCCTCTCCATACCCTAAATCTCCACTTCTTTAAGATTAGCAATTACAGTGAAGTGTTTGACAGCTGGCTTACCATAGAAGGTGAGGTATCCAAACAGTGCGGACACAAGGTAAAGCAGGAGGCTGAGGGTGATGCTGACATTTGTAACATTTTGCATCCTCTTCTTGGTGGGTCTGAAAATCATCGTACATTCATACATTCATTCAGAAAAATGTAAATGTAGCAGGACAAGAATGTATCAAACCACTTAAACTAAAAACAAGTGAATTTGAGATTTTACCGGTCCAGTTCACAGTAGATTGGCAGGACGGTAGTGTGGCACAGAAAGGAGAAGGCCATGGTGGGGATGGCATAGGCACTCTAAAACAGAAATGCATCAGTTTAAAAAGCTACACAGAAGTTAGAGAACTGGTGAGCAGAGGTGAGGTTTATGTAAGTCTTATCAGAGTGATGTCCAGGAGTCATTTGTTCTTTCAGGGTAGCTTTTATTGTCAGGAGTTTAAATTGAAATAAAACACAATTCATGCAGTTTTACATTCCACGTGTACCACAACCAGCCTTTACTGTTACCATTCAATCCAAGTGACAAACAAACTGTGGGGAAAACATAGATGCTTTTCCATCAGAGTCAAAACGTTGCAACAGGTCCACAATCAACAACTTCTCACTTGTCACCTTAAAAGGTTCATTGTAGATTACATCGGCATTCACTTACCTTACTGGAGAGGACAAAAAGCTTTGGCGTGCATGACAATTCAGAGGAATTTGAAGTCTGGAAAACAAAGAGAGAAGAGAAGTGTTTTATGAAATACTTTGTACTGTTGTTCCAGAGAATGAGAGAAACATGAGGCCTGAGTTTCTTTTTAGTTTTTAACCCTTCCTTCTTCTCAGCCCTCTTTTACACCTTTTATAGCTGTTTCAAAACCTTTTTACAGATAATAAAGAAAAAAAACATTTCTCTAGCATTTAGTTCAACTCTTGGAATAAAACAAAGAAGTAAATAATAAGATATGATAAATCAAAAATCCATATCGAAGTAAAGACAAATATAAAACAAAGAAAAAAAAGTAAAAGAGAAACCATCTCTTAATTAAACCAGTGTTATATCCCTCAGTGAAGTATAAAATGGTGGGGCAGTTAAAGTGCAGTGGTGTGGAAATGTGATTGGTAGAAATCTGATTTCTTTGATGCATGTTTTCCAACATGATAGGAGGTCAACGACACCTTCTTTCTTCAAAACATATTAATTTTATCCTTAAGTCAGAATGAACATTTATTTGAAGTTTGAAGAAAATCCCTCAAATCATGACAGAGATATCAGGTTTACCAGAATTTTCCAGATGGATGGATAACCCTAAAACAACAGTAACCCTGGGCCCTGGTGACAGCAGGTACAGAGGCACAAAGAGGAGACATTGGGAAGAAGTGATGTGAGCATATAAATGAACAATGAAGTGCCGAGAGACAAGGGGGAAAAAAAAAAAGACTGTAATGATGTGATTTTAAATATTGAGGCATTTTGAAATCACTTTATAGCTGTGATGATGGGGAGGTTTTTGGGCCAGTAATTTCAGTAACTTTCTTAGTCCACATATAATGTGTTGGGGGTGTGCCTGGACTTTTTAGGTAAAAACAAAAAACAGTCTTGGTAAAACATTCCAGGCCTGAAGCCGTATTATAGTCAGTTTCATTCTTAAAGGCCAGAGGTCATTTCCAGTCTGATGCAGGGTCACATGAACTTCCTTCCCCCTTAGGAGAACTGGCACTGCTCACCATGCAGCCTCTGGTCCTCATCAGCCCGCCGACACAGTCAGTAAACTCAGGTCTCCAGGGTTTCCCTTTCATAATCCTGCGGCCGTGACCGTCTGGCTCAGACTACAGACCTCAAACCTACACTGCTGTGTTTGTGGGTATGGTTGACAGAATGAATGGTTCCTCTTGTCAGCATTTCGTATTATTTGCAATATTTAGGACTCCTGGTTGTGTAAAAACGGCTTATAAAAAGTTCTTGTGAGTTCCTGTGAGACTGATATCTAGTGTGACATGCACCCTTTGATGAGGCCCCCGCAGATTTGTATTGTGGCTAGTCTGCATGGTAAGCTGATTTTTGATGAGCTCTGCTAAAATGTTTAAAAATAACTTTGTCATTTTAAAAGTACTATTTCTTATTTTCTCCATCACTTACTAACAAATATGTAGTGCAATATAACTCACAGCAACACAGAGGGAGCCGTGGGATTGTATCTAAACTAATACAGAGACATCCATGATGACTCACTCCGTTTTCATCAGCTGCTTAACAGAAGGCATTAAGGACTGCTGCCAGCTGGAAGCATCAGTTGACACGGTAGCTAATTAAACCAGTGACTCTTCCGAGTGCAGAGGAAAATGCTGTATAAACGGTGTGTGTTTCATCCATAATTTATCATTCCAAGCAGATCTGATGATTGTATTGATTATTGATGTGTAATATTGTGGTTCTGACCTCTTAAGTGTCTCCCTCTACATGAGGAAGTTGAGATCTTTTACACTGATGTCCTCCAGTTTCATACGTCACACAGAGTCTAATGTATTTACGTCTATATCCATATCACAGGTTTAACAGTGAGCTTTTTTCAGGTCTTAACTTTTCTTCATCACAGCAGTGAGAGGGACTAAATCCCAAAAAAGACACTCATGGACTCAAAGATTTAAGGCACGTTAACTGTAAGTGCTGTTCCACTGTGAAATCTTGTCCATGAGAGCTTGGATGCTGACTTTTTGACTGCAAATTACGCACTTTCCACGACTCTGCATTCTTACACAGAGTTCATTGTCAAACCAAAAGATTTAAAGGACTTAATCTTCAGGTCCCTAACCAAATAAACAAACAGTTATGTATTGGGGCAATATTATTGTTATGATGACGATGTTAACAATTTAACTAAAGCATGGGTTTTGTGGTTGTTCTTAACACAAATTTAGAGTTACCTGTATATGTCTGTCAAATGCTTAAAAAGTATTAATATTCATTATTTTAACTATTTTTGAAGTAGTTTTTGAAGATTTTAATGAATGAAACACAAACAAACTTACTGGAGACGTGTGACGTCACATAAGTATGTCCCATTACTCACTTTTTTCCCCCACATTTTTAAGCCCTTGTGGACTCACACACCCTCGCCCGATGCCATTAAAGTCCATTAGGGCTCAGTACTTAGGCTTTAAACACTGAAAAACACCATCGTGGGTGGAGACTGGGATTGGGCAAGGGACAGAGAGCCTGTGTGTAAAGTCTGCAGTCAAGCTACAAAGACATTATGCAGAGATCCTGTCATCTTTTCAAAGCAGAACACCCTTAAGTATCCCTTATTGAAAAAAGGGTAATGGAATTGATTATTTTCTATATCTCTATAAACCAATGTTTGGGGACCACTGACCTAAATGAAGGGTGTAGTGGTGAAAAGGGTGCTTATGAATGAGAGCGAGTACAAAGTTATGACTTGGATGTGTTGTTCCGAGGTTTCTGTTACCTGGAATGTATCTGGAGGTATGGTCACATTGTAGGGCAGTGGACAGGGGATGGACCATTTCTTCACCACCACCTGAAGAGGAGATGATATGGCTTTTCAACAACAGTAGCATGAAAAGGAAATCATGTTCAAACAAGGAAGGCATCAGAAACTCACCACGACTGCAAAGTAAAGCATGAAAAAGAAGGCGATACTGCTGGTGTAGCCAAGGAAGCCTGTGAGGGTTACAGATAGATTTAGTGAGAAAAAATTCAGTGCAGTTGTACAGAAAAGTAAAGAGGCTGCTGAGTTTTCTACTCACCTATTTTAGGCAACAGAGAGAGAGGTAGAATGATACCAACAGTGGCCAGGACCAGAAGAAGCCTGCCATCTTGATACCAGGCGTCACTGCAAAAACAAGTACTCATGAATTATTAAGAAGGCCAGAGCTGAATCAATCCTCCTGCACTGTATGTCATGGATACTACAGACTAATCTTTGCCGCTTTAAAACGGCTCTGCTCTGGAAAATTTGTCTCCATTTTGTGCTAAAATACGGAGCGACAGATTCATCATGTGGTATGAATTAAGGGCTTTAGCTCTTGCAAACCATAACAATTATGTAATTCACATGCAAACGTCGTGTCCCTCTGTCATTTGAGACCACATTTCACTTGCCGGGGGTTTCTTTCAGAGAGGGGGGAATAATATTTTCCTTTGCAGAGGGATAGCCTTGGTGGTTTATTCAGGATTGGGGAGCTACAGGAGGAGGAGGACGAGAATGGGTGGGGGAGGAGGGACGCGTTTGGAGGTGACACATGTGGGAGGCATGCTGGCTCCACTGGGGTCAGGGTCGGGGTGCTGCCTTGGTGCTGCTGTGTGCTGGAGCGCAGCGTGGGGGTCGTTCATGGGGGACTGGCTCCAGCGCTCTTTATGGGGGCTCCCACAGTCAGCAGCACCTGCTCCAACCACATCAACACCCACTGACCCTTGTTTGGCAGTTTCACAGCTGTGGCGTTAGCAGAGGCGTGGATGAATTCGTCTGCGGCTACACTCGTTTCTGTCCTGTAAGTGGATGTCAGTGAGACCTCTGCTCTGACCCCCTACTCCCTCTTGTCCAATCACTTCTGCCTCAACCTAAGTTTAGCAGACATGCTCAACCACAGCTTAGCTAACCCTCTTTGCCTCTTTTACTGAGTGTTAAGCAGACACAGGGATGTTAGGGATAAAATCTCCAGGATCCAGCTCCAGGCTTACTGTAAAGACGCAGGATACCTAGACGACCCATGAAATGTGGAACATTTCACGCTATAACAAGATGCAGGATGGCTCTCGGTGGAGTCTGACTGCCAGTGAGTCAATCTGCTCATAGTGTTGAAGATCAGCATAAATCTAGCCAGCACTGCACATAAATCAAATCTACAGCTGAGCATGAACTTGGCCATGTAACTGAACTGAAACACAGGAAGAAAAACCTGAACAGCACTGAAGCACGATTGCATTTTACTCTGATGCACATATTATGCTTTTCAATATGAAACAGCTCATTTATTTGGGCCCTGATGGGACTGAGTGTGTGTCTGCTAACATCCTGAAGCGACTTATTAACAGAAATGTTTTGTTTCCCTCAGCAGAGAGCAGTAATTAGAATGGCAAAACTGATATCCTCTTGTATCAGTCTGATTCAGGGGAACATGTGTGAGAGATTTGGGGGTGAAAGGAGAGCGCTAATACAAAGCAGCTGTGTGAGGAAGATTCAGATGTTGACGGATCGGGGCCGAGAGCAGCTACATGTCTTAGCTTAAACCACTGTGGCCAATAATAAAGTGATAGGAGTTACTTTCTTGGCCTTTGGCTGCAGGCTCATCCTTGAGGGCCAATGAAAGACAGCGGCTGCTGGTGATGCGTGATGATGGCTCTATGTCATAAAATCATTTCCTCTGAGAATGTTTCAGGCTACACAACCCTGAGGTCCCTCCAATTTCTCAGACAATATGTAAAAATTCAAACCTAAGAAAGTGTATTGATCTATTTTCTTGCTTAACAGAAACTAATCACATTTTAAAGAGATGCATTATGCTCAAGCTCATTAGTACATCTCAATTCAAGACTCCCAACAAATAAGTTTGCTTGCAACAGTGCCGCTTGTTCATACTTACGTGAAATTCAGAACTCGTGTTGTCCATTTAGATCTTAAAACAGAAATGTTTAACTCCCTCAAGGGTAATTTTTAAGTCCCTTTATTGTTAAAAAAATATTGTTCATTGGACTTTTAAAGGATTTAATCTAGTGGACAGAACCGTGTACAGGCTCAGTAAGTGGATATAAAGAGTAGCAGAAGAAAAGTGAGAAAGTCGCTCTAGGCCTGATCCTAACCAATATGGGGATATCTTCATATGGCACATGGATGTTACTATGAAGCAGATGACATCATAATACAAACTTTTTTTTTCTTTTGTCCAAGTGAGTGCAACAGACCAGCTATGGGCAGCTTTTAATGTTGTCTACATAAAACTCTGTAGATTAACACATGCACTTAAAACTGGACCAAAAGACTGCATTTATACCAACAGACACATTTAAGGCGCTTATTTTATTTTGAAAGACTGGTTGATTTTTTGTTCCTCATACACATTGCATCTGGCATGAGGCAGTAGGTTTGTCTATCTCATTCATTAAGATTAGTTTCTAACAGGATCATTACTGAATCCTCAAGCCGTTTGACTCAATAAAAGTCTTATGGACTTAATGTGCTATTACTCAGACTTGGGATGTCTTTGGTAAATAGCTTTAAATCTTTTTGCTCTAACTTGGTCTGAGAATCAAAGTCATCTTTAAGTAGAGCCTTTCAATAGTTTGGCTGGTTTAAAACCAGAATAAAGGATTACTTAACCTGTACAGCTCTTCCTGCCAATTCATTTTCCAATATATAGCGCTTAACAAATTTATTAGACCACCCTTCATAAAAACAAGAATTTCTTTTTCTTTTTCTTTTTTAGAAATCTTTCAAAAACCTGTTTGAAATTGAAAATGTTATCGTTTTGGGGCACACATTTTAAACATGAATGAGGAACTTCAAGCTGTATTCGCCTTTTTATACCCAAATTTGAGCTGCTCACTGGGTTTCTCAGAGAAGTCAGAAAATAAGAAAACATAACATTCAACCACAAAAATCTATTTTCTTTGTGCTCAGGAATAAAAGTAAATAACTACAATATGGCATCCTAATCAAGAAATAATATATTATCATATAAAATAACCGTGTGCTTTACTATTTTTTCTGTTATTTTGTTTAAAACCATAAATTTGACAATTATGGATAACACTAATGATTAGATTCTAGAAATTAAAATATAATTTCAGTAATATATCCTTACATCAGTTGGTGCCCTAATAAATTTGTTAGGCACTGTACATTCTTCTTGTTAAGTGTTTCTTTGTTTGAAACGGCTCACTTTGTATCTTAATTGAGTAAATTAACATAAATGACACTTAATACCATGAAAACAAATTAATGCTATGCTGTGGTTTGGTTAAAACCTTGCTTTCATTACCTGTAAGACTGCATCAATTCAAATGATCAAATCTTTGAGTTGCAGATGTGTCAAGTTTGACTTATTCGAAGCCCAAGGTGCAATCTACAACATCATGTGGACAGGGGTGACTCATATGCTTTCTCCTAAGGCAACTAATCTAGAAGAATGACTTGGCTTTACCCGCAGCTGCAACAGCTTTTTAACCAAATTTCCGCATTGGTGAAAGAATGAGCTCAAATTGATGAATATACCCACCCTGTGCCGTGTGAGTCCAAGAAGCTGTTGATGGCTGCGGGGAGCTCTGACTTCAAGATGAACAGATAGGAGGACATAGCTGACGGGAAGGAAAGGAAGAGGTTCAGATGATGTCTTTCATTGAGGCAGGAGAAGCACATAATCACACCAAACTGCTTGAAGATATACACAAAACATGAGTGCACACTGGTATAAGCAATCCTGAATTGCTGTGTGAGGTTTGGTGTGTTTTGTAGCACGAGGAAATGGAAGGCAGGGCGGTTGAAGTATAGCGGCTCTGAGTTAATGCAGATGGGTGTGGTGGGAAGCTCAAGGGATCACCAGAAAAGCCCTCAGTGTGGAGGAGCAGACATTATGCAGATCTTTCGACTGCTCAAGAGAAGCATGAAGAAGTTTAGGGGGAGGAATGCTAACAATAATGATCTCTGACGCTAATCCAGGTATTTCTCCCCCTGCTCCACCTCTTTAGGAAACAGGATATTATCAGCCTCTGACAGGCTCCAACATCCTACCATGGACAGCCAATCAGAGAGGGGATCGGGGTCACTTCCTGAGGGGTCATACCAGCCGAAATAATAAGGAAAACTTGAAACGGGAGATGGAGCTTGAACCAGGTGGGGTTTCTGGTTGAACAGGGATGCAGATGCAGCGTGTGGTCGCTCATAAAGGGAGAGTGTGTTCAGGGATTTAGATTTTGGAGACACAGAGAAGAGCTAGCTCAAGTTAGCCAGGACCTTATAGCCTCAGGGGCAGGGTCTTGCACTCGCCGTTAAATAAGCCTGCACCATAATCCCTCAGATCCTGTCTTTGTTTATGAAAGAAAATTCCTCCAATAACCCTCCCAGCCCACACAGACACACACTCTGTGAACAGTTATGAGTCCTTAAATCTGACAATGAGAGGATTTTCTGAGGCGGGAGGAGCTGTGGAGTTTTAGCTGCAACAGTTGATCCATTAACTGGGGATGTAAAAATACCTTGCAGAATCAAAAATCAATAATAAGGACAATTTATTCAGTTTAATGAAAAATATATTGTACTCCTTTTAAATGGCAGAGGCTGTGATCTGCCCATGCCCATAACAGTTTAAACAAGTACTGCAGTATTTTTTTGTCCAGACCAATTCAGTCGTCCATGTTTGTTTTGATAAAACATGTACTGATAAAACATATCAAATACTTGTTTTTGCAGGTGCTACCTGCTTTATTACTGTATTGTTGTTGTCTTTTTGTTTAAAAGTTTTTTTTAAGTAAGAATTTTAATTCCAATATAGAAATGACAGGGCAACAACAGCAAAAAAACACTGACATGCATGGAATATTCACGATAAAAAGGTATACATTAAAACAAACAGATGGAAAAGAAGAATTAAAGGGGAGGGAGTGGCCTCATTGTTAATGAGCTAGTGTGTTGAACAATCATCCTGGAGTGCAGGAGTTTAGAATAATACTGACAAACATAAGCTACAGAAAAATGTTAAAGCAAAGCCAGAAGAAGCTTCTTTTGTTACTTCACACATTGTTCATATCGATAAGGGGTGTGTACTGACAAGAATCTGGCGATACAATATGTATTGGGATGCATAGGTGATGATACACTGTGTCTTGATATATAGCTACACTGTGAACAGGGCAATGTGTCATGATTTTTTTTTGTTTTAAGAGTTTCTCATTTTTATAGCATTGAAAACCATTATTGTATGCATACAGAATATAGTTTCTAATAATTATTGTAATACATATAAAGTATGGTCACTGCAACATTTATAAACTATACTGTCTGACCGTGTGACAGAAAAAAAACAGTAAAAGTTTTTTTTCTAAAATATGGAACAGATTTTCCTATTTTTTTAAGAATTATTTCTTATTTTATGTATCTAAATTATGATTCTTTTATTTTTTTATTATTATTTTTTTTTCCCAAAAAAGGGATGCATTAGTTTAATTTTTATTGTCACAATTTATTTTTATTATGATTACAATACAAAGGGATTCATTCGTATTGATGTTGACTTAACTCTGTTTACCTCCAGAAATGCTAATAAAGTGTTGGGGGAAAAAAAGAATGATTGACTGGTAAAATATCACAATAACGAACTAAAATACTGATACAGTATTGTGCCCCTAGATATGGTAATATATTAGTGTTTCAAGACTTTCTTACAAGCCAAACACCTATGAGTTGGAAACCCTGCTGAACAGCATATAAAAAGGTATTGCTTTTCCTGAAAAATAATTATTATAATTTTTTGAAAACTGTAAAATTCTTTTACTGAATATTGTGACATTCAATACATCATTAGCTGAGTGTATCATCACTCTCCTTAAATCCAAACAACGGCATAAAACTGAAAATACTGTCAACCACATACTGACAGGGATCACACCACAGGCATGAAGCAATGATTTAGACTCATGCAGTGTTAACGGAGCACAACACACGTGATGGGAACTCCTGCTTTGACTTAATACTTACTTTGCTAGTCAACAAAGACCCTTGAGTGGAGGAAAAAAGATTGTTATTTGCAAAGATGTGAGAAAACACATTCTAATACAGAGCATGTCGGTAGAAATGAGTGGAAAGTTGTTGTAAATGTTCTGTGTGGTCAGCGCACAGTGGAGTGAGCTCAACAAAAGACAGAGCCACTTACATTTCATTAAGAACGAGTGGAGAGGCAGGCAGAGAGAGCCCTGGGCTGGTCAGTAATTAAGGTCAATTGGCCCATCAGGCTTTGGCAGCACAGATGAATGTTTACCCAGAGAGAGGCTAATTGCACTCTTATAAAAGGAGGTGGAGGGGATGGGGGGTGTGGACAGATGCACGCTGGAGTGCCGGCTCTCACACTCTCACACATACTGCCCCACGCTGAGAAAACCACAAACATACCAGAGGGCATGGCAGTAATCCACTCAGCTGGGCTGCTAATGACTGCAGAGGAGCTATCACCTCAGCTCTGTGCTGAGGAGAGCAACGTGTGGCTGAAGGGACAGTGGAGAGAGGAGAGCGGGGGGGGGCCATCAGTGATCAATGATAAGAAGTCAGGTTTCATGCCCAGGGGAGGGGGCTGAGGGGACAGCAGCTACAGAGTCAGAGGTTATCAGGAAATGTGCATAACAGCCTCACAAGAAGGAGGACCTGAGCAAAGGTGCTTCAGATCACCAGTAGGAGGCACTATAAGCCTCCATAAAACCACATGAAGTACGACCCTTCACCGCTCCGCACCCTCTGCTTCTACACAAACCACAAAATCACTTTATGTCCAACATGTCAGGAATAATGTATGAAGCTGTATGGTCGAATAAGAGCAGACTTACCACCGATATTCTGGATGACAATAGCGATTCCTACCATGGCCTACAAAGAATTTAAAAAGGTGGTTAGGTTAAATATGTTTCAGGCTGATAATGACATATGAGGTGGAATTTTTTGTTTGAGGGCAAGACAAAATAAAACACTTACTTTTCCAGGTTTTTGCAAGGCCCTACTCCCAAGTTCTTCATATGAGTTGAGACCTATGGATCAAATCGAAAAAGTTAAGATTGCTCCTCAACAATCTGGCAGTAAGGCTGTCAAAATGTCCAGTATACTTTCCAATACCACAATTCAAAACAGTGCAGTCTCTGCTACTATAGTGACCAATCAACATGATTCTCAACTGGTGGGCCCCATCCCACAAGTGGAACGGTGCCTTTTTTTATCGAGATACATACCTGAGAATAAATCCTCCAATGCCAGAAGGAGTAGAAGCGAAAAGTTTGTTTTACTGCAGCCAGTTAAGCATCACATGATGCAACTATGGCGCCAAAATACTGACATACAAAACTGCTTCCGTTAATTTTGTGCTATATTTTATTCAATGCATTTCGGTTTCTTTATCGGGTTGTTCTGTCATTAAATAGGAAGGTGAGTTCTGAGACTAAACCAGTGGAAACCATTGACCCTAAGTACCACAAAGCACAGAGGCTTATAAAACTGTGTGGCTTATAAGAAAGGTGAAGACAAGAGAAGTATATCTGTCAAATTTGAACAAAAACACGAGCACATCGTCTTATTTACACAAATTCTCAGTAAAGTACCAAATTTTGGATAGCACTGTTTGATCATTTAATGAGAGTTCTCAGTGACATCAGCAGTTACATTATTTAGCATCAATTTTCATTGTTATAACTACTGAACTTAATTTCGTGGTAGCTTAAATCATTAATGTTCTTTATACTGACTTCAGAGTAGTCCCTCTATCATGACTGTTTCTGATAATATTACCATACTAATTACTTTTGTAATAATAAGCAGAAATATAATAAGGACAGTTTTATAGTTTATAGACATAAATTCATCATTATCATATATTTTTAATGACAGCTCATTCATCTCTGCCCACCCTCCACTCTCTCTGCATCGCTCTCTATCCTCCAGCACAAACACAGCTTCTGCAGATGGCCGTCCAACACGAGTCCAGTTCTTAAGATTTCCTGCCTGCTTAACAGAGAGAGTTTTTTTTATCTTGCTTCTGTAACTTTTACTAATTGCTGCAGTGCTGCACTCATGGTGGATTCATGTTGGCTCATTATTAATAATATTAAAAAATCGAATTAAATAAAAGGCAAGAATAGTCTAGAATCTCTACCAACTTTTTTTCTAGAGTGTATTGAGATAACCCTTGATACAAATTGAAGCTATTCAAATAAAGACGGACTGACTGATCCAAGACTCTAAACAGGTGTCAGAATTATTTGAGTTTTAGCATTAAATTTAAGCTATTTAAGTTTAAAATGCTATTATTACAAGAGCAAAAGCTAGCAGTAACAACTGTAGTCCAAAAAGGAAAGTGATCAAAATCAATCCATCCGAATCAATCATATTATCTATTTTCCTATGCATACTCCTCTGCTAATGGTGCCTGCTTACATGCCCCAAAATGCAAATTATGTAAAGACAGTTTGCTTTAGGCTTGATTGCATATGACTGATCCTAACACAGCTTTAAGCTGTTGGCTGTGAGGGTCATTTTCACATCTCCCTGATTTTTTTGTTTAATAGCTAACCTGTAGTCCTCCGCCACAACAAACACATACTTAAGTGAAATTACTTTGGGTATCTCATTTGCAGCTATTTCTGGAGCCTAAAAAGGTTTTATACCCAGATCCCAGATCATCTCTGAAGACCTGAAAACACACTTGTGGTGGTGATAAACAAAATCGACAAACATCACACATCTGTTTTGTTTTCCCCGATTGGTTATGGATGACCGACATGATTAACAATGATAACAATGCCTTGTTAATTGAGCAGTAATTTGAGACTTTAATCATGAGTGTTTTAATCAGTGCAGTCTATGTGATAAAAGCTCTTTGAATTATGTAAATGACTGTTTCCACCTCCTCAAGGACTGTGAGAACAAATCATTCATCAAGCTGATCACTGGTGCTGTCACTTTGATCCTGTTCGATTAATCAATACTATTGATAAATCAGACAAAAACTTCAGAGAGTCAATGATACTGCTAAAGCTTACCTTAGTAGTGCTACGTTCCAATGTCAGTTTTGGCAGCTGTTATGAATTAAGTCTTGGTCCCGAGATTAAACTTTATTTAAGTTTTAGTCATTCTCACCTTACGAAGTTTTGGTCTAGTTATAGCCCATAAAAACTTTTGTTCAGTTTCATTTGATGAAAAGGTCTTACATTTTAATCATATTTTTAATTGAGTCCGCCAAACTGTTAAATTAGCACAACTGTATTTTATTTAGGTTAATCCACAATCAATGCTTTAAATGACTTTTAAAACACTAACAAAAGCACAAAGAAAGCTTTAAAAAAGGGCTCTCACTTGAAAGTGTACTTCCCTGGTGGGGACATTTTTATTATTGTGAATATTATCACAAACATTTATTTGCAAAGGAGTCTTGCTAATTCTGGTACCAATACTTTTCCATTATTTAGTGAAAATAGGACAAAACCTTTCTAACAACCTTGTGTACCAGTTTAATATTGCAAGAAAAAACACATATTTCTCCTTCAAAATCCTGAAACAAGCATAGATTTTTAATGTCTTATGGCCGACCCCTAAAATGTTAGTTTCATCTTATGGAGAACCAAATTTTTTTTTTCAAACACTTTATAATCTGAGATTTTTATGTAGCAAGTTATTGTCTTTCATCATTAAAAAGACATGGTCAATTAACACTTAAGTCATGTTTTTGTCTATGAAATGGGAACAGTGGATATTTAAAACATAAATCCACCCACAAATTTGCTAATATTCCGAATGTCTCACATTGGTGGGTAGTTAGATTGTAATAATCCTAAAAGTGAAAAATTGTGTTCAATCCTTGTAATTTCTGTTTGATATTCTATCAATACTTTTGAATCACAATTTGATGGTTTCCCACTGATATCCTGTCTATCTTGATGGGCCACAGAAACTACCTTAAATATTTCCTGATCTGAGCAAAAAAGGGACACAGCTAGTTAACAAACTAATTAATTTAAAAAAGCAAAGCCATAAAGCGACAACATGCTCTTAGTGCTTACAGTCCCCCCCCCGCACAACACCTTATCCTGAGTGGGCAGAGGAAACAAATCAGCATAATGTTTTGGAAAACAACATTAGGAATATAACCACCAAATAAAATTCATCTGATGCATTTTTGAACGAGGATGCTCTTTTCTTAGGTTTCATTGGGAGTTGATTATTGATTCCTCACCTGTTTGGTCACAAAGCTTCAGGAGGAGATGTATGGAATAAGCTGCCAAACTGGAAACTACAACCAACAGGATACTAAAAAGGAAATAAAGAAATATACAAGGTTTTAGTCTGAATTAATCAACAAGCACTCAAAGCGTACATTTTAGCAGTGTTGTTGCAGATTGTGAGACAAGGCCCTCCTTACCAAAATCCAACTATTCCAGTGCTAGCCATTGCATAAGCTAGCCCCAGTATACCGCTGCCCATGATGGCGTTCATCAGGTTAAACACGGAGGAGGCAAAGGAAGCTCCTTTGTGTCTGATCTGCACTGATCCCTGCAGACACAAGAGAGACAAACATTCAGATGAGAAATGCATGATGATGTCAACAGACCAGAACCAGAAAAGTTAACTTGTGGTAGTGGCTGATGGGGGGATTTCTGGTTATATTTACAACAGACAGGCAGAATGTACCATGATTAGGGATGCACCATATTGGATATTCTATATGTCAAAATGTTCAGACTCAATATCGCTGATATTTTTTGCATGAAAGTTTGAAGTCTCCACTCAACTAAAATTGACCTTGTCCTTTCTTGGTGACGGTCTAATTGTGCAAGAGCCAGATATAAAGCAAGAAAAACAAACACTTAATTCTTTGATAAATGATACTTTTGATTTAGTAAAGTAGACATTCAGTGATTAAGAGGAAAACCATTATGGTACATTTGTACATTCTGCCAATAGCAATTATATATGTTATATATGGCCAACATATGAGTCCAAAATACCAACTGTAAATATCAGCAAAAATTCTCATACCTGCCAATACAAATAATCAGCTTTTTAGGGAATTGCTTCCAGATATAGATAATGCTCAGGTAATGTTGTGCATCCCTAACCATGATGCTTTATTTTATAAAAGGTAGAGCTTTAAGTTTTTGGAGTTTGAGTTTCTTAGGTTTTAAAGTAACAGCGAGTTTATTTTTTTGGATTTCAAGAGAAGGCATTTCCTGTTTTGTTTTAGCACTTTTTACATATTATCACATAAGCCCTCCTTGCAAACATGTTAAAGGAGGAGAATTATATTTATTTTCAAAGTATAAGCTCAATAACCTTGCACAATAGCTGGACCTGCCTGATGCAATGTTTGTAGTCTGGCAGATCCACTTTGCCAAGCTCCAAATTACGACTGTGAGCGGCCCAAAGCAGCACGGCCAAATCAGAATCCTATGGAGCATGATGAGGTGGGAGCAAGCAAGACTACAGCAGGAGGGGACTGTATAGGGATTAGCATAGATGCAAAAATCTTATGTAGCAGTTTTCGCCATTGTGACTGCAATTCTTTATTAAATGAAAAACAAATACCAACACAACAAACTTCTCTGTAGTAAGGATATTTTTGCTCCACTTTTGACATGTTTTGGCGAGTTTTTGTTCTACGAAGTGGCTCACGTTCTGTAGCACAGTAGCTCCTGCCTATTAAATTATCTGATTGGCCCGTAATATATGATGATTGACGGAACAATCATCCAATCACCTGCTGGATTTGTTTCTGAAAGGTTCTGCCCTGTGTTTCAAAAACGGATCTTATATTTTTGTATTTGTATGAACTATAATGAGCTTAGATTTATCAAATATCAGCAAAAATCTACCCCAGACTTAGAGCAGATAAATGAGTAAACAAAAATAAAGACAGTGTAGATGAACATATCGGAATATTTTTGTTAATGCTTAACAGATTTTTCTTCCTGACAGACTTAAGAACAACCGTTGTATCCTGATGATGGATGTCATGGAGCAGCTCTGCAGTGGCATGTGGGATCAGGGACTGGAAATTGGAATGGGTGGGCTGGGATTTGTGCTGCTGGCTGTGGGACAGCTGCCTGAGCTCAGGATAAGGGGAGCTGCCCAAACTGCTTGACCTCTGTAATGGTGGATATCCTGGAGAGAACGAGTGGCAACTCCGGTGTCAGTGTCACAACAAGCTTGGATTGACCTGCGAGCGGCTAAATCTGAAGCACTGTGACTAACTTCACTGACAGGACAGGAAGTGAACTATGACATCAGATGTTAATCAAGTTCTTTAGACATCTCATCAAGTCTTATGCTTTTATATAACTCACAATGTGAATGTCTAAAATATAACATTATGATGATAAAAATCAGAGGGTAGCCTGGTGGTTATGTCCACATGTGGCTCCTTTTCTGCACATCGTTCCAGGCTCTCTCTCTCTCTAAACCAGTTCTGACTCTACCCACTGTCCTCTATCTGCCATACAAAGCCAAAAAAAAAAAGAATCTAAAATCTACTAAAAGGATCCATGTCAATGAAGTGTTTTCTGTTCAGGGTAGTAGGGCAGTAGTGCATATCCCAGCATGCACCAGTTTAGCTCAGTGCTAAGTCAAGCAGCATGACCATCTATGGATGACAGTCTCACTTGTTTCTGGAGAAGGGCATCGAAAACAAATTCCAGCTGCGCATTGATAACAACCGCCTCAAAGAATTAATATCATTAGTATTTTTGCTCAACATTTCCCTCATCAATTCCTTCCACTTTGGCATAAATACTTTGAAAATTAAGGACGTCAGGCTCAGAGGCAGTCAGCAGACACGATAATGAAGAAGTAAAAAATTCACAGAAGACGGGGATGGAAGTGGTCGATGTAGTGTATTAACTTACAAAAAGATTCTTGATGTAAAACTATCAGTTGCGGGAAGCGGAACCAACTTGCAGAAGCATTTATGCAAGCAGCACAGCACCAGATATCAGGAGTGGCATGTTGACTTTGTCGCCACTGAAAACCCATGTAAGCTCTTTTTTCAACACAGAAAATTAATAGGAATTGATAAAGAACCAAACTTATAAGTAGAATCATCAATGGCATTGGTATCAATAACATCTATTCAATTTCCATCCCTACTTGTTTCCTTGTCTTTGAATTATAACAGATTAAAGATGGGATTCATTCAGATAACATTAAATTGTTCTTTGTGAAGTCATGAGAAATGGTTTCAGCCTGAGGGTTTTAATCAGTCAGATTAATGTGATAACAGCTCTTTCAGTCAAGTGAACGACTTTCCTGTTTCAATGTCCTTCATGTGTGAATAATCCTCATTAATCAAACTGATCACCACTCAAAGCTCTTCTCATCCACGTAAACATGTCAGATAAGAATTTACCTCTGATTAAATCTAAACACATCACTAAGGGTCACATTTTGATGCTTTAGTTTCTTCACAGATGTGTCATGTAAAGAATATGCAGTATTCAAAGCACTGAATTACAGATGTCTATTGTGCTCATTTTGAGTACTTGTTTAATGAATTGTTTGTCTGATTTGTTGATTGATGGTGTGCATATAATATAAATAAATACAACCAGTCAATCAAAATGCCCAACAATTGGAAGTTTCCAAGAAACCAGAAATACAACAGCAGAAGTCCAACAAAATCAAGTCATTACGAAGTAACACGCTCCTTTAGTCTTAAGTCTTAAATTCTGCTTGTTCACCCACTCCCTGATAAATATGGATATAAAAGGTTCCTCTTTAAAAGTTAAAATCAAACTTTTCTTAATTCTCCAACAAGAGAAAATCAGCATTAACGGGGGGAATTTGACTTTAAATTCTGTTTCCTAAATCCCTGAAGTCATCACATACTGGACAGCAGGTCTTTGGTCTTTAAGACATATCAACACATTTCTTACATTAAATGCAGGGTAGGACAATATAAAAATAAAGTTAAAAATAACACCAACTTCCAACTTCACCTGGTCATGGGTTACTATGGTGATGGATGAACTGAATATAAAATATATCGGGCCTAATGGTCCCTAATCTGATTTTAAACAGCCCTGACACCCCACAGCCCCTGAAGATGGCCTCATGTCTGTATCTTACTTTGATATGTTTTCATTTCACGTATCTATTTTTACAACAGTGAAGACGATTTACTATTTGAAATCATTTAAAAAATAAGTTCTTGTAGGGCATCTCACCCTCCCAGTGTCATAACCACTTTGGGGCCACTGGCTTACGTTAAGAACCATAAACAGTAGTGAGCTTTTTGACCAGGACATGGTCTCCATCAGTGGGTCTGAGCCCAAAAGCTTTTCCCAGAGGTTACGGAATTTATACTTAAAAACTGTGTCTCAAAGTCTGTTGTGTACGGAGGTCCTAAGCAGACACGCTCATTTTTTTTTTACATTTTCAGGTTGTGCAGCTGGCTTTACAGTTACCATGTAACTTTGACATAGTTGAGGCTTTAGACTAAAAATGACTGAGCCTTTTCTGTCAGGGCTCCTGGAGGAGATAATATGGTGTGACATCTTTTAATTCACTTCCTAATACTCACTTTCACTGACTTGCTTTTATGTGATGACACATTGCTTCTATACTTAATTACATTAGTTAGTTATTTTAGTCTACTTCATCTGTTTACCATTTGACAATTATTTAGATATTCTTAATTTGCTGCTTGTATTCCCTCCACTAGTTTATCTTCATTTTAGTCCTGTTTTTATCATCTTTAATTTAACTATTTTTTGATGTCTTAATCTACTCCCTTTTATAAGTCCCATATTTACTTAATTGTTCCATTTTCCCGTTGTGATGCCTTCATCCAAGATTTACCATAGATTTATCATCTATTTATTGTCTTCTTAAAATCTCTAAAAAAACTTTTACTTATACATACATGTTGACATTGAACCCTGTACTAATGTAGTATTGCTCCAATAGTCCTTCGATTGTTTCAAGTTTACGACTTTCACTTTCTTTTTCTTTTATTTTACACGACCCGACCTCTGTGTTTGCATTTTGTTTATGTCCTCTTGTTTGACTTTTTTGGAAATGTCTTTGTCTGACCTGATTGTTGATGTTCATTTTATTGTTCCCAGAGTCCTGCCTTTGTTTTGTCTGTTTAGCACTTCAAAACATCTGTTCTTAAAAGGTGCTATATAAAAAAAGCTATTATTACTTTATTATTATTAACCACACTTTTATATGACCATGAACCAATTTTATTTATGTAATTACTTTATATGGAAAACAAAGGCATACATATTATCATATCAAAACATTATTTTTACACAACACCCAGCCCTATGGGACAGTGAAAAATAATTTATTCCTGATTTTGCCTGATTCATACAACTAAGAAATACTGTCACTTTCCTTTTCAGTTCCTCCTCTGTAGTGACAAACAAACATAGACTCTTACTCTTAGCTAAAAACTAAAGCTTGTGAAATCATGCTCAATGGCTGAGTGGATTTAATGATACAATGTCAGCAACCCTGATGTCTTGGTTTGCACATGCCTAAGAGAAAGAGGAATATCATCAGTACTGAATCAGTATCTCCAATACTTACAATCAGCATTGCAAATTTCCAGTATTGTGTATTCCTGGAGAGTACCACAGCTTCAAATCTACCACTACTTTTCTTTTGCTGATATAGTCAATGCAAAATCCTCCAGGGGACGACATTCTCCAAAAACAGCCTTAACACTCACTCTGTATCTAGGGCTGATAAAGACAGTATTTGAACTCTGCTTCTTAAAGTTTGACTTGCTTTGAGCTGATCAATGGTGTTAAAATCAATGCGATGAAGGAAAGGAGAATAAAGACAGGGCTAATGTTTACTTAGGGCAGTAGTTTTCTAACCTTTTTGGCCTATGGCACACTAAAGATCTAGCCAAAACTTCAAGGCAGGCCATGTTCATACCCATACAAAACAGCCTCTCAGCATAAGCCAAAAATATCAAGTTATTCCACTCATGTTTATTTATATCTGATAATCATATAAAATGGAATAATAACTGTTTTACTCGTGAAATACCTAAAAGTGTATATATTAGAGTTTCTCTGTGGGTGGGGTGGCAGGTAGTGCACATTACTGGTTCAATCCCCATGTTGGTCAGGGCCTTGCACCCCGGCTTCCCCACAGACCAAAAAACAAGCTCCTTAGGTAAACCGGTGACATTAAATTGTCTTTGGGTGTGGGTGAGTGTGTGAATGGTTTTCTGTCTCTATACATTGCCCTGCGATCAGGTGGTGACCGGATCAGGGTGTACCCTCAGTCTCCTGTGACCCCAAAAGGGATAAGCCAGCAACACAGATTTCTACAGATCAGATATCAGAGTTTCTTTTTTCCACTGACATTTAAAAGATATGCCCTTATTTGCATTAATTTGACATTCAGATGGGTTGGATATTGAGGATTATCATGTATTGATGAGGTCGAACAATTTCAAGTTTGGGCTTTGAAAATGCTGAAAAGGTTTTATAGCTTTTCTTTTAATTGTTTGATTGTGCTGCTGCTTTTATTGCTTATCATCTCTCTTTTTATTCACTTGTCTTCCACTTCTACCATTTTTATTCTTATTTTGGTCGTCTTGGTCTTCTTTTATGTTGCTCAGTTAATGAATAACAGGTGGGGGACGTAGAACTCAGGGCAGGCATGGTTGGTCCTGGTTCAGATGCTCTGTATTGGGTGCCTGGGCCTGAATTGTTGCGCCTGCTTTGTGTGTCTTAGGATTCCTCAAGTTTCATGAATATTCTCCCTTCATGAGCACCGCTGGTCTGAAAGACACCAGAGACACTCATGCTCTCTCCTCTAAGGTTCTTTTTGTGCTTGGGTTTAAAGTGAGCTTTTTGTTGGTTAGCTCATTTAGTCATTAAACTCTTGTGCTTTTATTCTGTATTTTCCTGTTTGTTTGTTTGTCAAAGTACTTTGTAAACCATTGATCTTTAAAGTGCTATAAAAACAACTTTACAACTATCATGTTCCCTTGTTTTACTATATTTTCCAACATTTTTATTCTGTTAAGTGCTAAACTATAAGATTTTTTAAGTTTCTGAATTAGCATTTTTAAACATAAATTGAAGGACATTTAGTACTGATAGAGTAGATTAAAAAAAACAAATAATCAGCTAAAGTATGACAGTACTGTCACATGGTTGTAAAATTTGCCAGGACACACTTGGACTTGTCTGAGGCACACCATCTGAGAGAAACTGACTCAGGAGAAAAGACCACATTACATAATCAACTCCACAGCAACTAAAGTCTTTGAGAAAAACTTGTGTCTCTAAATGCAACGTTAAGTTAACGTAGATGACATAGTATGGACAGTGGAGAAATATACGTACTTTATGCTTCAACTGGAAAATAAATTTTTAAATATTATTTTCTGTTTTGGTCAACAATACCCTGAAAGTGCTGACAGAGGCAGAAAGTAAAGAGGAAACTAAAGAAGCACATGATGTTTGTCACACTAAAATGAGGATATGCGTTTCTGTTTTATACAAAAAAAGACAAAATGTTTTAAAATACTTACATCAGCTAACAGAGGTGTAGTCTCGTTTCCCTCTATGTCCCTGATAGAGCCGTATAAACCTGCGTTTGGGTCCGCATTGATGCTCATCTTAATCTTTAAAAAGACTTTAAAACAACTAAAAGAAAAAAACTCCCGTTGCTCAGACTCAAACCTCTCCTCACAAACTCCCCTGTTAGCGTGGCGACGTAAAGCTGCAGAGTTATGCTCCCATCTTCTCTGAAATCCCTTTTAAACTCTCCTCTTATCACCCTGTCAGCTGCTAACTATTGTTGTTGATCATGTGCCGGCCGTTTCCGTCGCATTTGACGCGTCGGGAAATAGGCGGTCCAATCAGAGAGCGGCCCTTATCTCAGTGGACCAATCAGGAGCCGGCTTGTGGTCGACAGTTGATGACACTTCCAGCTGAAGCATGCCTGAGAGCGGAGGATGTTAAGGTGAGTGCGGATTGATAATGACAGAATTATTTAGTATATTATCGGAGAAAATACACCCCAGACTGCTTTTTATATTATAAATTCATAAAATAACAACAGTTCTGTTCTACCTGGATTAAATGTGAGGGGTTTGCCGCCTACTTCAGCTATAAAACAGGACAAGGGTGGAAAGAGTAACTAAACATGTGTCATATGAAAAGAATTCTAATTTAGAGTCATTTTTACTGGAGTACAAGTACAAGTACCCTTTATGAATGTATTCAAGTAAAAGTTAAAGATACTTTATATGAAATATTCTTTAATATGTGCCGAGTGTTTGAAGTAAAATCATCTGTGATAAAAGCTGCATGGTGATAAGTAAACCTGTCATTTCTTTTAGACAAATCAAGTTTATTTATATAGCACAGCAAACAGGAAATTAAAAGTGCTTCCTACAATCCATCACAATTGAATGACCAAGGGGAAAAACACATTAGAAGGCAACACTTAAAAACAAAGACATTAAAACAAAGATAAAAGAGAGGAAGCTAAGCTAAAACAAAAGCTGAAATGTAAGATATCTAATTTAAATTTAAATTAAAAATCAAATCATGTTTAAAAGGTATATTGTTGTCAATCAAAAAAATAACTAAAATATGCTAGTCATAAGTCAGTTAATATTGTAACAGTGCAGTGCTGGTTTTGAAACAGGCCTTAAAAACTGGAAAATAAAATCTAATCAAAGTTAGCTGTAAACAAATGAGTCTTTAACCTTGATTCAAAAGACCTGAGAGTTTCAGCAGACCTGCAGTTTTCTGGAAGTTTGTTCCAGATCTGTGGAGCATGAAAGCTTAGAGCAGCTTCTCCATGTTTGGTTCTGACTCTGGGGCCAGCGAGCAGACCTGTACCAGAGGACCTGAGAGGTCTGGATGGTTCA
Source organism: Cetoscarus ocellatus (assembly GCA_037902135.1). Classification (NCBI taxonomy): domain Eukaryota; kingdom Metazoa; phylum Chordata; class Actinopteri; order Labriformes; family Labridae; genus Cetoscarus; species Cetoscarus ocellatus. Next base: position 53,549 of record JBAMNC010000805.1, on the reverse strand, counting down.
TATGATGTATAATATATATTAGTTAAGTATATGATTACATCAAGCCCAAGTATGATGTTACCTTAACTGATATGTAACAGCTCATTGAAGATAGATATGTGAAAATGTAATTTTTTTTTGCACTCTTAGAGTTATATTCTGTCTAAGCACTCTGTATTTGTTCAAATAAATATGGAAAACTCAGTTTATATCATAATGCAGGGGACAATGTGGCTCAGAAGAGGCAATTTATTTACATATATTTAAAGCTTAGTCTATACTGGGAAGGTATTTATACTAGGGTTGCACAAAATCAGATTTTTGCCAGTATCCCTAAACTCATTATCCCCTATACCAATATTAATACTAATATTTTGTGTCTAGAGCACAAAGTCTTAATTTAACTAAAATTGACCTGTTGCTACCATGGTTGAAGTTAATTTGTGTTAGAAACTGATATGAAGCAAGAATATAAAAAAATATTCTTTAATAAATGACACTTTTGATTCATAAAGGTGGACACTGTTTGATGATGAGGTAAAACATGGTATATTGTGCATTTTGCCAATATTACAGTCAATATAAGGGATGTTTAAGGCGGATTTGTACAGAGGATATATCTGCTGATACTGATGATAAACTTTTAAGATAAATAGCTGCCGATACCGATATTGGTCTGATAGTACTGTGCATCCCTAATTTATAAGACATTACGTTAGATATTTAAAATCTATTTCCTCTTGGACTTTAAGAGTCTTTATTTAGGTCACATTACTTGCATTAAAAAGAGGAGTGATGCAAAACTGTTACAGACTCTTTTTACAGAAAGTGAAAGTATCTCTGGGAAGAGACTCAAACCAGGACTTAAACCAGAGCCTCAACCAGGACTTAAACCAGGGCTTAAACCAGGGCCTCAACCAGGACTTAAACTAGGGATTAAACCAGGGCCTCAACCAGGACTTAAACCAGGGATTAAACCAGGGCCTCAACCAGGATTTAAACCAGGGATTAAACCAGGGCCTCAACCAGGACTTAAACCAGGGATTAAACCAGGGCCTCAACCAGGACTTAAACCAGGGATTAAACCAGGGCCTCAACCAGGACTTAAACCAGGGCTTAAACCAGGGCCACTCACATGAGAAGAATGGGATAGAACAGGACTACCTATTTTCCAAATGGAGAAATCAACTTACTCCTTGAGGATACAGAAGTTACAAAATTTGTAATTTATGGATTGTATTCATAACTCCCCTGCAAGCAGATATTGTGTAACTCAAAATAAATACTCATGCTGCTGCTTTCCACTCAGAGGGTTTACAATATAATGCAAACTCCTCTTGTTCTTCTGTTCTTCGTTAATAGTGAACGTGAACAGTTGATGTGATAGGAAGATGTAAAAACCATTAGGGAAGGCAAACAGCAGTTTTAACAAAGAGCATGCCAATCACCTGCTTGTACTCATAATCTGAAAATTTTAATGTGGACGTGGAAACTGACTATCAAGGACTGAGAGACTATCAGAACTGAGAGGACTTGCATGTAATATGTGGTGCATACCAAGCCTTCCATTTGAAAGACACATTAACATTAAAAAAGGTTTGGTGGTTAATTTTTTTAAAGTGTTTTATTGATTGTACCTTTTCAACTCAAGTAAAAATTAAAATACAATTTTCACTTTTCCAATACAAAACAGCTAAAATATTATTTTATCTTTTAAATTAATGTGTTCAATACACCATCATTTCCGAAACTTGACCTTCCCTTGTGGACCCCTGTTTCTGATCTGTGAGGCATTAGGTATTAAACTACTTTGATTTTCAAAGTTTATTTAGTGTCGAGTCATTTGACTCTCAATCAACTTGGTATCAGTATCACATTACGGTTAAGGTACTGTGACATGATGAGTCGAGGAAAAGCTTTGATCAAATGAGCTTTTTATTCTATTTTCCACTAAGTGCTGTGTTGATTGTAATGAAGTGCAACACATGTATGTAAAGAGCTAATTAATCACTGTAATGTGATTAAGTGCAATTTGTTATTTCCTATCCCTGGACATTAGATCAGTTATCTAACAGCTACTCAAGCACTCTGCACTTCTCCCTGTATCCTGTTCAAAGGTTATGATGAGTGAAAAACAGGGTCAGTACAGAAAATCAGAGGTTTGGTCATACACATGCTTAACTCTAATAACTTAATAATTTAAGAACCTGCAAACACCCTGGAAAAGTCTTGAGATGGTCTTGAAACAGGAAGGGTGACTGTGATGCTCCTCTTATCTTTGGTCTACTGAAGGCACCATAAACCAGCTGCAGTCATCGAAGTTTCTACCATCAGGCAAAGACAGACAACTGCACGAGGCCTTATGCATCAAATTGACGTTATATATGACTAATTAGAACAGAGAAAAATAAAAGCCCATAACATTAAATACTGGGTTATTTCTTCTTTTTTTATTGTTATTGAAAAGTTGTTGACGTCATTTGGTAAAGAGGGTGATGCTTACAGACAGAGGAGCATTATTCCCGAGGATCTAAAAGGGATCCGTGTTTCCAACAGAATCTGAAATCTCAACTCCTCTCTGACTCTTAGATTCTTGTTAATAATTTTGTGGTAATTATTTATTTACTAAGTTTCTTTTTACTCATTATTATATTCTACATTTGATTCACAGGATTTACATCTTGAGGTTTCAAATGCGTGAAAAATTTCTGGTAAATTTCCAGAAACTTTCCATGGGAAGTTAAGCTCTGGATATTGGGAAACATTCCAAACTGGAAACTTTTCATTATGGGAATTATGGGAATTTCTGCGAATTAACTGGAAATTGGGGGTAATTTGAATGAACTGTATCATATCTAAACATAAACATTTTGTTTTGTCATAGGAAGAAACATTCATGCAAAATAATACAACTAAAAAACATCACATTTCAACAGATTTATTTGAAAGTAGAACTTTATCAAGTTTAATTACTTTATTGAACAATCAATTTCAACTTCACTTCATGTTCACAGGCTCAGATGTATGGCTTAATAGTCCAGGGTTCTACAATCACCTACATACAATAAGCAGTGTGCTGCGTGCATGTGACTGAGGAACAGCAGATATATTGTATCAGGTGTACTTACATGAAATCTGGTAGTTTTTGTCAAGATTATCCCAACTATATTTAAAATTCTCATTAAGGGATAACCTTCAATTTTGTAATTTCCAGGTTCCCGTTTTATCCCACAAATTCCTGTTATTTCCCATGGAAAGTTTCCAATTTTGAAAATTCTTGACATTTTGCAACCCTATTTCCATCAACAGGATGGTCATTATAACTTATATTTCTCTCATCATGAATTTAATTTCTTTATCTCATTTTATTCACACTTAAATCACCTGACATGTACTTTTCCTTTTTGAAAGTTTTATTTGGTTGACTTTTTATTGTTTCTTCTGGTTACTTATTTATAATTTGACTCTTTTGTCTTTTTAATAGCTCTTTTTTTTTTTTTTTTTTTTTACTCATTCATCTGTATCCTGTAGAAAATTAACCTGTTCAGCCCGAGCCCCTTTTTTAAGCCTCCTGCTCGAAACCCATACCCATAAAGAAAAGAGTGTATCTCTGCAACCACAAGGTCTATTCGAATAATTTTGGTGTCATAATAAAAGTAACACTTGAGAAATTTGTCCAGATGTGTAATTATCAGTATATGTGTTACTGGGACAGAGTAAATGAAGATAGAAGTCAGAATAATTAGAAAATTTCATCCTCGCCTAAAACAGAAACAATTTTCTATTGTGAATATCTCTCTTAGAAATGATGCTGGAATGTCTGTGAAACTCTAAAAATGAATAATAAAATATGTTTACATCATCTCTGCGAAGAATTATTGTTATAAAGCGATGCAGAGAAAAATTAAAGAGGTTTGATAACAATATGGTCAGGCAAGGATTTTGAAAAACAGTACATATTTAGCCAAAAGTCAAAAATATATGTATTTGTCAAATAAAAGCAGACATGACTATAGTCTTAAAGGCACAGTTCACTGCTTGTGCTGTCGTGTGGAGAAGCGTTTCTCCTGAGCCCCAGCAGACCCAAAATTGGGTCCTATGGGGCTGAAGAGGTTAATTAAAGTCATACTGACGAGCTTAATCTAAATCTGTTTTTAGCGTCATACCTTTATATAAATCATTCTTTTGTTTTTTGAAGCACTTAGATTGTCATGGAGTTTGTCTGAAAGGTGCTATGTAAATCAAGTTGATTGATAGATGTATTGATTGACTTAATGATCTATTCAGCCTGTATCCCTTATTTACAGCTCATAAATGTTTAATTGCTAATCTTGTTAACACAGCAGCTTTCTTTCCATTTCAGGCTCCTTTTGAGAGTCTCTGCCTCTATACACATTCAAAGAAACCTAAAGACAGCCACTGCCTACCGCAGCCTCCGGTCTTCAGCCTCACCGCCTTCCTTTGCTGTTTCTGGCTTAACTGTAAAGCCCACCATGGAGCACAAGCTGTACCGGCCCCCTCCAGAGGTCAGAGGGATGACCACGCTGGACAAAGAGTCCTTCACACAGACCATCACCGTCCCAGCTCTGCGAGTGCCCACAGGTGTTCTAAATAAGGTGATAAAGAGCCTGAAAAAGGCAACCATCCAACGCCCCGGGGTGCCCAGAGTGGTCCAGGATAAAGAGGAGAGCAGTGACTTTCGTTTAGTCCTGTTGGACCCTCACAGAGTGACGTCCTCCAGCTCCCTCAATGAGGCCGAGGCTGAAGCTCTGAGGTCCTTCAGTGTCTCCGAGGAGCTGCAGTACTTTGATCTGAAGCTCAGCTATGATAACCTGAAGAGCGACGAGGTGCTGGAGGCAGTGCTCCCTCAGGGCCAGGATGTGACCACCGCGTTCAGCCGGGTGGGACACATCGCACATATGAACCTGAGGGACCACCAGCTGCCCTACAAGAACCTCATAGGTGAGCGGCACACATGGAAGCAGTGAGATTATTGTACTAATAAACACAGAGATGAGATACACTTTCCCTCTGGGGTTTGAAGCTTTTGACACACAGCTCGAAATAACTGAACATACAAACCTGGTTTGATAGTACAAGTTCTAGGCGCTTGACGTTGGGTAATTGCTTGGCTTTAATTTGCATTGTCTGAAAAGCACAGAACAACAGCTGCATTTTAGCAGTGAAGAGTGTCGGTATTTTTGACAGTTTAGACAGTATGCTGGAGTTTGGCAGCAGGTTTTCATGGCTTCATTCTGGAGATATGATTGGAGCTAAAATTATATCCCAATGTTTTTTAGCTGAATGTTTATACACAGTATGACTTGATATTTTCCAGAGTAAAGAAATAAAAAAATGGAAGTCATTTTGGTGTTTGCAACACATCAAACAGATGTCACACATCTGTTGAGTGATCACACAAACACTAAAAATGAGATAAAAAGAGAAACAAAACTGTTTGTGGGAAAAAGGACTTTAAAAAATGCCCTGTAAACAAAATGATGATTCCTTATCTGGACTAAAATTTTAAAATAGATTATCTTATTGTCAACAAGCACATTAATCTTAGTGTTTCTTCCTGCAAACAATCTCGTAAATGATCAATCGTTCTGATTTTTTTTTTCCTCTGATGGTTGGACTAAACTTCACACCAAGAATTTAGCAACTTTGGTTACCAAAAGAGCCACACTTTTTTTTTCTCATTGTTAACTTTGTCACAAATACATGGAAACTTTAAATTAGACAATCAATGAATAAGCATCTGACAAAATATGCAAATCTACAGCTTTTACCTGGTTTTATTATTTTTTTAAGCTAGAATTCAAATATCAAGTATTTGATTACACGGGCAAACAGAATGTAGGAAACATTTTCACAGCCAAGAGCTAAATATATACTGGCCATGCAAGTACTGTCCAATTTAACAATACTCACAAAAATACTCATGCTCTCTTGCCTTTTTCTTGGTGAATAGAATGAGGTGTATTTGCAGCTCAGGTTGCTTTGTTGTAGGTTTGTTCAGTTTTCTTCCTGCTCACAATCAATTTAGGTAGTGCACATGCCTCACAGCAGGAAGGCTGTTTGTTCGATCTCCATGTTACTCAGGGGCTTTGTGGAGTTTGCATGTTCTCCCTGTGCATGTGTGGGTTCTCTCTCCGAGCACTCCAGCTTCCTCCCACAGACCAAAAAACATGCTTGTTGGGTTCATTTGTGATGCTACATTGCCTGTAGGTATGAGTGTGTGCATAAATGGTTGTTTGGCCCTGTGATCAGCTGGCGACAGATCCTCTCGCCAAATTTTAGCTCAAATAGGCTCCAGCCCCCTGTGACCCCAATAGAGATAACCAGTATAGATGTGGGATGGATGGATGTTGGGGCCACATTGAGAGGGGAGGTGGGCCTCTTGTGGCCCTCAGGAAGCCAGTTGCTGATTTATCATAAAACTTGATATACAGCCCAGACCTATTATTACTCTCTCCTGTTCCCCCTTCCTACAAAATATTCAGTATCATCATATAAACTGGACAGCTTTTAACCAGACCATACCAAAAAAGTGTCAAGAGTTTTGACATGAATTTTGATCTTCATTTTAGTTTTTTTCCCTTTAATTTCTTACCTGGTTTTATATACTCATTTGTGTTGAAGCTTCAAAATACATTATTAAATTATTAAATACCTGTCAGATAAATTAACCCTTAAATTAAGGGGGGGTTTAAACCTCTATGTATTACACCTCAGTGTAATAATTTGACTTTCTTTGTACATTTGTATGCAGAACTCTGACCGAACAGTGAGCAAATTATAACAACTAATCGCCGTTCAACTCTGGGCTCAATCAAAATTAGCTTTAAGGCCAGATATGTTTACACATACTAAATATTTGACTCTGGCAAACTTTGCTCTTTACGTGCAAGGATGACACATTAAATATCAACCTTTGTTTTAGAAGAAGAGGAGATGAAAATGACTTGACTTAATATGAGTCCATTAATTTAAGAATAAATAAAACATAATTCACAGGGATCACAGGGCAGCTGCGTGTGAACTGCCTTGACTCTGATTGTTGAGCAGTCTTTTTTTTGACAGCCATTCTAGAATATTTGTCACCGACTATTTAAATGAAAAGTCGACAGCAGAAATCATATTTCATATTTATAATTGTTGCTACTGTATAAGCAATACTTGTTTATTAAAATGTATAAGGTTAAAAGTACAGTCTTGCATCCTATTTTCCTTTTTATTCTAATTAATGAGTAATTTTTCAGTCAGGATAAACCTTAAAGAGCGTGGTTAAAGTTAGGATTTTTGGTGTTAAGAGGGCATATTGATTTCTGACTTCATGCTTCTGTTTCCACTGTAGGTCAGGTCATCATGGACAAAAACCCCGGTGTCACCTGTGTGGTCAATAAGACAAATACAATCGACTCCACTTACCGTAACTTCAACATGGAGGTGCTAGCAGGAGAAGAAAACATGGTTGCTAAAGTAGGTTCCATCAAAACTTTAAAACCAAAATTGCACTTTAGTTCTGCACCCGGATATTAACTTGTTGGATGAAATGGTGTCTGTTGTGCTGCAGGTGAAAGAAAACGGAGTGTCATACGAGTTTGATTTTTCACGTGTTTACTGGAATCCTCGCCTGAGCACGGAGCACCAGCGTGTGGTCCAGCTAGTCAAATGTGGTGACACTGTTTTCGATGTGTTTGCTGGCGTTGGCCCCTTCGCTGTCCCAGCCGCTCGCTCCGGTGCAAATGTGTTGGCCAACGATCTAAACCCAGAGTCGTACCGATGGCTTCAGCACAACTGTAAGCTCAACAAGGTGGAGAGCAAAGTCCGAACCTTCAACCTGGATGGCCGGGCGTTCATCCAGGGACCTGTTAAGCAGGAGCTGCCTGCACTGCTGAAGGAGAAAGCGGGTATTCACGTGGTGATGAACCTGCCTGCACTGGCCTTGGAGTTCCTGGATGCTTTTAGAGGCTTGCTGAACCAGGACCTTATCTGTGAGGAGAACCTACCCACTGTGCATTGCTATGGCTTCTCCAAGGATAACGACCTTGAGACAGATGTGGTGAAGAGGGCGTCCTGCAGCCTCGGAGTCCCTCTGGAGGGACAGTGTTCTGTGCACTTTGTGCGCAACGTATCACCCAACAAAGATATGCTGTGTGTGACGTTCAAACTCCCGAAAGAGGTCCTCTTCAGCAGTGACTGTGTTCAGACAGGTGAGGATTCATTTATGAGGAAAGGTCATTGAAGCCTCTGTGAGGCATGTTCATATCATGTTCATAAAACTGACAAATGAATATTGATGTCTCCTGAGGGTTTACAGAACAAATCAGACCATTAGTGACAGGATTAACTACTTTGGAATCACAGTTTTCATGGCCTCGAACCTCTACCAGAGGGAGGTCATCAGGGAGGATTTTAGAAAACACTGCAGACAGAGAAACGTTTTATTTGATATTTTTCACAGTAAACATGGAGCATAAATACTGCAGTTTGATCTGGCAGTCTGAAAAGAACAAGTTTGACACATTTTAAATAACTCAAAAGAAAGCAGTTTTTTTTTCCAAGTAAACACCACTTAGGGGGCAATCACACAGAGATGCGTCACTCAAGGCACAGATGTACCAAAAGTGCCCTCAAGGGGAAAAAAAAACACAGGCAATGCTTGCAGGGAGGATCTGCATCCATGCACATGCAGCCAAATAAAATAAGCAGAAAATGGGCTTGAACAAACAAAAAGCTCTCAGCTTTGCTTGAACACACACACTGTGCTTACAGTGGGTTGTCATTCAGCGGTTTGAGCAAAGCACTCTGTTCTGCCCCTTTATTCTCAGTCAGAACGATTCATAATAATGCCAAAAACCTACCGTCTGCTCACTGAGGGCATCAGTAACCACTGTTACTGAAAACCATTATTTTGTGTCTGCTTTGGCTGTGAGTGAAATAAACGCTTACCTCCATGTTTTCACTGAAAAGTTAAAAGCCTATCAACTTTCATGGGTGTTAAAACAACGCTTGTAAAGCGTGACGTGTGGCTGCAGAGAATGTCGTTTGGTAGACATGCTGAAAAATTGTTTTAATGGTGACAGTTTTCTATCATCGTGTCTGCGTGTGATCACCTCTACATGTTTTTGGGACAAGATCAGTTCCACCAAAGGATGCTCAAATAGAGTGTAACCAAAAGTTCCTCACAGGACCTCTAATTTACATAATAAGCTTTGGGATTTTCACTTTTTCTGAGAGCATTATTTTGTATGATGTAGAGGAAGCCTTTGACCATTTAAAAATCTCAAGTACTTTTTAAACAAAAGATTGTTTTGTTAGTTCATATAGACTTTTTTCCCATATCACCCAGCTTTGTATTGACAGGGGCATTGGTTTTTACTTTTAATTAGAAACAATGCAAAGTCCCCAAATGCTCCGTTAGTAACCACTTAAATTAAAAGGGGGCTCAGTTTGGTGTATGTGTTTAAGAACACAGATTATTTTTGTAATTTTAGACTTTTAGATGTCACAAGTTAACCGGTCTAAAAAATATACCCCTCAGTCATGCAGAAGAAAACCAAAACCTTTCATTTGTGTCATCTGCTTCAAATGATTTGTGATCATCACCAGACTAAGAGATAATGATTTGTCAGTGTTGTTGTGGTGATATGTGCTGCTTTTAAGGTACAGCCACATAGGTCAACACTTTTACCAGTTTGAACAACAGAAATGTACAAGATTCTAAACAGATTTTTTGTTTCTCCACAGAGTTGTCTGAAGAACCAGCACCAAAAAGAAAGAGATGTGAGGAAGAAACAGATTCCACATCATGATCATTCCAACTTGGCACTATGAGAAATGCCAAGAGACACTTCAGTTAGTTTTTAACCAACTTGTATATTTTTTTTTTACTGATGTTATTACATCTTGTCATGAGAAATCAGAATTTATTTGAGCAGCTGTTCAGGAGAAGACATATCTTTAGAGATGAATTTTTAAGATTTATGATTTGGCCATTTTGTCTTCTTTATGTTTGAAAAGTGGACAGAGAAGGGAATTAGGAGACAAGGATTGACACGTAGTAGAGAAGCAGCAGGTTGAATTTAAACCCTGGACAGTGCTCAATGAATGTCCTCTGTTTATGGGCCATGTTGTTCCCTCTTCATAAAAATGTAAAATGATAGAAACATTCCTGTTGGTCACTGTTTTTTTTTATTTGAGTCTTGAATAAACAAAAGGTAAAAAAGAAATAATACAACCTCTGATAATAATTCAGAGAATAACCACAGCAGCTTTTGTCTGCGTGGGCAGCTGCAGGTTTTAGAGTCCCCTTTGTAAATGTCTTCACCCTTTTGGAGGGAACAGCCCACTGAAAGCGTCCTGAATGGCACGATGACAAGCCAGAGCCGAGGTGTATCCTCCAGCTGTGTCCTGAGGCATGGCAGCCCGCACGTGGTTCAGATACCTGAGAACACACAGAGAGAGCCCCGGTCAGGAACAGCAGTGAGCTATTTTGTAAATAAAGCGACTGAGTGGCAGCCCGAGCATCAGTTTAAAAAGCAGTTCCTGTGAGTGTAACCTGAGTGAAAGTTTATTCTTCATTAAAACCGCACTTGAAGTTATTTTCTCTGGCTCTCCACGACCCTTTGGCCCTTTTGATGAGATCAACCAAGACAGACATACCCATACACCAACACTGGAACACCTTGTGCCTAAAAGCCTCTCCAACATGGCTCTATTAAAGTATTATGGGTGTCTTTTATTTTTTAAGTGCTTACAGATGTCTCCTGCCAAAGCCTCTTTTCAGGTTCTCCAGTGGAGCCAAAAGTCACTGTTTATTTTCACAGTGGTGCACAGACAGAAAAACAGTCGAGCTGTTAATTTAGCCTCCACATCTTGTCCCGGCACTGAAAGATTCCCCTTTACTTATGACTCATGTGAGTAAAGGGGAGTTTAACCTGTGCCCCCCGCCCAGTCTAATCCTTCCTCTGCTGTTCTCTGCCATCAAAAAAGTGACCCACACATGTTCTGTGCTGATTTCTCCTGGCGTTTGACTACAAAGCTGAAAAGGCATAATCTTCCAACAACTGAGACAACACGTAGCTCTGCCTGTCAATACTTTCTCCACTCCTCACCCTCCGCCCTCCACCCCACCCCGCAAGAGTCATATAGTCCTAAAGCCCTCACACGAGTCTGGCTTTGTGGCCCCTGTTCCTGTGAGCCGGAGGGAAACTTCAAAGTGAGACGAAAACCAAGAGCACAGACGGCCCTCTGTGATTTCTGTGCCCATTCAAGCTGCTTTACAGAGTAACCCAACACCTGTGGGGAGGCTCAGAGAGACTGTAGTATGAGTATGTGTGTGTGGGTGTGTGTGAATGAGAGATGGAGGGGCGGGAAAAAAGCGTATTGGTGAGACTACATGCAGGACTTCTTGACCTTCACTGATGATACAAGAAGAATTTTGTAAACAAGAGATGGGAGAAAATATCAATACCAACCTAACTTGTGTAGTACAACAATCAAATCTTTGGTGCCTCTTATCAATTTTGATTCATGAAAAAAGGGGGGGCTTTCAGGCTTCTCTGCCAAAATGACACCTCACAGGGTCATCTGTGGCGTGTTAATCAGCCAAAGAAGAAACTGACGACAACTACAAGAAAAAATAGAAGAGAGCAGGATAACATCGGACCAAGCAGCAACCTCTGGCAGTATTAAAAGGAAGCCAATGTAAGAAGAGCACTGCAGTTCCTCAAGTGTCCACTTGAGGCTGGCTGCAGAAGCACCAGACATCACACACAGACCAAGGTTGGAAATGAGCGTCTTCCACCAGCCAAATGTTTTTGTTCAGAATCTGGTGAATCTGCTCAACCTACCAGCCACTGTGGTGGGGAAATAAAACTGGCTGTAATAGCTCACAGTTCACAGGGCTCAGCCAACCCCTCTTTCCTGTGTTTACAGAAACAGATCATGTTGGAATGGTTGGAGTCAGTGTCACTTAAGCATATACAGAAGTAGCTTAGTTAAAAGCACTTCATTTCAAAAATAATCTATTTCTGATGAGTTCTACACTGAAGTGTTTTTATTTTGAGATAGCCACATCATAAAATAGGTTGTTTTCAGCAGTTGCAACAAGACTTAAGTGGCTGGTAGATTTTTTTAATCCAACCATCACAGTGGTCTGCAGGCAAAATGATTATTTCAACACTTTTACACTTTTTACAGTAGAAAAAAAGCTGTGTTAAAAAAGAGGATTTTATTCTAAATAGTTCTTGTCTTTATGGGTGCATTCTGCACAGAGTGCAGTGTTGTTAATTTGATTTGTAAAAATGAAAACATGAACACTGCTTCATTTCAGCCTTCTTGAAATACGGTAAATACATTGATCCTATAGATTATCAGTTTATCAGATATCCTGATAAAGCGGATGATATTCCTTTAATATATCATCTATATGACCTACCAATATGATTCTGAGTAAGCATGCTTTGACTGCTTATCTATGACGGGACATATTTCTTTAATCTATCTGAGCAACATTCCATAGATGGTGTTTGGAGGGCAGACCCTTTCAAAAACAAACACATGAAAGAAAACCTGTAAAGTAACTGGACAAACATCCCATCTATCACATTAATTAGAGGCAGTAACTTTTCTCTTTCAGCGCAACTAAACCTAACCAGTCAGTGTCAACTACAGTCCAATTGGAAAGGTTTTGTTATTGTCTATTTCTTTATTTAATTTTATTGCCTCATTTATTTGATTACAGATTTTCTGCTTTTTGCTGCTCTCTCCCCCAAGTAATGCTTTTTATAGCTTTCACTGCCATTTCATGTTGTATAATTGTTTCAATACAATTTTTAACTCTCCTCCACTCTTTATTAACTTTATTTCAAACAGAGAGGACAGGAGATAAAGTCAGGAACTGCAGAGCAAAAATGTGTATTGACCAAGGGGAATGAGGCCATAATACAAATTAAAGCCTGTGTCGCCTGAGTGAAGGACAACAGCCTTCTCACTTAGAGTCCAGACACTAGTCATGTTTTGTTTACTTTTATTTTTGGGTTCTCATGCTTTGTCCCTTTTTAAATTAACCTTTATTTAACAAGGAAAATACAGTCATTGAGATAAAATTCTCTTTTGAGACCAGGAAGAGTGTCCTGGTCAAGATGGGTAGCACCAGTTAACAAAGTTACTTACAATGACAACAACAATACATACAAATACACATAACATGTATAACACTTTAAATGCAATAAAAAAACAATAACAATAAATTGACAAGCACGCGCTTCAAAGCATCTTGCAAATCACTGGTTTTAAAGTAATACACAATCTATTATTACTATTTGTTGTAGTAGTTGCTGTTGTCATAGCAGTCGTATTCGTGTTAGTATTGTAATGTAATTGATCATAAATGCATTGCTGTATCATTATATTATCATATGAGCCAATTATATCACATTGTGCGTTACCCTTTGATTTCCCCACCTTAGATGACTCTTACATGAATGTGGTATAAATCAAAGGCACAGGGCGATGATTCGAGGTGATCTGGATGACCAAAGAAAGTATGGCAGATGATGTCAATCAGGTCCTGCACACAAAGACCACTCATCAGCCACTACAGAAACAACACACAAGTTGAAAACGGGCAGCCCAGTGATTAATAATAACTTCATTAGACACAAGCTGCTGTAGCCTGTCCTTCAGAGCACTTGAGGGAGGTCTTCTCATATGGCTTCCTGCATCAGATGAGTGCTATCTATTGATTATATTGTACTTGGGTCCTTTTTAATGGTGAAAAAAGTGGGCTATTTACAGCCTGGCTAAGTCTGCTCTTCCTGCTAATCTAATCCCCAAGCTACTCATGTGGTCATTCCTTCCAAGAAAGCTGAGAGCTCTGTGTAACTTTATACCTGCCTGCCCCTGAGGAGGGAGAGAGCGAGCGAGAAGAACATGAAGGAGAGGACGGGGGAGGAAGGGGGAGGGAGGCGGAGAGAGAGGAGGGAGGATATGAGGTGAAATCACCTTTGGGTATCATCATCACAAACCCTCTTCTCTTAAATCAACGCCGTCTGCCCTCTGCTCACCCCTAACGCCTGAGGTTAGTTCAGTTCTGCTCCATTAACCCAGCGGACGGAGCAGCATCTTCCTGAAAAGGCTGGCGTGCATACATGTACATACACACCGCTTGGTCTGGATGTTGGTGAAGCTGAAAGATAAACTCCTTTCATGACTGTACTTGACTTTTTTGAAATATTAACAGCGGACCAAGACAAGCAGGGACATGAAATACATTAACATCTGCAGGACAGTTTCCTACAAAAACAAAGGTGCTCTTAACACATCCTCCAATCATCAAACAAGAAACAGCGCACAATCCATTTTCAAACAGGCGCTACGAGACCGCCTGACGCTACTGTTTCACACTGTGTGCTCTCACCCACCCTCACTCCCACCCCCCTTTTTCTCCCTTTCTCTCTAAGGACTGGACGGCCTTTTGTTTCGCAGGGCCCTGAAACCCAAGCCGTTTCGGCCGGTAACATCTTTCACTCTCCAGGCCCCACTGGAGCATTAGCTGCAACTCGATATGGGTCTTTTCAAAGCCTCGTATTATTGGGTAAATATGGGTCACTTTGGACTGGCCCATTATGTCGCTCGGGGGAGGTGGGGTGGGTGGGAAAAGACGAGTGCAGGTGATGAAGACAACTGAATGGCACGGTGTGACGGTCTGCGTGTCAGACTGAGATTGCCACAGGGGGATGTCACAGGGGGTTTCCATTAGTGTAACAGGGTTGCTGCACACTATTAAAATCAAATTTCAGACTTTTTAAGACCCAAACGAAAATGAATATAGACAACTCTGAACGGTACAGCATAGGTGCTTCATTTGGGACTTAACAGCTTTACTGGAATAAAAACCCATCTTCAGTATGGTAGAGCCAAACAACACTTCTGTATACAGTGATTATGTAGTGACAGGTCAAGTTTACAACCAGTTAGCAACTTGACTTTAAACATACCAGTAGGGCAATATTTCTGAAAACATATATGAATTAATAAAGAGTCTATAATATGATTTTTTCGGTTTCATGTCCTTAATTGTTTTAAATGCCCCCTCTGTTTGATAAAGTACTTCTATGCACAAGACAAACGGTCAGTGGAACTTCTCCCTCACTCTCTCTTTGCAGCTCCATTAGCTGCCTGAAACAGCTTGTCCCCCCAACCCCCCAAATAGACCTACCCTCGTTTTTTTGGCACACACAGGGAGGGGGCTCAATAGCTTCAGTTATTACTGTGTATGCGTAAAACTGATTGGGTTTGGTTTTTGGGGCAAAATGACATTCCTAATAAATACTAGTGCAGGATTTTCCAAATTTTTCAGGCCTCAATTTTTCAACCTAAATGCTGTCAGTGACTGAAAGCCCCCACTGTCACTGGAAGTAGACATAGCATATAAAGCGGCTCATAGCCTCTCTTACTGAACAGGTCTTTCCCAACTCTGACACAAGAGCAACATAGAAGAACATGGACATAATGTACAGGTGATGAACGTGTGTAACCTCACACACCAGGTTGACTGTTTCATGTACCTGTAGGATATATTTCATATATATTTGGCAATAATCCATAAAATGTGATTGGGAAGGTGATAGAACAAATATTCTGTCACATTCATTACTGGCCAGTCAGAGCCTTGCATCCACTTGAGTGACTTTCTCCTTGAAAGGACGCTGAAAAACTGATACGCGATACTGGGAACATACTTTTCAGCTAAAAGCTTTGCACAGTGGATTTGCCTGATGACAAACTTTAACCTTATACGCCAGACAGACAGTTCCATATATCCACCGTGGAAATATTTAACTAGTCCATCTGGAGAAGAGCCCATAGAAAATGTTTTCAGAGGGCAGAACCTTCAAAAACAACTGCAGCTGGTGATTGGACAATCGCTCTGCCAGTCACACTCATCACAGATATCCACATCAAGCCACAGTATGACGTAGCAGCTAGACCCTGTTGTTAGCCATTAGCTTAAACTACATTTCAGTCTTTAAGACTTGTAATTATATAACACAGATGTATCATCTACATGAACCTCGTCAACGACAATCTCCACAATTCTGAGGAGAGCGTATTTCGCTAGGTATCGTTGAGTGACCATGACTCCAGGCTACCATAGACTAACCGGCATCTCTGCGGAGGATTTCCACATCTCTCCCAGTTTCCCAGCAGTGATCCCCAGTCGAGAGGAGAGCAAAAACGTGATTTCCCGTAAGAAAAGCTTTCAGTGACCTTCTTTGCTCTTCTTTTAAAGAAGTTGAGTCCATTTCTGATAAAACTGCAGATATTGCTGCATCCACGGAGACCTTTTCAGAAGCCGTCGTTGTTTTCAAACATGCAGTCACTTCCTGCTGTCGTCACGTCTTCAGCTTCCGCTTCTCTTCCCCGATTGGGCCATCCAGCTTTTGGCCGATGAAGTCATTGGAGATTGGACCTTGGCAAGATGGATCTGTGTGATTTCAGACAATGAATCTGGCAGGTCCATCTGCACTGCAAGGTTAGACAAACATGGCACCTGGCAAATCCAGCTGTTCTGCAAAATTCGTCTGTGTGTCTGTGTGCGTCTTTTGAGAAGCAGACCATTACACGTTTTGCTAATATACATTTCATTTTTTTTTTTAACATTAATGTTACTGCAGAATAAATCTCACCTTATGTCAGTGGTTTTATTTTACAGTTAACTCATCCTATGATTGTATCTTAACAACATTGGCTATAATATACTCAGATACCCATACCCATTATGACATTACAGTAATTCAAGATTATTTTATGGAAGGTATATAATGACACCGCCCCCCCCACCCCAATTTAATATCTGATATCTGGAGACCTGGGGCTGACCCCACCTTGAGAACAGCTGCAACTTTTACAAAGAAAAAGAAAAAAGAAAAAAAGAAAAAAAGAAGATTGTCTCTCTTATTACTTCAAAACAGTGGACATAAATAACCTTGACATTCATGTATGGAAAAAGCAGCAAGAAGTTAGGATTCAGCTTCTTTTTGACACAAAAACACACAATCAATGAGTGTTCTGCAGGATTTTCAACATCTACTCACACTGCTTCAGGGAACCAGCTCTCTTCTTTGAGCCACATGCAGTTGGATCAAAACTTTTCAAGGCAAACAAAATTTTTTCCACTTGGGTCTGGAACCCTGAATACCTGGGCAATGTCTCCTGCTAATGCTAATAACGCTCAAACAGTTTTCCTGACGGGTCTCCGTAAGTACTCCCCACTACCACTGCCTGGAAAGCACAGCGCGGCCCCATCTTTAATTCAAAGTGAAAAGATAAGTGGCAAAATGTTCCGGCGGGTTCTGCGTGATTTCCAACAGAGAATGTGTGGCTCGTCTTTGTGTTTGGATCAGTGATGCTGCAGTGGAAATAAAGGGTGTTTCGGTTCTTGAGGGGAATAGTAGTGAGGCTGGGACTGTGGTGGAAAAACAGCAGATATCAGAGTGAGGTGCAGGCAGTGTGTCGGGCCTCCTGTCTAGACTCCATGTGTTGGCTGGAATTGGATTAAGAGGGGATGTGGAAGCTTTGATGGAAAAGAAAAGAGGTCTGTAAGCAGATACTTGATCAACATAACAACCCTGAACAGATGCACTAAGCAAAACCTGATCGGTCTGAAAAAACACTCACTGTAAAAAACAGTTTTTGACTTTTATGCTTCTACGATAGACAACAAAATACGGACGCAGTCTCAGTGATGTTACCAAAGTTTATTTTGAGGCCAAACATGGTCAGTAGTGATAGTGTTAATTCTGACTCAAACCAGCTCCCCATCAACTAAGCTGCGGGCAGTGTGTTAGCTTATTCCCTCTTGTGTGCATTTACAATGCATTAGCTTCACAGTCATATCAGCCATGCCCCTGGCTGAACTCTTTGCCTTAATATATACTTCCAGAACAGTGGTTGGTAAATGATTCCAAAGAAGAGGAGCCTCATAACTAAAGGCTCTACCTCCTACATTATTAGAGACTGATGCTACCATGAGCAGGTCAGAATATTAGGAGCATAATGTTCTAGAGGGGTTGTATGGCACTACAAGTTCTTTAATATACATTGGTGCCTGCCCACAGAGAGATTTATAGATGAGAGGAAGAATCTTGAATTCTACTCTAGATTTTAAGGGAAGCCAATGCAGAGAGTACTACAGGAGTAATGTGATCTCTTCTCCTAGTTGTAGTCAATACACGTGCTGCAGCATTTTGAACCAGCTGAGAAGTCTTCAGCAACTTGCTGGGACAGCCTGATAAAAGAGAATTACAATAATCCAGTCCAGAGTTAACAAAAGCATGGACTAGCTTTTCAGCATCGCTCTGAGACAGGATATGCCTGATTTTAGTGATGTTAAGAAGATGAAAAAAGGGTGCTCTTGAAATTTGTTTTATGCGAGAGCTGAAAGACAAATCCTGACCAAAGAGTACCCCAAGACTTTTAACAGTTGTGCTTGGTGGCAGGCTAATGCCATCAAGGGCAGTTACATCATAAGAAAGCACAATAACCTCTGTCTTGTTTGAGTTAAGAAAATTTCTGACCATCCAGATCCTTATGTCCTTTGGACACACTTCTAGTTTAGATAACTGATTTGTCTCACTTGGCTTCATTGATACGTAAAGTTAAGTAGTGTCAGCTTAACAATGAAAATTGATGGAGTGTTTCCTCATGACATCACCAAGGGGAAGTATATATAAGGAGAAAAGAACTGAACCTAGAACAGAACCTTGAGAAGCTCCGTAACTCACTTCAGTGTACACAGAAGACTTACTGTTCACATGTCCTTAACATGAGCTCTCTTTATAAGGGACATAAGACAGTCCCAGTGGTGCAGTATTGATGTTCAAGGGCATACCCCTCCTTCAAGTATGTGTGAGACCACTTCATTCAAGGCTGTTAGCCAGACTCTTTATGTTGAAAAGTACAACGAATGTTACCATGGAATTCTGGAAAGACAAGGGAAGCCAAGAAAAGCCACGATTGACAGAAGATGTATATATATTTTTTTAAAACAAGAAACTGACTTTCATACTTACATAGGCTATCAAAATCTGGGCTGAAATAAAGCTGTGGGTTGTCAGTGTACAACATAATGTGTGTCAATTTTCCCCTTTTTCGCTATTATCTCTACATAGGAACCAATGACATGACTTTTAGATTCATGAATTTCAGGGCAGCAAGTGAGCAGATGCTTACAGGGCAAATATCGCTACACTGAGGAATGAATAAGTTATCAAGATTTATAATATTAGTCGTTCAAATGTAAAGGGATAGAGTGGATTAACAGAACATGTCTTTTAGTTAAACTGTGAGAATCATGGGGCTGGAGGAGAATGTGACTCCACAGAAGTGAAAGTAGAAGTGAGAAAATTCATAAGCTCCTACAGATACACTGTTGGCATTTTCTGTGCAATTTTTGCAGAAAAGCTGCAAACAGACGGACTCTGTCCAGCACCATGTTTTGTCTTTTCAACCCAAACAAGAAGTAATGTGATGAGTGATATAAACAGAGCTGTACCAAATCTATTCTAAACAGTTTCAGTCCTTTGGGACTTTACATCCATCAGTGCATTTTCAAAAAAAAAAAAAAAAGGAAGACCATAGGGTGGATGTGCGTATCATGTAATAGGGCCATTATTATGATGTATATTTAATTATATAAGCATAAGCATTATAAGCTCCATACATTTCTTACATACTCTACGCTTTACTTGTGGCACAGGACAAAACTGATTTCCCTCATGTTTGGTCGGCTTGTAGACAGACCACAAAACTAAACAATTTGCCCTTTTTGACAGCACATAAATTTGCTTGGTGTGCACTCTAGGGCTGAACGATATGGACAAAATTTCATATCTCGATATTTATGCCAGATATCTCGATATCGATAAGATACGATACGACTACGGGTTTGGTGAAAACCAAGCATTTTTCAGAAAAATAAAAACATCATAATACAAAAGAATGTGGGAAGTTCAGTTTTAGCGCAGGGGAAATCTATATTATTTATATTGTTGCTTTTCGATATTAATATATTGAATGTTCATATCTCGATATCGATACGATAACAATATATTGTTCAACCCTTGTGCACTCAAAAAAATAGCTATTGGAAATTAAACCCAAATTCTGTAGAAAAAATTGTAAATTAGTATGGCTGTTAGTGGCACTTTCAGGTCACAGCCAGTCTGAAGTGGACACATGTAGTACTGCAGCCTCTTGCACTTTGGCATTGACTTAATTTTTTTTTAAACAGGGGTACTAAACAGCTTAAACCCATACAGAGAGTCCAAAGAAAACACACACACAAAAACTTAACAGAAAACAAGAGGCGAGATCTGATTTAACGGCAGTACTGCTCCATTATGGCATTAATTATGATGATTATTGAATAGATACTGAGATCACCATTACAAAACAGTTACTCACTGATTTGACAACATGCACCACATACCATGCATGTGATTGTACACTCTTTACACTAACATGACAAATATCAAAGAACAGGCAAAAAAAAAGACGATAAACGTGGAAAAATAAAAAAACAAATAATGATGGAAGACAAAAAAAAGGAAGAAACGTGCAGCATGTTGGCACAGTAATCTTTAAATCTATATTATTTTCATAATTGTGGGAGGCAGTAATTGTAATTGAGATTAAAACCTGACTAATTTCAAAGCTTTTCTAAACAGGAAGTTTGACGAGAACACATAGATTCTGAAGTATACTTTTCACTTTTTGCTTCAAAGCACTGACTCGAGAGCAGCCATTAGAATAGCACCTGTCTGTGTTCACACACCCTCATCCAGGGTCAGCTTTTGTTTTTACTTCAAAAGATCAGAGCCTGTTTGGATCCAGCTTGTCGTCAGCATGATTCATGACCTAAACAGGGTACATGCTGACTATCATTCAGCTGGAGAGACAGAGTGTTGTTCTGTTAAATCAACATTTGAAGCAAGAAGTGACATCTAGAAAGACAGATCAATAAACCTATATAACTCCAAGGACTGCAGCCTCATTAGCTATGTTTATTACAGCGAGGGAGTTTAGTTTTGAGTGTTGAGAGCACAAAGAGGGCAGCTGATGAGCACAGGGCAGGCTAAATCTACACAGAGGTTGCCCCATACTTCTAAGTGGCCAGTCATGAGGCTGCTGGATGGCAGCACGGATGTCCGGAAGTCTTCCTTTAGCGCTCAGCTCCAGAGTCAGTGGAGGATTCCTGGCCTGGAAATGATGGGGGCTTGAGAAGGGAGGGGGTGAAGGGAGTTGAGGAGGGGTATGGAGCCACACACCTGCCAGATGATTTGTCATTATAGAGGGGTCAGCACTCAGCTGTCACCCCCTAATCACCCATCCTAGCTCTTGAGTCAGCCCCCCTCCTCCCCAAAAAACTCCACTCTTGCCCTCCAAAAACACCCCCTGCATTCCTCAGGCGGCTCCGGTTACACACACAGCACAGCTACCCCATCTGCCCCTCCTTCTTACACTCTGCCCTGAGAGAAAATGTACCCCTGTGAGAGACACACACACTGAGATCATTGTGAAGTCATGTGGTGTGTGTTTTTACCCACTTATGTGTCTGTGCAGTTTATATAAATGGGAATATATGTTTACCTAAGGGCAGAGCTTTTATCAGTTACTATGCAGCACAGGATATTTATCAGTTTAGGTGATAGCTATGCTCAGATATGTTAAATGGACCTTTATATAAAAGTTCCATGTTGCTAATATATCCACACTTGACAAAATAACTGTAATAATGAGCATATTAAAATATGATCATCATGTTTACTTTATGCTCACTTACAAAGATTACTAAACTATAAATCCCTGATAGTTATGGTGGAGAGTACTTCTTACTAGGGCAACCACATATACTATGTAGCTGGCATTGCTTCATACCATATTATCTGCAGATGGCTTATGTTTGCAAAAAGGGCCAATGTCAGCCAATATCTATGTCAAACTAATATATATTTATATTTTAATCCATACCAAAAATCATTGCCTCCATGCTTAAATGAGCAATTTTACTAGAGTTAGCATGTCCACATCTCTGTGGTAGACTCTGTCAAAATGCTAATCAGCTGCTCTACACCCTCTTCTTGTATGTACACAGGAAATCACGAAGATTGAAAAGAAGCAGGACAAGTCAGAATATAAAGCTGATAAATAACCAGCAGCAGTTGGTTACAATGCAGTTATATAACAGAAGAAATAAAGAGAGGAACTCAGTATAGATGATAGTTATGGCTGAAAGTTAAGGTGCAACGCTAGAAATGTCCAAATCATTGTTTTGCTTTTGAATGTGACAGTGTATCAATTGTAATTCATAATAAGATTCAGAACTGATTAAAGATGTTCATTAATCGATTTTTTTGACACCTGATTTTAAATGTACTTCCTTGCTGCTGCTCACCATCATGCTTTCTGTTTATTCTCTCTCTTCTTCTTCTGCTGGTGTTTTTAACAGATGTGAAGCTGTAACTTAGAAAATAGATTAAGCTGTACATGCACTGATGAGCCTGATCATCAGGCAAAAATCCAGGTCAGTTGATGACATTGTGTGATAATCAGATAATGGCCATTACCTTACGAAAGTTATTAGGTTATGTATTTAAATGACTACCTGAATAATCAGGTGACACCAGAATTCAGAGAATATTCAGACTATTGAGGTGAATGTAAACAGGCACACTGATATATTGGTAAACATCAGATTTGGCTGATTGGCATAGTAGCTGCCTAAAAACAGTTTGTTCCTTTGGCACCCCAAAAAGACCAACCAGTGTATGTCCTGCTCTTGTTACATCAGCAGCTGAAGTTACTGGCTCAGGCTGGTAAGCCCAGTGTGGAGTGTGAAGGCATACTCATCATAAAAAAACAAGTTGTTTTTTTTCAACATTAGCAACTGTGAACATACTCTAACAGTCTGCAAATTATATATTAACCTGTTAAGGCAAAATATAGGCTCTTAAATGTCTGGCTATACATGCTTAACCCTTTTCTGCCTTCTCTTCTCACTAACTTGTCCAAAATTTCCTCTGGCTAAAGAAATGAAAATTGTAATAACAGAAGAATTACCACATAGGTTGCAACGAGAATAACCATAATTACACCTTTTAAGCACAGGCTCAGGAACCATTTAGACATTGGCACCGTTCTCAATTTGGCACCAATGTTTGAAGAAACAAACAATACCCAAATCTAGTCAGCAATACATCAAACTCATTTTTAACGCTGGCATTAACCCTGATTTTCACAATCAGAGCATCTCTAGGTTTTACATATTAATTTTGTCATTTTATTACTTTTTGTTATAACTTTTACACATACTGGAAACTCTGTGCAGTTGTTCAGTGTGCAGTTCCCCTACGTGCGTGTGCATTCAGTTCATATAAATGTGAATATATGTTTATCTAAGGGCAGAGGTTGTGTTATCTGTACCAATGGTGAAGCAATGGCCCAGAATTTCTACCAGTATGAGTATGTGTGAACGATTCCAGGCTGCGGTCCAGAAACAAAACCCCCCGCAGACAAGCCAAACACAGAGGACTCTCACAGGTATACTATATCTGTCAACAGCAGTCTTTCATCACTACAGGCCAGAGGTCACACTCTTTTCCATTGAATGCAGCTTCCTCTGGGACGTGCGAGTGTGTGAGACAGATCCTCAGCCATTAGCCTCCCCACTGTCCACCAGATTATCTCAAGTTGTGCTCTGTGAGTGTTTCTGAAGGGAGGGGGGCCTTAGAGTGCTTACATCATATCCTCACAGACCCTTTGTCCATTATCATGCATCTTATCATCACCACCAACAGGCCCAGTCTGAGTCTCTGCATCCCAGAAGAGCAGGAGGAGAGATGTGAGGCGGCTATCGCTGACACTTAGTTAGAGGGAGAACATGCCTGGAGTGTTAACAGAAGCTTTGGGTGTCACTTGACTTAACGCTTATAGAAATATATTCTCTTGCAGAGTGACTGACAGGCTGTGAGCTATCCTCAAGAAGGCTGCCTGTTGGTGGAAGTGATAACGACTCAGAGGTACACTTGTTTTCTATCTATAAATGAGAGCAATACAGAGCTGGTTCAGATAAAGCCCTTGTGCTACTTTACTTCCTGGTCTGAGCATCACCTGTCACTTTTCATCCAGTGCTTTCACTCAAGTCCATGCACCTCCCCTGAAAGACCTGATGGGGGCAGTAGAGGCTGGGCTGACAGGCTGGGCAGCTGCCTTCACATCTAACCACAGCAGCCGTGGGGCTTGGAAAGGCATCACACAACCCGCTGGCCACTTGATACAGAGAGCATCTTTCTCCTGAGCTGCCACTTGATAGCTCTGCCCCCCGGAGAGCTCAGGGTAAAGAGGGAGAGGAGGAGGGGGGAGCAAAGCAGACAGGAGAGGGAGGATAATGACATGACATCAGTGTCATCGTTAACCAAATGGGGCCGTAAACAATGGAAGGACATATGCTGCTCAGTGAATGGCACACCCATACAGGAACATAAGCAAAAAGAGACTCGACAGTTAGAAGTCACATTCAGGGAAAAAGGAGGCGATACATGCAGGAAGAATAGACTCTCCCGAGGGGAAGGGGGTGCCTCCATAGGTATCGGTTACCAAAGCATCTAAAGCACTGAGCAGAGGAAAGAAAAGGGGATTTCAATTAGGAGGAGAGATGGGGGGAGAGAAAAGAAAAGAAAGGGAGGGGGGCAGAGGAAAACAAAAAGGTAGGGACAGTGACAGCAGTGGGAGGCTGATCATTTATACATCATAGTGGAAGAAGTACCTCCTAACTTGAGGTGTGTGTGGCAGGTCCCTACAACCAAGCCCCACGTGACAAGAGTTTGTTTTCTTTCTCCAGCTCTTAAGAGGGGAAAATGAGACGTTTAATCCCCCCGTACATCACTGAGCCCTTTGCCCCAGGGGTGAAGAGGCAGAGAGAGCAGGTCTGATGGTGCTTTAAGGAAAAAAAAAAACAAATAGAAGTACCATCGAAACAAAACCAAACCAAACCTTAACCCAACTTGGTCATTATGTTTACAAGTAGTAAGAAATAGCTGTATTACTGTGAGAAATATGGTCATTCTTTTATCATTTAGCATATAAGTTTAATTTTTAAGACAAGACCATACAGTAATACCTGACTTTACATTTTGAGGGGTGTGAAGTGGCTGGAAAATGGAAGGGAGAAATTCTATTTACAGTACAATAATGTGTTTGTTTATCCCTCATTACATTTTGTAGAATAAAACAATGACATGGCACTAGTGCTGGGCAGTAAATCAAGTTTTAATCTCAATTACAATTACTGCCTTTAACAATTATGCACACTAAGTAATCAAGATTAAAAGATTACTGTGTCTTATGACATGTTGAAATGTATTTAACCATTAATATAATCAGCACTATTTTGAGGTATTTGTATTTCTACATGTATATGTATTGCCCGTCACTTTATGTTTAAAAGGATAGTGTCAAAAGCACATACGTTCAATGAAAGCACATGGTGCGAGTTTTAAAACCGGTGAATTATTGTGTTTCATAATTATGGCCTATATCTATAAGAATAATCTTGATTATTATTTTTGCCACAACCCAGGAGCCCTTCATGATGCTATATGCTCATGGCAGTTACTCACTCAGGTACCATTCCTCGCTATCATTTCCCTTTGTTAAAGTTTCCCTTGTATTCCCTTGACAAAACATAAAACTAGAAATGTTGCTTTTAAACAACCGCATTCTTCTTTTGCTTTGCTGTTTGTTTATTAACATCCATGCAGTTCGTTTGAGCAGAACGCTCTGTGCTCTTATTGCTCAGAGTCTCTGGCAAATTAAAGATAGCAGGACAGAAATCAAACATGCTAGACTTTCTGTGAAGGGGTGGGGGTGTCCCAGTTACAGTCTTAATTTTGGCTTATTATGATCTGCCACACAAGACAAATTTAACAATTTTTTGGGCTAATGAGTACCAAGCTCTATGACCAATGGGTGAGGCTGGTTTGCTACTTTGATCGTATAGTCTGATTCAGGCATTACACACATCGAAAATGCTTTCAAAGATTATGTCGTATGTTCATATCTTCATGATTTGACTCATAATTTTAAGAGTATACTCTCCTGTAATGGTGGCATGCACTGCTGCAGTCTCTCATGGCTGTTTTTATCCAGTGTTTTTGGTTTTATTTATATAAATTCTATTGTATTTTATTCCATTTTACTGTATTTATTCAAATGATAGCAGAAGTCTTGGTATCATCTGCCTTCAGAAATGACCATGAGTTGGAGGGGTTGCATTCATTGCATTTATATCAAAAGTTAAGGCATGAAGTATGTAGAGCTGGGCAATAATCCAAACTCATAATAAAAATGATAAAAATTTACTTTGATGATGATAAGCCTTGGTGTATTTACTCGACACAGCAGAAATCACGCACCAAAGCTGCCAATCAGTGTCTTTGTCTTGAGGGGTAGTTACTATGCTCCACAGTCCAACTCGGGTGGATGTAATGCAGCCTTAACACTGATTGCCACTATTGTTGCCAAAACAAAAGAAGAAGCCAGAGTCTGCATGTTGGTTACATCCACTTACTATAGTCAGAGTTTGTTTAGGTTGCTGGAAAGAGAGGGGAAGTTGGAAAAGAGGAAAAAAAATAATAAAAGTGGGACCCTGGGGAGCCAAGGTGATCGTGGATTTATAGTCAAACTCATCCAAGCCGAGGACATTGTTGTTAAAAAAAAGTTACACAACGTCAAAAGAAGACAGAGAATACAAAAGCAATGCAGAGCAGATGAAGAAAAAAAAATTTTGGCAGTTGGTGCCAAACAGGACAGAAAACACAAATGTTTCTCTCAACATGAAAAGTCACCATCTCAGTGACTACAGCCAGAATATGAAAATGAGGGCTCATGATGCAACACACATTCTGCAAGTTTGGGCCAAAGCAGTCACTTGTCCGCAGTTAGCAGCGCAGCATTAGTAGTGCTACGAGGACTGATTGATAAGTTGTGAACATTGTATTGAAGAAAATAAGCAGGGATGTCCTTTTTCAGCTCTACTTTTCCCTGACTATTTAAGGTTGTGTACCTGAAGACTGGTGACATTTGGTCAGTTTATGTCGAAGAGGCAGCACTCTAAAGTAAACAAGGCAAGTGACTTTTGCAAAATGGAAAAAATGCCCCTGTTCACAAGTCTGTCATTGCCATGGCTGCCATTAAAGATTGTGGCTTTGAATTGATTGAGCATCCGCCTCATTCACCTGATCTCGCTCCATCAGACTTTCATCTATTTCCAAAATTGAAAAAGGCCATTTCCGGTACCCACTTTTGGTCAGATGATGATGTCATACATGCAGTGGAGGACTTTCTGAACGGTCAAGAAAAGTACTTCTTTAAAAGTGTAATTGAGGCCCTTAAACATCGCTGGCAAAAGTGTATAGATACTGAAGGGGATTATGTTGAAACATAATGCAATATGTCTGCCAAAAGTCAAACCCTTAAATATGAGGCTCACAACTTATCAATCAGCCCTCGTACCAAAACGACAATCAGTCATGCCATCTTTTGCGGCCAGCGCCCCATATGAAAAACATTCAAGAAGCAAGACCATAACAAGGGCTGTTTTTTCATTGCGTAGTTAAAGACATTATGCCTCTGGCTACAGCAGAGAAGAACAACTTCAACAAACTGATTTAAGTCCTGGACTTCAGATACGAACTCTCAAGCAGTAAATACTTTAACCAAACTAATTATCTTTATGGCATTGTTTATCATAAGTTTTAGTTATAAACAGTTAAATTTTTTAATATGGTTTTAAAAGAAGTTTTAGGTTGTTAATGTTTTGGATTTATGAAGTAAATATAAAAAAATAATTTAAGAAATAGGTCAAAAAAAAAATACTAAGTTTTCCACTTTTTTCTTTTGATGACTTTATGTAAAACAAAAAGTGAAGCTCTTTTATTTTCTTTGCCTGTAGATTTCACTATTTCTCTCTCTGAACTGAGGAGGTCATTTAATATAAATGTGTAACAAAAAATGGTGCTACATATTGTGAATGCATTATGATGTGACAAAATCCATTATGAAAAAAAAAGATTGTGATAAATATCATTAGCGATCAATATTGGAAAATGTATTGTGGGCACATTTTTTTGCAATATTTCCCAGTCCTACAAGTATGTATACACAGAGCTGTTAAGCTGTTCATCTAGAGACTCCTGTGTCTCCCTTTACAGCATCCTGATTCTGTAGACAAAAAAGCATAACAGCTCCTCCACCTGCTGAGGAATCTAAGGATTCTTCATCTCAGCACACATTTCAGCCTCATTCTGACGACCTGGCACAACTCTCTCACCACTAAACACAAACTCTTCAACATAGTTAACCGGGTTAATCTCAGGCTCCTGTCTGTAAGCTAAATGACCCTCAAGACAGCCACCCTGATCACAGGGGACCTCAGCCCTTTCACAGCTTCTTTCAGTTTCTGTAACCCCCCTGAACAATCTAAAACAGCCTCTACACAACACCTGTTTACCTTTTTCATTTTAATGCCTGTACTTTGTGATTTCAAATGTACTGTAAATGTGTTTCTGCGTGACATACATGAGTTACTCTTTAACCATGTCAAAGGAGGTGCTTTTGTCACTGCTTGGGATATTTAATAATGTCTGTCTTTTTTATCTATTAACAAACAACTTGTTAGCTACTTGTCAACAAGAAGAGGGCTCAAGGAAACTTGCTAAAAAGGGGTTCACCACCTACTGCAGAGGTGATCATTTTCCAGTCATTAAAATCATTCTCCCCAGATGCGTGTATGCTGGGATGAGGGCAGTGCTCCAGTTGAATTCCCTTATCGAGCTAAAACCACAGCTGAACTTAACTGTGCATGGAAACGTACTGACTGTGTGTTAAAATAATCTAAAGACATCACCTCAACCTCTGCCTGCTGTTAACCCTGCCGCCTCTAGGCTGTGACACAAATAAACTCAGAGGAACACGGTGTTGTCCTCGGAGTTCCCTGGCTGCCGGTGTCTCCTTCGGCTTGTTTTTCAGCCTGGTATGGCCTGGCCCGGGTTCATCTTGGGAGGAGACTGCTGGTCTGTCTGGCACATGGCCCACAAAGGGAAAACAATAACACTAAAAGCAGAGCCCTTTCAGATGACCAGAATACACACAAGACAAATGTTTCTCTGCTCTGTCGCTCTGTGGAGCTCCCAGTCTTTGGGTCACAAATGACTCACCCACGAGTAAAAAGCCTCCAGTCAACTACAGCCTGTGCTTATTTTGACTCATACTTCAAGAGAAGATCAATATTTGCACAGATCTATGGGAGGGAAAACAATAGTGATCGGGCCTCCGCCAGCTCTGTCTGTTAATGGTCTGTTTACTGAGACAGACGGGATAATGGCCTGGGTGGGGGCTGGTGGGGAATCGGACAGTGGCGGCGCTGCACTCTGTTACTCATCTTGTCTGTAACATGGGGAGTAGGAACATACAGAGCAAGAAACTATAGCAAGGTGGTGGCTGTCTGCTGTCAAAGAAGAGGGAATCTGTTGACAGAGACAACTTTGCAAGTCAAATATCAGGACCTGAACATCCACACTTTGATTCTGCCTGTGCTCTCATTTTGCTATGCAAATTTTTAAATCTGGAGCCGTGGCTGCAGCCTGGCTTTCAGAACTGAGCTATGGAAACACTTCAATGGTCAGAAAAGCTCTGCAGGTTTACAGCTGCATGTCTACAGTTACTGGCTATGCTGGATCTACTAACACAAAACAGTGGCACGCGCTCTGAGTGTGTAGAAAGGAAGAATGGAGGATATCAGATATCTGAGAGACCAAGTTCAGCTTTAGGTCTTGGTTATGGTGGCAACCCTGAAGTATTTTAAGGGAAGCCCTTCAGTTACGCAATAGTCTGTTTTCCCATAAACGGTGATATTTGGCAATGTTAAAAAAAAAACAGAACAGAATTTAATTGGCTGAATAAAGCAAAAGCCTCTCTTTGAGACGTTATCTAATGGTAGTAAAAGTAGATCAAAGACTGTGGCTCTCACTGAAGTTCATCTGAGGTCATGCTAACCGGCGCCTCGGTCTCCAGCTCATAACTTAAGCATCAAAGCCATGATTGTGTGAAACTGAGTGCGTGAGTGCATGACTATTTGAGGCCAGGAATACGAGGGCAGCCTCTCCAAGGTGCCATCACTCTGCTCCCGTCAGTCTCGGCACTCTGACGTCCTGGTACTGCACCTCAGCTCCCCCCTGGGGTCAACAACCTCTGATCCCTCCCCCTCTGGCCCTTCCAGACCTGCCAGGCCTGTCAGATGGATAAGCGCCCCGTGGGGATCAGAGAACCTGGAATACATGGAAAAACTATTCATGGCTGTTTCTCAAGATTTCTCTGGAGTGGCTGATCTTTGCATATTGAGTGAAGGAGGAATATCACGGCTGACTTGCACTTTTATTGCAGAGTGAGAGTGGGAAAGCGAGGGTAGGAAAGAATGATTTGTATGCAATTTAAACCTCATATTCTCTAATTTAGTGATGGCAGGAACAGATGCAAGAGGACTCTGAGGGCCATGTTTAGTGGCCCTGCTCCCTAACAGTACCAAATCAAGGGCCAATGGTGGTGCTCTTGGCCAGCAAGGCCTGAACTGGAGAGATTGGAGCTGGAGTCAGGCCAAGCAGGCAGAGAGAGACGGGCAAAGTCTGCTGCCAGGAACTGTGAGGGCTGTGATGGCACCACTGACTATTCTGGATATCCCCCTCCCAACAAAGCACTTAACATGCAGAGTGATCCAACACAGACAAACAGATACACATATCATTCACATAAACACGCAGATGCTGAGGGATGTTTGGAAAGTGAAGGAACTCCAGCAGGAAGAGAGTAAAGCCATTAACCCCTGGCTCTGAACCAAAACAGTGAGCTTGAAGTCCATGTTAAACATAGACAGTCAACATCTGCATGCACAGGTGATTTATGTCTCTCTACTGTCTGTCTATATGTTTGATTGCCTGTCCACATAAAGCCACTTTTATGAGGACTTGAGGAAGTTGGTGAGGGAAAAAACGATGGCTGCATGAAGGGCTGTGCACCGTGGACCAAAATTTATATCTACACTTATTTTACTTGAATGTCAATTCACGATACATGCTGATATTTTTCAGCAAAGGAATAATAAAAACAAAATAAATCCAAATTCACAGCAGCTGAAAGCCAAATGTTACACAGACATTAATTCTGTTCAGTTGCACAATCTTAACATTAAAATTACCTGAGCATGAACTGCCCGTTGGTGTTAAGGGTATTAAATAAGAATCCTGATCAAATAAAACAAAATAAATAATAATAACATATTAATACCAAATATTCAAAATAGATAAACTTGGGATCGGCATTACTGTTGACAGCTCCTCTTGAAAAAATGTTTTTAAGAGGTATGAAGCCTGGTATCAATTTAATCAACATAAATGTTAACTTACTGACATAAACAACATCGGCTTTCCCTGCATTTCTCTTAAAAATAAAAAAATATATCTTAACCCCCAAATCATGAGCCTTTTGGTGCTTGTACCAACTCGTCCAACACCTACTACAGCAAATAACAACACAGATTTCATTACTTCATGTAGGTAACATTCACCAAAAGTCAAAGACAAACTTTTTCTGCCTTCTCTGCTTAGTCAGCAAACCAACACTGTCATCTGGCTAAATAAATGGGCATTAGATGTAACAGAAGCATCCTCATACAAGTGTTGACAAGAGTAAACATTATTAACTAAATTTTTCTCTCAATAGCTTTGATTTAAGAACCATTAGGGTGTTGGCACTGCTGTTAAAGTATCAATTTAGCACTGGTTTGAGGGAAAAAAAACATCTAAACAATATTGAATACTACAAACACTTGCTGTCTACCTGCAGTTTTTAATATGAGATAAGGAGTTTGTCCTTACTAAATCTAAAATAAACCCAAAAAGCTTCCTTTATTCACAGTTACACTTGCACTATAGATGAGCAAATGGCTAGCTCAATCTGATTACACTTGAATTATGAGAAAGAAAAGGTCATTTTACTTTAGCCTCTATAAAGTACATAAAATCTCTGCATGCAGGGTAAAAAACTGCTGTATTTATAAAGAATATTTCTACAAATTATTTTTAAAATAATAATATTGATTGACTGGTCTATTATAATCGTCAACAATAATATTGATACTTGTATAGTACCATTAATGCAAAAACTCATATTGCAGTTGTAATGAAAAAAGTTACACCGATGTGCATAGTGAAAGGTCTAACTGCACCAAAAAAAAAAACTTAGGACATCTAAGAAAAAAAAAGTTGGGAACACTTATGGCACACGGCTGCATGTAAAGAAGGACAACCAAATGAAATTAGTGGGAAAAAATGAATTCAAACAAACAGCTTTGCTCAAGCTTTGTGAAGTGTAAAAAAGGCAAAAATGTTAAAAAGAAGAGATTGGTGGAGTTGTGTGTAATTTTGTATTTGTGTAGGGAGCCTTAATAAAATAAATACAACAAAGTCTGTCATTGTCATTCTCCCTCTTCACGAACAAGGCATAGGCCATCTTGTTGATTTGAATTCATTGGTTGCTTTTGCCATAAACTAAGAACTTAAACATCTTGGCAGCTTAACACGCTGCAGCTGAGAACAGTCCCCGGCAACAGCCCAGTGCCTCAGATGGTGATGCTCGGCTAGGAACATTACTGTGTGTGATCTGACCCTGTCCTACTCTTTCACCTAAAATGAAAAGTTGTTTTATTTTATTTCTCCATTTTTTAATTATTATTACAGTATCAACCAAGTTTTATACTACTGTCCTTATTATGTATTTATTTATTCACTAAATAAAAGGCTTCTTCTGGCTTAATTTCAGAGAGAGGACAGTGGACAGAGTTGGAAATTAAAAAAAAAAAATTGTTCTCCTTTGTATCTGTTCATTTTAAATAGATCAGGATCGTGCTAAGGAAACAAAGTTTGGACCTAAAATACGGAAGTAGGACTGGGCTGACTTAAACATTATATCACAGTATTTTTTCTCCTTGCAGCAAAGGTATTATATCACTGTATTAAGAAATGAAAGAGATCATGCATTTAACTGTATTTTTAAAAGCCACAACCCCTTCTTCTAATACAAGCGTGATGTGATGAACACCTCACGCCTAAGCATGTAAAGTTTAGAAATACATTTTTGTTACTCTCTCTGGAGCATAATATTTACTGGCTTGGGTTTTTAAAACAAACGCACTGAGCTGTAGTCACAATTAAGAAGTTTTATTGTGGCACAAAGTTAGAAGTCACATGTTCCTCATTGACATAACTTCACATACTAAGGTTCCAGATGAGCCTACAGGGCTGCTGTTTTCAGCTGCTTCTTTGACCTTCTCACAGCCTGAGGAACACTTCTTTGAGTCATCCTGGACTTAAGTGAGTCTTGGAGTTGAACACACAATTAAATCAACTTTTTAGGCTGTTTTCAATTAGACTAAAATCACTGCAGCACTAAACAAAACAAACTGTGTATATCCGTTTCAGCACACAGCAGAGATGAAGACGCAGACAGACAGACTCTGCAAAGCTCACTTAATACGCTGATATTTGCAGACATTAAACTTGCAGAGGAGTGAATATGTTTCCCACATTGAACATGCATTCACAGTTAACACACACCGCACTATGGTCAGGGTAGCAGCAGTGCCGTTAATCAGTGTGTTTGTGCGTTCTTGCCTTGCATGCTCGGGACTTGACTGAGCTGTCTGTGTCACAAAATCACTCTGTTATGCTCCCTTTATTTACCTTACACCACGGCTGGTAGTCTAAGGCTACAAGCTATCGCAGTGGTGTAAGTCTTGCCTCCAGGGAGCACAAGTGCGTGTGTTTTAAACCAGTGATGATGGTGTCATAATTATCCATTTCATAGCACAAAACAACAGTGGAACGGATGTTTGTAGGCTTTTCTGAAGGACTGACAGGGGCTTATTGGGCATCCTGTGGTTGCACACCGTGTGAGCACATCACTGTTGATTCAGCCCTGAGGTTATTAAGATCAAAACCAATATAGTCATGAAAAGATGAAGGTCAGGGAAAATCACATGCCTGTATTTAACCTTTGTCTGGTTGCTGGTTGCCCGTTTCAGTTAAAGAAAGTGCTCTGAGGACTTTACTTCCTCCAACACAGAAGTGCATCCCCAGGAGAGGAGCTCCAGACTAAACACTCTGCTCTCTCAGCTGCTCTCCTTCACCCTACCAACAAGAGACGGATGCTTGACATGTGCTCCCAACAGAAAACCTCACTTTTTCCAGCAATTATAAAAAGCAATGCAGAGCAGGGGAAGGAGGAGGAGGCAAGGCTTCGTGATATTATACACACTGGCATTTGGCGAGGCACATTGAGCAACCTCTGTCAGAAAGAGATGGGCTAATTTCAGGCAACCCATGCCAACACAAACAACTGTTCTGGCGAGCTTTCATTGTCAGCACTTGAGGTTTGAGTCAAATTTTTCAACGCTCCGCAGCCAATTTCTCTTTCCCCTTAACCCCCCCAT
Organism: Cetoscarus ocellatus; assembly: GCA_037902135.1. Classification (NCBI taxonomy): domain Eukaryota; kingdom Metazoa; phylum Chordata; class Actinopteri; order Labriformes; family Labridae; genus Cetoscarus; species Cetoscarus ocellatus. The sequence goes on along the minus strand of JBAMNC010000805.1, from coordinate 18,955 downwards.
ATGATTTGTCCTTGTCCAAGATCCCAGGCAGTCTTTCAACGCCTACGCAGTTAGAGTGAAAAAAGTTTCGAAAGTGTTCTCGTAGAGAGAAAACTCAGATCCAGATGCTTTTTCGAACACATAAACAAAAAAAAAAATCAAATGCACATTTTCTTTTAAGTTGTCAATATATGTCTTAATGAGCTCATGTGCCTAAACCCAGACCTGTTATTACTATTGTACAGGCATAACTACATTGGTTCTGTGTATTTTTATGTAGGCAGGAGTTACATACATGTCATGTCCATAAACAGTGAGACATGGCAGAAGCTAAAACAGCTACTACTTCTATTTCTGTAGGGTAGGATTCATATCACAGCCATGTCAGCATAAACATCATATGTTTCTGTTTGCAGTATTTACTTCAACCTTGATTTTGTTTATTTAAGGCTTTAAGTGCACTACATAAAAGCAAAAGAGCCATGGCAGGACTTATGGAGTCTTGGCTGTAATGTTACATTCATCACTGACTCATAATTCTTATGGCTCACGCATGGTTCTGGGTCTATGCCATTCAATGAGATGGACACCATTATATAGAAACCTCACACGGTTGGGGGTCTTATCCTCTATGGCATATCACGCGCACCTTTACACATCAGGGGAGGAACATTTTAGAATTGTATGCAAGTATGAAGGCGGGAGATGTTAAAGCTGAATGGGCACTTTTGGAGGCCCCTGTTGCCTGAACATGCAGCATATCCTCTGCTCCAGTATTGAGGCAGCTGTCTTTAATAAAAAAGCTCAGCTCAGCCCATATTTATTCAGGTACAACTGATGAAGAGAGGGAGAGATGGTGAGAGGGGCGTGGCCCCTCTATTTCCTGGCAGCCATGCAGCACTCCTGCAGTTTTTTGGGGGGCAAATGGACAAGGCAAAAGACACAGAAACTCAGTTCATTTACATACACGTCAGATTTAAAGCTATTGTTCCAGTTTGATTAGAGCATTTAACTGAGTACTGCTCTTATCCAAGCATCAAAGATTTTTTTTTTATGAAAACATATCTGCCTCTCAGATAGCGGCAATGGCCTTTGTCAAAGACCTCTCATGGATACAACTTTTTTATAAGACTTTATACAAACTTAAACTTCAAAAATTTAAATTGAGACATTTTAAGGGTCTACCAATCTGGCACATCAGATAGATAGTTCAATATTTACTATACAGAATATATTTCACCAATTCCTAGAAAGTGTTTGGGGAGGGCAGAATCTTAAAAAAATATATATCCTGAAGGTTACTGGACAATTGTACTGTCAATCACATCCATTACATGCAAATCAAATGTTGTAGTAGGTGGGTGTAAAAAAACTCTAGCAAAAATATGTTGAAAGAAGTGCACAAAATATGTTGTTTATATCCAGAGATACTTTCAGTGTTATTTTTTTTCCTCATTTAATGCATAAATATTGTACAGTTCTGATTAAACTGCCACTGAAGCAGGTGGTGTCTATGCTCATCTCTATATGAGCAGCCATTGTTTACAGATGTGCACTCGCTTTACACAGACATCACGCCCGTAGCTCCTGCCCCTTCCTCCTCAAACGACACTGACTGGGCGGTACGTCTGTAGATAGAGCTAAACTGTTACAGCTTAGAGCTTCACAAAATGGATCTGCCTGACAGAAAATGCACAGAAATTGAAATAGATGGATCCAGCTGCATTGCAAGGTGAAGGATCTACAGGAGGTCTGTACAGTTGATACACATTCTGCAATTTACTTTGGGTGTAAATGAGATGTAATATTTCCCTCCAGCTCAGTGGTTCCCTAAGCAGCAGTTCGAATCCCCAGGATGTCACACTGACAGGGAGATCACAAGACACTTTCCAAAAAGCAAAGAGAACGTTGGCATGATTTCAAATGGTTGACTTGATCATTATAGTAAGAATACATATATAAAATTAGTTCAGTTTACAATAAAGCCAATCAGATTGTTCTAATGCCTGTGTTGGGGAAAGCCCATCCTGGATAACTGCAACTTCAGACGGATTGACTTCCCAGTCTCTGGATCTGTTATTTTGCATTTCAGGCTGAAAAGTTTGTTTTCTCCTGTTCTAGCTTCTGTTGATATCCGAAGGCAGACAGTAACACAACTTTTGACCTGATAATCCTTTACCCTGTTTGACTTCTAGGAGAAACTCCTGCTTGAAGACTCTGTCAGAAATCTCAGCATTCCAGTCCAGCTCATACTAACACAACAAATGACATATTTCTCACCAGGTGTAAATGTACTTGCTGAGACCTAGCAAGAGGGAAAGCAGTTCACTAAAGCTCATGAGCACGGCTCCATTCAGTCCTGTGGACTGGACACTGTGTGCTAGAGTCTAGTCCCAGAGGGCCACCAGGGAAGGGTGTGTGAGCTCAACCCTCCAGTCTCACTTGCTGGTTGTGTCCAAGACAAATCACTGGTGGTGCTGCTGTCACCGTGGGCCTTGACCAAGATAAACAGCCATGTTTTAAAATAAGTACCTGCCCCCTCACAGCCCCTTTCACCTCATCCACACTCAGGCACATCCATATCTCCTCACACGTTGGAGCATATTCCCTTCACAGGTCACAGGGCCGGAGCTACAGTCCAACGCTCCCCACAGGGGACTCACTTTTCACCCTCTCAACACTGTCTGCCTTCTCTCCGCTCTGCTCACACACACTGCGAACTTTAACCACATCACACAAGCTCCATTGTGGCCAAAATGCTGGGACTGCAATAACGGGGGTGAGAGTGAGTGTGTATGACACAAAATGTACAGCATGTTTAAGGGACACCGTCTGTGAGCATGTGTGTGTGCATTTTGAACGTCTATGTTTATCTGAGCTTGCATGCACAAAACCTCAAACTTAGCTGAATCGCAAACTGCCAACTGTGCAAAAGTGTCAGCACTATTCCCTGCTTTTACTTAAACCGTTGCATCTTGGGAGTTGTGGTTTGTCTGAAGGGCCCTCTCTGTGTCGCTGCCTGCGGCCTGCAGCAGAGGGACTGTTGTTCCTAACTGAATTGGACCTCATTTATCTCTGTAGCAGAGCCCTTCCTCTCCAGCATCGGTCCTCCTGGACCCCTGAACTGCTGACACCGCCCCCCTCCTCCTACTGCTTTTCTCCCCTCCTCTGAGCTCCAGCATGCGGCAAAAATTGTGAGATGTGTTTCATCTGCATATTGATCAGCCTGGCCAAAAGAAGCAGGACCTCAGCACTTCACTGAATACATAATGTAAATAGGTATCAGTTATTCTGCTTAAACTCCCCAGCAACCCTTTCAAGAAAAAAGTTTCACCTTAAGTAGGTGATTTTCCAGGTGATTAGATGAACAGGATTGTACAACAAAAGTCAATATCAACTTTTATTTGAAGAAAAAAGAAGAAAAAACTAGAAACCATTAGTTTGAACATGCTGACATAAAGTTTAGATCTGCACGTCTCAGCCAAATGAAGGTTATTGTCAGGGTGAAGCTGTGCTTAGAGTCAGGGAGCTCGCCCAAAATGAATCTGACCCCGATTTGCTCCTGTCACCCAATAAAAACAGGCCGCTCTCAGTGTGTGGGCAGACTTTAGTGCCAGCCAGTTGCAGATGGCTGGGCGCTGGGCCGTCTGATGGATAGCTTACATTCGGTGAGGAATGGACCAATGGCGTCGTGGATTGATTGGCCCAAAGGGGCCGTCGGGGGAAAGCACTTCCTGTGTGTGTTAATGGACGCTCCTGCAGAGGCACTGTGGCGGCTTGTGGCAGAGCAATGGTTGTTACTCACTCCCTCTCTCTCTCCTCCTCCTCATTTGCTTTCACTCTCACAGATAATTATAAGAGAGTCATGTGAGCTGAACCAGGCTTCCTAGCAGTCTCTAACCCTACACCAAAACCTGTACTGTAAATTACTGCAATAAATTTTTCTACGATTTCCTGGAAAGAACTTTTGATTTAATTCCCTTTAAATCTCTGTAAAGAACTTTTATTCCCATTTAATTATGAGAAAACAGAGACGTTGTGAAGCTGCTTTAGTTTCACTGGTTGAATTCCTCACTGCTGTAGTTGTTAAATGCTCTGCAGGTTAGTTCAATGATCAACTTATGCCCAGATATTCTTCTGCATAAAAGACATGACAATGTTGATGCACCAGTAGCCTAGTGGTTATGTCTACATGTCCCATGTAGAGAGGCTGTTATCTTTGAAGTACACCGCCCAGGTTCAAAACCTAGCACTCCAATAAAGGCACAGAATAAATAATTTTTTTTTGAAGGAAGATTTTTATAAAAGTTAGAGTTAATTATCAATTAAGTACAAACAAATACACCTATGTACGAGGTTGGACAGAGTACAAAAGCACTGATCACAAGCAAAAGAACATCTAGTTAAAAAAAATCTTAAGTACAAGTGAAAGAAGCACTTTATGAATCAACCCAAGTAAAAGTACTTCAGGTATTATGAGGACAGATTTATGTGCCCGCAAAGAAGACAACAACTGGAGTGTGATGGGTCAACCAGTTATTGTTTGTTTGTTATTAACAGAGCTCTGCAGAAGTTTTGGGCAAGTGTGAAAAAATGATGGAAAGTAGGAATGCTTAAAAACTATAAATTGTAATTGTTAATTTTTACCAATTTAAAAAATGCAAAGTTAGGGAACCGAAGAAAAATCTAAATCAAATCACTATTTCGTGTGACCATCCTTTGCCTTCAAACCAGCATAAATTCTTGTAAATACACTTGCTTTAATTTAGGGGGGGGTTGAAGTGTTTCAGTCAGGTGTGTGATTAACCAATTATACCAAATAGATGCTAAAGATCATCATTTTCATAAGCAGTCTGAAACACAGTGATTCGCTAAAACAGAAACAGCTGGGGAGGAGGCTTAAACTGGGTGGGGAACAGCCAAACTCTGCTACCAAGGTGAGGATGTGGAAGACAGTTTCATGTCACAGGTCATACACCGTAGCAAGACTGAGCACAGCAACAACACATAAGGAGGTTATACTATATCAGCATGGTATTTTCCAGGTAGATTTCAAATCACACTAGGGTAATAAGATGTCCTGTTTAAGCTCTTTTGAGGACGCAGAAAGAAACAAGCATCAGTATAGACCAAAAACTTGTTGGCTGGCCAAGTTAATGTTGTTTAGCAGATGAAAGACACATCATGTTTACTTCCCTTCAAATCCTAAGATTTGCTTATGCCATCAGCTCAGAACTGGCATAAACCAGTGGGACTCCGATACATACATCTACTTTCTCCTTTTTTCAGGAGAGAATTGTGGCCAAAAGGCCATACTTTGATGTGAAAACAGGGCCAAGCAACTCAGCTATGGCAGCAAGTGATGAATTTCAACTGATGAATGAAAATCTGAAATACTTGGCTGTAGCAGAAGGCCGTTTGTAAGCTGAAGGGCTGTGATGCAATACAATAATGATGTCTGCCAGAATGAATGGTGTCCCCAATGCTGAGAAATATGAGCAGATATTTTTCCTTTCTGAAATACCATCATGGAAGCATCTGATTCTTTCACTTAATTGTTCGTGATCTTTAATGTAAAGCATTATGTGCTACGTTATTTTGGATGAAAAGTGAGATACAAATTAAGTCTGATCAACTAATTGATTGAACCCAAGTCTATTCAGTCAGACGACAACCTAAAACATACAGCCCATGCTTTTCTTGGGCCTGGCACACACATAAAGGTTCTGTAAATCTCAACATATTTTGACACTGTGATACCACATACATGATTACAAACTGACCCTTTATCAAGCCTCGCCCTTTACAGGAACTGTTCCTTTATGAAGCCCCAGCCCCTTCAGTATCTGTTACTAGTTTAGACAAAATCTTTTCCAGGCTTCTTTCCTCTTTGAAACAATTGAAAATTATTTGCTTTTGACTCACTTTTATTCATGTTTAAACAAGTTCATTCTTTTTAAAATTGGGTCCAAGTGAAAAAATAAAGTATGCTATAAGCATTAAACTCAAAAAATGAATGAACCTGTTAATGCAACACTGGTGGATGACTCTGGTGATGTCATCTAACGTCAGCTGTTAACATCAACCAAATGCTCTTATTGTTTTTCCCTAAATGCTCCAAGAACACAAAATATTTTCAATATTACAGCGTTTTCTTAAGCCTTTGAGTGTATTTAAGTTTTTGGTGATTTTCAATGTTAAAATACAACAATGCATTTAAACAGAACATGGCATCATAAAAGTTGTCTGACTAGAGTAACCCAGAAACTGCTGCTTTGAAAGAGGGTTTTCTGATTCTGATTGGTTGGTCAGTTCATAAGTGGTATGTTTTTTTAGGACATGTATGAATAAAGATATGAATGATGGTGCCACAAATCAACAAGCTAGTCCCCTGTTCCTGACATCCATCTAACTTTAAATTTTGCTTTGCTGTTGTTGCAATTGCTATTTTTGTTTTGTTTCATGCTTCAGCCAACTTGCCTTTAGACTGACAATTGATCTACTCCACATGACAAAACACAGAGGACATGCTTGGCTGTCTTTAGTGCTGCTCTAACAAAACAGGGGTTCAGTTGTCTTTTTAAATACTGAAAACTTTTAATATTTATAATTTTAGGCTGAGGTAACCTCAATCCTCCTCTGAGTTGGTAGGGTAGGGCAAAAGGACAGGAAACACGCCCAACCACAGGGAAATCTGGCAAGAAAATCTTCAGAAACACTAGCTAATCAGGCCTTTGCAGATTTTAGTTGTTACAGAGGGATCTGGCCAACATTTTCCAGTTTTCCCTGTAGTGCCCTGCTCAAGATACAATTAAGAGTGGGGCTCAAGGGGAAAAAAAGATAGTCTATGTGACGGCTTACAGGGTCTGAGTAAGTCACCACCTTCCTGACTATGCATAAGTAGACACTGATGTGTGTTTTTACCCGAGTCTGCCAAGCTGCTCTAGCTCAGGTACTGGGGGTCCGCAGATTTCAATCTGAAGGGGCTTGTAGTTGTACAGGACTTCCTCTATCCTTGGCACTGGCTGAAGAGACACTGTCTGGCGCTGCAGAGGAGGAAAGAGACAAGTTATCCAAGACAATAACCTTCATTGTATTGTTAAAGTTTGCTGGCCATCATCAGAAACCTCTGATGCAGTATAATCAGCATGACACAAATAGAGAGAAACAATGTAGGAAAGGCTTGATACCAAACAAACTGCAGCATAAGTAACAACCACATCTTGACCAACTGGTTTGTACAAAGAAGTTTTGTAATGTTCGGTCTCCCCTGACACTGCAGGTTTGATGGGGAAACAGCTGGAACAATGACTTAACTCTTTCTTTGTGGTTAACAACTATTCCTGATAGAAATCTAATACTTATGGGGTGATGAAAAATGTCATCTTGGATAACAGAAATGGCAGTGGGGTTTTTTTCATATGAAATCATCAAGGAAAAAATAAATAATGTGTAACAACAGAAGAGAAAGTGAACAACAGAACAAAACTGTGAAGGTGGTATGTGCTGCTTTCAGCTGTGATTGCCTTCTGTTTGCTTTCTCTTGCCAAAGATTCATACAAAAATGCATCTGAGCAGCCACAGAGGGGGAATCACTTCTTTCATGCCTCGGTGACATTTACATTAGGGGCAAAACATCACATAGGCATTCATATCACGCCTTGAAATTGCAAAAGATTTACTAGTTTATACAACAACATGAAAATAGCAATAAGTAGCACAATTTGTTAATCAATATAACATCTTGTACAGGTTACAACTTTTTTTCAGGAGAAAATCTATTTTTTACCATACCTTTAATTTTTGCCACACTTGAGTTTTATATAAAAGTAATAAAAGCTAATTGTGTGTTAGCCCTGTCTTATATAAAGAGAGGGTAACTTTACAGACTCAGGTAAATAAAATCTGGATGTATGATGAATATTCTACAGCACCCAACACAAAACTCAGTTTAAAAAGCAGATTAATGTGATGTTTTTGTGGGTTTCTTTATTTGGGGGGGTCATCAAGATAACCATAAATGAACACCCTCAGATTTTATTTTTTATTTTTTTGCCTTTTTTGTCCTCTTGTATACCAGACCACTTTCTTAGTGCAAGCTGATTGTGCTGAGTGTCAAGTCCAACACCTTTTTTTCTGGATGATGACTTTACATGTTCGGATTAAAATGTTTGACGCCCCAAACCAATTTTTTAGTCCTGGTAAGACACTTGTTTGCAATCTATTTTTGTAAGGCCTGAAAAGGCTTTAAAGTCTACATGTGGAGCACTTCCCGATATATATTTTCTTCTATGGAAAAAGAGTTTCTTCAGTTTGTGTTTACAACAGACCTTATTTCAGGCTCCTAACCAAAACCTCATTTGTATTTGCTAAAATGCTGTTTTTTTGTTCATGTCTTAGGTCTCAACTCTGTAACGATAGTCAAAATTAAGTCAGACAACTACAGTTCCTAATTCTCCTGACCACAGTGATGGAGAGGGAAACATGATCCTTCTCGAGGACACTGTACTGAAGAAAATGTTCAACTTGGGGCTCTGCCATCAAACGGGGGAATTCCACCCGGCATCAGACCACTCGGCTTGACTTGGAAGATGAACCGAAGTCATGAAACAAACCTGGGATTAAAAAGATGATGTCTAAACAAACACAGACTTTTTGAGCAAGTAGCAGAGGAACTGAGAGACAAAGAGAGATAAAAAGATAAAGAAAGAAAGCAAATACAGGAGAGAAGGGGGGTGTATAAACAACAGAACACTGAGGGGAGCTGATGAAAACCAAACTAAACGAGTAACATGTGCCCCGTGGCCTCACACTGCCTGCCCTCACACAGGTTTTCATCTTCACTTCGAGGAAATAAGGGAGCAAAAGCTGAGCTGGAAAATGACTGGGGAACCAAGTAATGCACACCGAGACAGCAATAAGTTTCTTATTCATACACAGCATGGTGGTAATTGTTGTTAGAGGGCCTGGAGGGTACCACAAAGCGAGATAAGAGTGTGTGCCCTGTCTGTTGAGCCTAAAATCAGAGTTTACTTTTCACTGAGATACAGCAGTGATTATTGCAGTACAATCATCAGTTAAAGTGATTCCTGCAAAGTAAGTTCTGCTTTAACAGAGCACTTCTTGCTGCACATATTAAACAACACATTCCGAAGAAACATGCCACATTTTAAAGACATACACTGAGACATCAGGGTTCAATATTTGTCTATCAAAGGTGCAAGTGATTTGTATTGATTTGTTTAATACAGAGCAGAGCTTCATTCGGCCAAAGTGGGGTTCTAGTTGGCAGTCTTAATAAAACACAAATAGTCATTTTTAAAGTTGTGTTTTCACATGAATCAATATATGATTCAAAATGTTGTCATCAATGTGTAAAATAAATACTACAGTTGACTTGCCATGATTCTTTGCTGCTGTCATGAATGGGAGGTATTTGAAATTTCTTTCTTCATTTATCTGAATTGAGGCGACCAACAAAATGACATTGCCAATTTACTATTTATTCTTTTTATCTCATTCTATGATGGGGTCTATTTTGCTTCTTGAAAAATGTTTAAATGCTGCAACATGATTTTAACAACTTAAGACATCCTGATATCTTAAGCAGCTTCATAGTAAAACAGTTTGTCTGAGGGTTACATTTTAATATGCCTCATTAGGTTACTTGACATGTAGGTTATGCCGCAAAGCTGATGTTTTTCCACAGAAAATGGGAAACCGTTTTGTCATATGTTGGTTTGAATATTTTCACTATCCTTGCAGTGTCTTGGATCTGAGAGCTACCCTATTCAATACTTCCATTTAATTTGTTTATCATTTGGTTTTTTTTCACGAAACATATGTTGTATATTTTCATGTGTGTACTGCCAAACATAAGACTCTCACGGGCATACATTCAAATGTGCACGAGAGAGCCAATCATTTGTCTGTTGTATGTTCCTTTTAAAGAACCCATATGTTTTTTGCTTTATATGTCCTTTAATCTGTTTTATAAGTCTCCTCTGTATGACAAGAGTACTTCTATGCCCAAAGCAAAAAGTCATCAGTAGCTAACTGAAACATCCCCCTGAAAGACCATAGTTCCATCTACAGTTTAAGCTCATTGGCTAAGGCTGGCAAGCCTACTGCAGATCAGAGACAGTAGAATGAATGCAGAGTTGTTAACAACATGGAGATGAGCAGCACTGTACCCACTAATTACAACAGAGTACATCAACGTGGCAAAGGGAGGCTGGCTCTGAGAATACAGCTATATTATGGTACTTGGTGTGCAAATACTAGAAGGTTTTTTTTCGAACTTTGGTGACTGTGAACATACTCCAAGAGCCTTAAAAATTAACATATGATCCTGAATTAGGACAACTGATGGGTTCTTTAAGGAATGCAAAGGTCAAAAAAAGAAATGTTTTTTTTTTCAACATCCGCAAACTGTATTCAAAGATAAAAATAACTAGAACTATAGTGTGGCAATTTTAGGCCTCTGCAAAGTATACAGTTTCTATAGAGGTGTGAGAGCATGTTTTGTAACATTTGGGGCCACAGTGATCTTGGCCTTGTAATCCGAAAATGTATTGAGATCGGCCTTAAATCAAAATGGACATTTGTGCAAAGTTTGAAGGAAATCCCTCATATTGTTTCTGAAATACAAAGTTCAGAGGCAAGGGATGAACATAAGGTTTGATGACCTCGATCTCTGACCTTGACTTCTAATATCAAATCCATTCATCTTTGAGTGAACATTTTTGTGAAGAATATCCCTGTTTTTTTTATTTTTGGTCATTTTTCACCTATATTAAAAGTGGAGAGACAGTGGATAGACTCAGAAAGGGGGAGAGAGAGTAAAGGAAGACATGAGGCATATGGGCTTAAGGGAAACAAGACCATCCACACAAGGTGAGAGCCTTTATATTTGGTACGTGCATGGTTGCTACCCACTCTGCCAAACTGGCACCCCACGATTTCCATCTTAATTAAGTAAAGCATTTACAAGAAGGCTCAAATAGACAGAAGGCCAGACAGACAACCTAAAACCATAATGTCTCAGGGTGTATGTTCCAGTGTGGAGAACTAAAAACACAATGCTGCAATACAAAATGGGTCCATGAGCAGATGGTATTGAAGTTTGTCCACACCATCATCTAAATACTTGAGGTTTAGATTTGTCTTCATAATACAAAACACAAGGTACCCACTTCTCCATAGTTTTCAGTCAACCTTTGACCCCAAGGTGCCAGCAATCCTTTCTCTTGTCCCATCTATTCATTCAACACGGTGGAGCCCCACCACAGGCTAATGAAATCCAGACTGACTGACCCAAACCCAGCCACTCTCCCTCACTTTCACACTTCTTCAATCCCTCCATCCATCTTCTTTCAGACTTTCAGCAGTGTTTTACTCCCCTGCTGCGCCAATCAAAGACACGCACCGGGGACGAAGGGGTCCAGGGAGAAGCAGAGGAAGAAAAATCTACAGCCGTGAAGTTTTGTAGAAAGAGAGAGTGGCAAATTGGGAGTTGCAGATAACTAAAGTGCAGTAAATCAGATTTTTAAGTGACAGATGGACGAAGCAGGGCCAACCCCCTCAGTCTGGAGAAATTTCTGTTGCATTCCTCCAGGAGGGCACCTTGAAATCTGGCAGAGACACATCATTATGAACAAACACGGTATAAGACGTGCATACAGAAGAACACGCTGTGCCCTTCAGAAAATATCGACGAATATGTGCAAATTATAGCTTTAGTGTACTAAGCTACTTTAGGAAAAATAAAGCTGTCAAATTGACGGTCTATATCATTTAGTGTGAAGCTAGGTATTAAACAGTATATTGAGTTTTTAGATAACTTTATATATTCTTCAATGAGGGAGAGGACCATACAATACTGTCTACACCAATATAGTGTATGATGACGCTGACTTGAATCAAAACCAGATGCAGTATCAGTGAAAAGATTGTTTATAGTCTTTATACTAAATCTGAGAGCATGTGTCCTTGGTCTGATCAGCTGAGCTCACAAGTTTAGGCAGGTACATAGAAAACAACAAACAAACAGTATATTACCTTGCCTGTCTGAGATTAATTTATGGTATTTTCTTCCTGGTTAAACGTTATATTGATGTAGTGAGAGAATATATGATCAGCGGTATGTGTCTGGTATTTCACTTGGAAGTTTACAGGATGCCCTGAAAATAGACTTTAGGAAATATCTCCAGTGGGGTGGCACTTCTGAAATAAACACAGATGGATCATGGCTAAGGATGTGAAAACCTGAAAGATGGACTAAAATACAAATTTTAGGGTAGCAACCACGAACAGTGAAAAAAATGAATGAACTTGGTTATTCTGAGGTGAATTACTTTAAAGTTAAGCTAAGAGCAAATTAAAGATGTGTTTAACCAACTAGTCTAAAGTTAATGAAGCCCTCAGTGCACAGTCAAAATTGAGCATTCCTATTTATCAAAGCATCATGGTGGCAGCTGGTAAACAACAATGTGAAGCTGGTTTGCCAGGTGAGGTTGCTAATGAAAATGTTAGCAGTGCTCTCACCACTTGCCTTCAGTCTTTCTCTTAGTTTGATGTCCAGATTTCTGTGTGGTGTGGTTACTCGAAAAAAAAAAAAAGAGCTCCATTAAAACCGAGCTTAAATGCATCACTTTATGAAGTTGTTTCCTGAACAATTGTCACCATGCACGTTGAAAGTTTGTGGAGTTGTGGTAGAATATTCTTCACTGAAGTGTTTACTTGCCTATAAAGTGAAGTGGTTATATACTTGTACAACATGACACAACTTACAAACAACTAAATCTCAAGTTTTAACATCAAAATAAAGCCAAATCACACTGTTCCTACAAGATTCACCAATCTATCCAGACGTTCCATAGCATTCATACAAAATGGATATATAAATAATTAGTTTATCAAATCTATAAATCCCATGTTTTAGCTATCAGTCAAGCCGACTAACTGCACACATCCCTATTATTGACCACAAGATAATCTACAGTATTTGAATTGTGTATTTTCGATGGGAATTACCATTTCATCCACTTGATTTCATTTCAAGAACATATTTATGTCAAATTGTTTTTTTCATAAATGGGTAGATTATTTTCCTGTAACATTTTATGTACATTTTGACATTGTACAGCTTGCTTTTGCTATAAGTGCTTATGAGACATTTAGTATTTCACATAAAACTAACTTTTTTAATATGATTTTTTTTTCACAGAGGAAGTGTTGAAATGTATCCTTTGCATCACCATTGACTTAAAAAAAATACATATTTTGGTCTCATTTTATGTTACTGTATTCTTGTCTTCCCTGGGTTGTCATGATGTATTCTTTTGATGTATTGCTTGAGTTCTTATTATGTTTGGGTTACTTAAGCTGCTTTGATTTGCTTGTATTGGATCATGTGCTTAAAATTGTGTATTTTGTTGTCACTGCTATGTCTTTTGTTGATGGGATCTTTGTTCTTCTGTATATTTCTTTATGTATAGTACATAAATGCACTTGTAAACCTCTGTTTTCAAAAGTGCTACAGAAATAGTTATATTATTATAATTATCATCATCATTGTTGTTGATTTTGGATAGGATTGTCAGTCTGTTTCACGTAATGCACAGCTGTGCCCAACACTGTTAAAACCTTCAATCATAGCTTCATCTTCTTTTCTTAAAGCCTGACCATATAACAGTGTATAAATGTTGTTTTACAAATGCTCTAGTGAAAGAAAGAACCGAAAAAGAGGGGAGGGGGGACAAGCAGAGTAGACATGGCTGAGGAACCAGGGGCCACTGGAACAACACGACTGAGACAGCCAACACAAACATCTGCTTTAAACATCACAGAGGCCCTTCTTACTACCTACACAACATTACGTGTGTCCTCATGGCACTTTTTAGTTTGTGTATACCTGGTTTTTAAGACTCCCATAATACCCCTGTGACACCAAAATGAAACTCTTGGGAGCCGTCAATCTTAATAAAACCATGGGGGAGGACGATTTGAAGAAATCACCATCGCGCCAGAGGGAGTAGTTGTCCTTCTCTTGGTCTTGTGAACCTCTTTAACCTAGTCTAGGCCCTGATAGTGTAATAGTGATCTCGTAATACCGGCTCCAATTTCTGGAGTGGAACTGCTTGAAAAGGTCAAGTAAAGAGCCATCCCAATGCCTATCCTCGTGTCGGTGAAGGGGACAGGTGTGCTGGCGTGGAAAACTGTAGAGGGCTCTACGCCTCTCAGAAGGGGGTTTAATTCAGCCTGTGATGTGCCGTCACCTCACCTCTCACCTTTACCCTGCTGTCCATCTGGGAAAGTAACAGGGTTGACCCATCTGACAAAGGGATATGGCAGACATTCGGGTGACTTTTATGGGACAGGGGTCTCATAAAAGTCATTTTAAGGTTTGAGAGGTCTGCCCTCGAGTAATAGCAGAACGCCCACCAAAGCCTACATTAACATCAAGATGATGGATGGGGTGTTTGTCAGTGGCGCACCTACATACTTAGAGAGCCAAACTTTTAACAAGCCCACCTTTACAGATGTTTTTAGCAATATTTGTTCAATTTATACCCCACCAACAACCCCCAGTGATTTGCAATGCTTTAAAAGACTAAAAACTTTTATTATTCCTCATTTAACAACAACAAAGGAATGTTGTAAAGGTGAGAGTTAAGGTAAATACATAAAATCATTGGGCACCACTAGAGCCAAGTTATGTGTTAAGGTTCTGAGACGTGTTCAAAAGAGGTGTCCAAAAAATAGTTTTGCATTAAAAAAATCAGATTCATAAAAAGACTGAAAATTCCAAGTGTCCAGAAATCGATTTTTATGAACCCGAATTCAAACCTACTTCCTTTCAAGTAAAGTCAATTTTCTGGATTGGTCCTTGTTGCCATATATCCTATAGCCCTCTCTCCTCTCTTTGTGCACACTGAGATGGGGGGTGTAGTCTCTGTTGTACTAGGGGCATCCTTCTAGCTTTCATATCAAAACACTTTTTAATTCCAGCATAACTTTTTTGTTTTGCGTTCTCTGCAGTATATCGATATTATTGTAATGAGCTGATTCAAACATTACCAATACATAAGATGTATATCATACACATTTTATCAAGCCTTTTTTGTGTTTAATCATATTTTGCAGCATCTTGTTGCACTGTGAGCTGAAGCAGATTATTAAATAAACCATTTTTAGTAAAAAGGTAATGTGCTGAGAATTGTGAATCAGTTCGAATCAGAAATCGATTTGAAATTGAATCATAAGCCTCAGAATAGGAACTGAAATGAATCGTGACCCACAGGGAGATTCACACTCATAATGTATTTATACTTCAGTCAAGACACAGCATAAGACAATATCATTTATATGAATAAGGTTTATGTTTAGAATAATAAAAATATATATGCCAGGCCTCATGCTCAATAACCTGCTGACAGCAAGTCTACTGACAGTAATTTGCTTACTGACAATGAGATAATAATTTAATGATGTTTTTGTCTGGAAAGTAAATAATCATTATATCACCCATCCATCCATTATCTGTACCACTTATCTCTTTTTGTATCCCAGGGGGCTGAAGCCTATCCCAGCAAACACGGTGAGAGGCAGGGTACCTGGACCACTTACCAGGCACTTGCAGAGCCACATAGATAGACAACCATTCACACATTTACCTACACGCATGCGTGGGTTCTCTCGAGGCACTCTGGATTTCTCACACAGACCAAAAACATACTCATTTGGTCAACTGGTGACTCTAACTACCCTTTGGTAGGAGTGTGAGCATGAATGGTTGTCTGTCTCCCAATGTGGCCCTGTGATTGGCTTGTGACCGGTTCACCCAATGCCAGCTGGTACAAGCTCTAGCGTTCCGTGACCCGATAGGGATAAGCAGTACAGATAGTGGATGTATGGATGGATTAACCTTTCAAGCATGGTATTTTTTTTTGGTCTGGGAAAGGAAGCCAGAGTACCTTGAGAGAACCAACACATGCACAGGGAGAACAAGCAAACTTCATACAGCAAGACCTGACCAACATGGGGTTCGAACCAGCAGCCTTCTTGCTGCAAGTCACATGCACTACTTGCTGTTCCACCATGCCGCCCGTCATTTTATCAGTTCTGTTTTATTAATGAATTATTATAAGCATCATATTACTGGTATATCACTGGTATAAAACAACCAATACTGACATCTGATACTCTGGCAACAAGAAGTCCTGTACAGCCGGTAAATACACTCTCGATAAAATTCTTTGCACTGTTGGATCTTAAGAAGGTTCGAAGCAAAGCTTCAAAATGCATAAAGAAGAAATGGGAGCAAGAGAAAAAAAAATTGAGCAGGTAATTCAATGAAAACTGCATTTAAACTCAAACATGCTTTTGTCTGCTGATCAAAAGTTTAAGACCAGAGCCTTTAAAAGTCCAAATCTGCACAAAAAGTTGTATTCCATGTCATTTTCTGTCAGGTATTCACACTGTCATGATCTCCTTAAGACAAAGGTGAAAAAGCTTTCTGTCTTTGAACACAGTTGGATTATTGAGCTGCATAAGCAAGGCCTCTCACAATGCATCATCGCTGCTGAGGTTGAATGCAGTAAGACAGTTATTTTAAACTTCTTAAAAGATCCTTCAAAGATACTTCAAAGTTCCCAGCTCCTTCAACACCACAAAATTGCCTGTTTGGAGTTTGCACAAGAGCACCAAACATGGGACACTGAAAGGTATAATAAAAGACAGTTTTATTCTCTGATTAGAAAAAAATTAACCTTGATGGTCCTGATGGCTTCCAACATAACTGGCATGACAAGGAGATCCCACTTGAGATGTTTTCTACAAGGCAAAGTGGAGGGGGCGCCATCATGATGAGGGGTGCTGTTTCCTTTGATGGAACAATGGAGCTTCAGGTTGTGCAGGGGAGTCAAACGGCAGCTGGCCATGTGGAGATGTTGCAGTAGGCATACCTCATGACTGAGCGCCCTCGTCTGTGTGGTAATGACTCATTTTTTCAACAGGACAATGCTGCAAGTCACAATGCCTGCCTGACAAAGGACTTCTTCCAGCAGAATAACGTCACTCTTTTGGACCATCCTGTGTGTTCCCCTGATCTCAATCCAATTGAGAACACATGGGGATGGGGGGCAAGTTTACAAAAAATGGACATGAGCTCCAGACAGTGGATGCACTTCGTGAAGCCATCTTCACCACTTGGAGCAATGTTCCTACTTGCCTCCCAGAAACACTGGCATCAAGCATGCCTACATGAATTTTTGAAGTGACCAACAAGAACAGTGGAGCTTCTCATTACTAAGTGCTTTATTGACACGTTTATTTCCGTTTTGAGGGGTTTTTAGTTCTTTTTTAGCTGTGGTCTTAAATTTTGATCAGCTGATTAACCGCCTATGTTAGTTTAATTTTATTTTTAAATACTGATTACTCTTTTTTTAGTCTTTTTTTAGTTGCTTCCATTTCTTCTTTTAGCATTTTGAAGCTCTACTTCAAAACTTCTAAAAATCAAACAGTGCAAAATGCAATTTCTTGCAATATTTCAACTGGTCTTAAGATTTTGATCGGGAGTGTACATATATCTTGAATTCAATATCTTAAGACAGGATTTCTGGTCCCTATTGCACAGCACTTGTCATCACCAACAATTCCACTTAAATACACAGAATGTTAAGATCTGCCACCAGGGGGCTCTCAAGCAAAATAATAACAAGAGATGATGAGTACAGAAAAGAGCATCCCACTGACATCTCTGACCACCTTTGCTGTTTCCTTTTGTTTTACACTGAGGATTTCATTTGATAAAAACAGCACTACATGAGATTTTTTTACCCAGTATGTAGATGCATTTCAATATGAAAGAATATGAAAGTAAAGTTCTTAAATATGGACCACCTACTTTATGCAGATCAATCCAAAAGTGCATGGGGAATAGCTGACAGCAAAAACCAAGACGACCACTTTGAGGAGCTTTCCTTGAGTTTTGGAAGAGTTTTTGTTTACTAGATTCCTCAATTTAGAGCAGGAAGTAAGCA
The DNA here is from genome assembly GCA_037902135.1 of Cetoscarus ocellatus. Taxonomy (NCBI): domain Eukaryota; kingdom Metazoa; phylum Chordata; class Actinopteri; order Labriformes; family Labridae; genus Cetoscarus; species Cetoscarus ocellatus. Next base: position 932 of record JBAMNC010000805.1, on the reverse strand, counting down.
GTAAAAGCGGGCAGAGTTGGCAGCAGCAGGTCTTTACTCAATGGAGAAATGTTTAATTTAGCCACACTTACGGTGTTGTGGAATAAACAACAATAAATACTGTTAAAAAACAAACATTAAAAAATAGATTTAAAAGAAAAACCAACTAAATTTGAAGAATTGGTTTCCAATTTTCACAAAATCTGACATAATATTCAATTATACAAAAGGCAAATGCATAAACACACAGCAAGATTATCAGCCTCCAAAAAGCCGTCACATCTCCTCCGACTCTGCAGCTCAGCAGAACACATCAAGGTCACAAAGACACCAACCTCTTCATCAGCACCTTCCCACAACATCTACAGAAACACACAAAACCATATACCATTTGTTTCCTGAGGGTTTTTAGAGCAACATTTTCACTCATGCTGAGCTCCAAAATCAGTGAAGCCCTCGTTATTGATGCACATGGTGATAATGAGGACAGTGAAGAGGGGAACAGTGGTCAGGGCTGCATTGAGGATAAGAATTAATAAGCCTTGTTATGGATGAGCCCAGTGCCATCTCATCCTCAGCTCTGACTTCCACCTTCTGCCCTGGCACTGCTGGCGCTTCTGTACGGATAAAGAGCTTTGGGCTGCCCGCTGGCCCACTGAGCAGCAAGTAGCAAGTGTAAAAGCTCCTGCCCAGTGAGTGCTTCCCCCATCGCCTTACAAGTTTAAATATAACTGCCTGACCAGTGGCAGCTGCCCCGGCGCAAAGCCCCTAAAGCTGACAACTCCTTTTTTTCCGCCGGACCGGGCCAGCCTGCCCCTGCGGGCAAGGGTTGCCGAGGCCAACCTAAACAGGGGCAAAGCCAGGGGCAGGGGCAGAGGTGTGAATGGCCACATGTGCTTGTGCCAATCAGGGCTGATGGTTCTCTTTACCCCCAGAGCTGACCTCCATTTTCC
>JBAMNC010000787.1:0-315730 GCA_037902135.1 Cetoscarus ocellatus | reverse complement strand
AAAACACTTTAAATACTTGAAATGGTCCAACTGCCAGAAAGTTCTGTATGGTACATATTAATTCACTGTTTATTGTATAATGAAGGGTGTTTTCTCACTGTTTAAAAGCTTGTGTTTTTAAACACAACATACGTTGTCCATTTTAAACATAATTTTAATATTTGTTTACCAGTTTGCTTTACAGATTCTTGATTTGAGAAACTGTCCAGAGCTGGTGAGGGACTGGGCCAGTGTGACATATTAACTGGTGGCTGCATTAACTGGCGACAGTGCCAGATGTGCTGTAGGAGTGGCCTTCCATGGACCCCTTGTTAACTAACCAGGAAATGCCTCTTTTGACTTCACAGACATGTTAAACGTTTGCTGTTGAGTTTTCTTGTCATTGTAGTCCCTAAGAATCCTTCTACCCACAGATTCATGGAGTCAAATCTGCAAACGAGTGGAAAATAATGACTTTCGCTACGGAGATAGACAACGTAGGTAGCTGTATCGATGCCTGTTTCAAATATGCCAAACATCAATAAAACTTTAAAACGTTCGCTTTGTTGGTCTTAAATCTGTTTGTCAACCACGTCAGCGTGTTCATGGTTGTAAGCTTTAAGGGAAACCGTGCAAGGTGAACGTTTAAGATGTATAGAGATCGCTGTTTACCTTCTCAGATTAACCTGTGTCACATCGCGTCACAGGTTAACCTGCTCTGCACTGCGCTCTCTGTGTAGATGCGTTCGCACAGTTTGCTCCGTATTTGTCCCATATTTAGCCTATAGTAACAACTCATCGTCCTTGGTGTATCCACAAGCCAATTCAGTGCTAACACTGCAAAAATTAGATTTTTCAAGTAATTTCAAGTAAAAAATAACCTCAGTACTTACTGAAATTTCATATTCATTTGAGGAGTCCAGATGGATATCTTGTTACAAGGAATAAAAGCAAAAGTAAAGCACTGAATAACTTATCATTATCAGAAAATGTCTGCAAAGCAAAATTTTACTCCTTGAGGGTTTTAAAATCAGGTATAGAAACTACTTTGTCAGGATACATGAAAAATAAAGTAACAAAAAACAAGGAAGAGGACCCAAATACAGATCAACAAAAAAGGCTTTAACATAAACTGAAAAGGGATCAAATAAACAAAAAGTAATCTTTACAAAAAGTCCAAAATATAAAAACAAAAAATCTCTTACAAAGTCCAAAGCAAAGCAGGCTCAAACAAAAACTAGGAGCAAAACTACAAAATACAAATTAAAGTTATTGATTAAAGTTAAACAAAAGCAAACTAACTGCAAACACAAGGAAACACTAGAAACGCTGAAGACGCTGGAGACTTACACATGGAGTGAGACATGAAAGATGAATGACCCAACGCAGACAAAGAGGAACACAGAGACTAGATACACCGGGTAAACATCAAGCACAGGTGAGACAATCACACAGGTGGAGGGAATCACGATCAGAGGGACACAGAATGGAGGGCAGGAAACACCACATGGAACAGAGGGATTTCAAAATAAAACAGGAAACATGAGAGACAAGGGACACAAGAGGTCGAAACCAGGAAAACCATCCAAAATTAAACAGAAACAAGCCATATCATACCATACTTCAGATAGAACATCATACTTCCAAGACATTGTCAAAGTAAAATTTGTCTTGCCACAGGTGTGTAGCTGGACATGTCAGGCAATTTTGGCTTAAATAAGTGTTTTATAATAAGCATTTTTAGAACTGAAATTGGATGAATAAACTTCCTTAGATTTGAGTTTTTGTAGTGAACTAAACAGTACTGTCCCTGTGGTAGACTGATAAGTACAAATTCAGACAGCTTTGTGTCCTGCTGTGCAGTGGGCTGTTCTCACAAATGTTGAAATGTTGCTATGAGATATGCAAATCATTTTATGAAGTGCATTAACAGCAAATTCTCATTTCCAACCATCAAAGCACTGCATGAACTGGCATGCTGGCATGACCTGTTTAACAATGACTTTACAATAAGCTGTTAAAAATAGAGAGAACTCACAAATGTCTCTTAATGCAGTACATCATAAGCACAATGAAACATTTGAACAAGCCTCTTTAAGCTTGTGGGATCATTAACTGTGTTCCTGGTCCTTGCTGATAAAAATCTCTACAGTGGGAAAGCCTTTGCCTTGGGCCTATTTTGAAAGAGAAGTTTTATGCAGTGGAGTGCTGTCTGTGCAACTCAACAACAGGTGGTGATAATACCCTGTGATGCTAATTTCAATTTTCCCACTTTTTTATATATATATTCAGTGAGTGGGTACTCAGCTAGCTACACGTTTTTACGTTTTTTTGGAACAGCTTCTTAGCAGCTGGACTTTTAATTTCATGTTTGTTAGGTTTGTTAAAAAAGGCTGAAGTTACTCAAGTGTTTTGTGTGATCAACGGCTTATTAAATATTATAAATACAGGGCTGTTCAGTATGTCCACTGATGTAGAGTTATTGCAGCTACAGTTACATTTATAGTCTTAAAACCTTGTGTCAAAAGATGCACTTTTTGGTTGTAATTCAGCTAATCTAGAGTAAAAAGGAATATTTCCCTCTGTAGCATTGCCACCTGTTACTCATTTTGGTTCATCATCAAACTTTTTTTGTGTTGCCATACTTTGATATTCTGTACTATATCAGGCTCAAACTGTTAAGTCATTTCATTAAATAAATTTAAGAAGTTGAAAATTTTCCTCCATGTGGGTCGCAGCTTGTCGGTAAGGGGGAATGGTGGGTCTCAAAGCCAGACCAGTTAAGAACCACTGCTTTCAGGGATGGACAGCAATGAAGTAAATGTACTTGAGAACTGTACTTAAGTACATTCTTTGAGTATCTGTTCTTTATTTGAGTATTATTTTTTTGGAAACTTATGACTTTTACTCCACTACATTTGAAAGAAAAATATTGTACTTTTAACTCCACTGCATTTCTATAAAGGGTCTCGTCACTCATTACTTTTAAGTATTGCTTTGAGGTCAGTGAATGAAATTTCTTTTTTTTATTGAAATGTGATCTGCGTGTGATTTGTTCAAGTGGTAATGCCGTTCCTGTACCTTGCGCATGTGCTACTCAGATCAGGCAGGCAAACGTTGAGCTAACGGTGTTCAGGTAACGGTTTGTCTTGACTGTAATGATGGCTACGGCAGATACAGACGACGATTCCACACCAGAGCACCCATGGCCATGTCTAAAGTCCATGTTTGAGATTGTCGAAATGAAGAATGATTCATATCGTTTTAAATGTTTTCTCTGTTTGCCGCACAAAAACTTCATCACCGCCTACAAAAACTCACCATCCAACCTGAGGAAGCATGTCAAGGTAAGGTGAGTTACACATATATTGCCAGAGCTGTGTCAGAAGACTGTGATGCTGTTTTGGGAGGAGAGGGTGTTAAATTTAAAAAAAATGAAAACAGCAATGATTGTCCTTTTGTCAATTCAATCGTGTTTCAATAGGCATTTCTATAGGCTTCATAGCATATTTTACAAGCTTTTTATTCTACAGGTTCTATAAGCAGGTCAAGCATTTCAGTCATTAGGTTCTGTAAATTCATTAAGGGAACAATTTGATAACATGTTGACATTAAAACGAAAATGTACTTTTAATACTAAGTATTTTCAAAAGCAGGTACTCCAGTACTTTAACTTGAGTAAAAACTTGACTGAACAACTTTCACTAGTATTGGAGTAATATTTGACCAGGAGTATCTATATTTTCTCTTAAGTAATGGAGTTGAGTACTTGGTCCACCACTGACTGCTCTAAAACACACAATAATGCTGTAGAATCAGAAATCAAGGCAGTGTCAGATGCAATTTTGCTTGCAAAAGGAAATGGTTAAATCTTTTATGCATGTGTTCACTATCTAAACTGGAGGAAAGAACATTAACAACAAAAAACTCACTATCATCATCTAGTTCTCATGTCATTGACATCAACATCATATTAGACATCGACATACTCAGTGCTGTGTTCATCACAAAGTGATGTAAGAGCATAAGTGCTCCCTAAACAGTTGAGTCTTCAACTTGCTCTTAAAGTAGATCAGGACTCTGCGGCTCTAACAGACTTTTGTAATTCATTCCACAACTTGGGAACAACAGAGGAGAGGAGTCTAGCTAGTGTTTTGAGCCATGCTGAGAGGAGAGCACCAGGCGTCTTTCATTGGCAGAGTGTAGCCGGTGAGAGGGAATGTAGACCTAGATGAGAGATTCCAGGTAAATAGGAGACGTTCTTGTTCCTGTTTTGTAAATCAGAAGCAGAGCTTTGAATTTGATTTGAGCCGCAGCTGGAAGCCAATGAGTAGAGATTAACATGTGCTGTTCTGGGCTGGTTAAAGATCAGATATCCTGCTGTATTCTTGGTCATCTGTAGAAGTTTAAATGTACAACCATGGAGGCCTGATAGTTGAAAGTTGCAGTAGATGATCTGCAAACTCACCAGAGCCCATACCAGAAGCTGTGCTGCCTGTCAGGTTTGATCTTCCTGATGTTTCATAGGGCATACAGACAGGGCCAAGCAACCAAGGCTATACGAACCTTAAAGGTCAGCTGGTCATCAATCATGGCACCCAGATTCTGGTAGAGTTTGTGGGCATGAGATTATTGGATCAAAGCTGAATCTTGATCTGTGGTTGAATGAAGGGACTGGCTGGCGGGACAATAAGCTCAGCCTTGGACAGATTTAGTTGAAGGTGGCATTCCTTCATCTATGTGGAGATACCAGCAAGGATGAAGTCAGAGCTGAGATAGTTGTGTCGTCAGGTGGAGAAGATAGAAAGAGCTGATTGTTGTCAGCATAGCAGTGATAGGAGAAGCCATTCTGAAATCCCAAAGACTCTGGGACAAGGGAACTGAAGGTGCTAAAATGCTAACTCACTTAAATGTTTTGAACTTAATTCTGCACCACTGTACAGCTGCGAGGCTTTACTACCATTTACTCTGTGAAATCCCCACCTGTGTCATTGTTACTGTCCATTGTGTTCATGGCTCCAGAATGTCCCTCAGATGTAATTATCAGCTAAAAAGTCCATGAAGCTTTTTAACATCAGCAGAACTTTGACCATTATTAAAAAAAGTGATGTCACGTGTCTTCAAAAGATCAGTCAGCATCATCCATGTGAAATACTGGTCGGACAGAGAACACAGGGCTAAATGGACAAACGTCCCCATAAAACCAGTCACATATCATACTGAAAAGATGTAGAGGCTTGAATAGGACTGATATATCCTATCATCCTTCAGCTAATCAAAAGTCTGTCTGCTGCCATTGAATCATTTGCAGGCAGGACACAGAATAATTGCTGATTCCAGACAGGAAATTGCAGTAGAGTATCTGGAGAGGGTTGGAAATGAAAGGAGGGATACTTTTATTTAAATCAGCAAACATGAGGAAAAGTTGAACTGCAGTGGTCAGAAAATTGGAACATATTGCTGCTCTGTCTTCTTGAAGACTGAAAAAGCATAATTATATGTTACACTAATAGATACACAGATAAAAAACAAGGAGCTTTAGGCAACTGAACAAGCTCTTTTAGTCCTTTTGAATCCAAAGACAAAAATCATTTCCATCAGTTTGTTCAAATTTGGCTGATACTTAAAGACAGGGAAGCTTTTCATGCCTGTGAGGAAATCATTTTACATAAAAACCTTTATTTGGTTTAAGGGAACATGCAGCTAGATGGGGTTGGTGTACATTAGAAGCAGATACTCTTCTTTTGGAAGAGGGTTGATTTGGGCAACACTTTCTCGATGACAAAGAAACAATTAATTCAAAGAAACCAGCTTAACCCAAAGAAAATTAACTCTGACAAGAGACAAACTTGTAATATTTATGTGAACTTTAATATAATAAGAGAGTTAAAATGAACATGAAACACAAAATTAACAACTGATGACTAAAATAAATGACAATAACTGATGACTAATCAAAGGGTTATGGCACAAATAGAATTGATTGACAGCAGGAAGTAATTCCATCCATCATCTATTCCACTTATCCCTTTCAGGGTTGGAGCACCTCCCAGCTAACATTGGGCAAGAGGCAGCGGACACCCTGGACTGGTCACCAGCCAATCACAGGGCCACATAGAGAGACAGACAACCATTCACGCTCACACATATACCTAAGGACACCTCTAAAATCACCAGTTAGCTTAATGAGTGTGTTTTTGGTCTGTGGGAGGAAGTTGGAGCGCACACTCATACATGCACAGGGAAAGCATGCAAACTCCATTCAGATGGCCCTGAGCAACTCAGGGAACGAACCAGCAACCCTCTTGCCATGAGGCACATGCATTACCTGCTGTGCCACCATGCTGCCCAACTCACACCTAAGTGGTTTAAAAAGAGATAACATGACTGCAGCCTAACCTTGCGGTGCAGCTGGATCCTCTGGATCTGCTCTGACAACTGGAGGACCGGAGAAACACACAGTACCTGTTGAATAAATCGTAAGTTCATGCCGCCAACTGGATAAAATAAGAGAAAGACTAAGAAAAAACACCTCAGGATGTTCGGGAGCAGAGGACGCCCACCCTTTGCACCATCACTTTCAGCTTCTCCCCTCAAGATGGAGGTTTTAAGTCCCAAGGTTTAAAACAAAACAGGAAAAAAGCAGCTTTGTTCCTGCTGCTGTTACTGAGTTGAACAAGCTGTAGCCATATTTGCACACACATAATTATTTATTAATTCAAGTCTAAATTTGTGTTCGCCCTGGCTTTATTCACAAAGTACTCAACTTTCATTCATTCATTTTCTATACCGACTATCCCTTTCGGGGTTGCGGGGGGCTGGAGCCTATCCCAGCTGTCATTGGGCGAGAGGCAGGGTACACCCTGAACCAGTCGCCAGTCGATTGCAGGGCAACATATAGAGACAGACAATCACTCATGCTCACACTCATACCTAAGGGGAATTTAGAGTGACCAATTAACCTAATGAGCATGTTTTTGGTCTGTGGGAGGAAGCCGGAGTGCCCGGAGAGAACCCATGCATGCACGGGAAGAACATGCAAACTTCACACAGAAAGGCCCTGCCCGACCCGGGACTCGAACCGACAACCTTCTTGCTGTGAGGCACGTGCACTACCTGCTGCGCCACCGTGCCGCCCCAAAGTACTCAACTTGCACTTGTTAATAATTTTATGTGTTAATATACACCATATTGGCAAAGGTATTGACTTGTCTGCCTTCACACACATATGAACTTGAGTGACATCCCGTTCTTAATCCAGATGTGCTTCTGGAGATTCTTCCAGAAGCACATTTGTGAGGTCAGGCACTGATGTTGGACCAGAAGGCCTGGCTCTCAGTCTCTGCTCCAATTCATCCCAGAGGTGTTCTATGGGGTTGAGGTCAGGACTCCGTGCAGGCCAGTCATTTCTTCCACACCAAACTCTGTCATCCATGTCTTTATGGACCTGCTTTGTGCACTGGTGTGCAGTCATGTTGAAACAGGAAGGGGCCAGCTCCAAACTGTTTACTGGAACTAAGGGGCCGAGCCCAACACCCGAAAAACACCCCCACATCATAATCCCCCCCCCCCCCCCCCCCCCCCCCCCCCCCCCACCACCACCAAACTTTACACTTGGCAATGCAGTCAGGAGAGTGCCATTCTCCTGGCAACCGCCAAACCCAAACTCATCCATCCACCACACTTTGCATTAAACTTGGTGATGTGAGGGTTGGATACAGCTGCTCAGTCATGAAAACCCATTCATGAAGCTCTCTACTCACTGTTCTTGAGCTAATCTGAAGGCCACATGAAGTTTGGAGGTCTGTAGCTGTTGACTCTGCTGAACGTTGGTGACCTCTGTGACCTGTGAGCCTCCACTTTGTTTGGCCTCCTATCACGGCACCACGCTGTTTTTATAGTTCTTATCTGATTTTTTGCTTTTTAATTTGGGTTAGTGTATGAATTTCCCTCTGTTGCTCTGCTCTTTGTGATGGACTAGTGCAAAGCAAATTTACACATGGGTACAAATAAAGGTGAACCTGAGCTTGAGCCTATTTTGGACTTTTTAGGCTTTTACTCTGAAGGTAAAGCAGCTCAGCCTCTGCATCAGCTGGCTTGACGGATCTCTCTCTCTCTCTCTCTCTCTCTCTCTCTCTCCCTCTCTCACCCTCTCTCTGCCGTCACCCAGCGCGGTGCCGCTGTCTGGTTAAACCGGAGCTGCCGCCGTCAGGAGGAATGAGCTGCCTTATCAGCGGAGAGCGGAGCACATTTTAAAACCCACACCGGCAGAAAAAACGAGATTTACATTCAGAGAGTCTGTGGACCAACTCCGTGGGAGCCTGCGTCCACAGCCTGTCAGCGCGTCAGAGTGAGAGCCTCGGACTCCACGCTCAGCGATGTGAAGGTGGATTTTGGCATGTGGAGGAGCAGGTAGAAGGTAAGCCTCGTGACTCTGGACTGAGCATTGAACTGATCCTGTCATCACATATTGGTGCTCCAGCCGCTCCTATCATCTGTTGCCAGGATGGAGGAGCACCATTAGATTGCGTGACTCATTATTAAGGTGACTGATCAGATTGACACCTGGTTTCATCAGCTGGGTTTAGGCGTAGTCTGGATCCGGGCGAGAGGTGTGGGAATTTGGGGAGGACGCAACTAATTGATCGGGTGTCTGAATCAACAATGAGGAGCTCATGACGTCCGTGCTGATGAATAGAGATAAAGCTGAGCCTCACTTTGGGATGTGATGTAAGAGCAGAGGGTGAGGAGTGTGGTGCATTCACTGTGTGAGTTTGGGTGGATGACGACACGAGCGCTTCCACCATTTAGCACAAAGAAATCAGTTTAGTGAGGAGGTGCCAAAATGTCCAGAAAGTGTTGTTAAAGCCCAGGTTCAAGGCTCAGTGACGCCTGTGGATCGACTGTATGAAGTCCTTTTCACACTACAACCTGATATTTCTTGGAAAATACCTGAGAAGCTCAATCTACCTTATTCTAGTGATGGGCATGCCTAACTTTTCCAAATCTATACCATATTGATCCTTGTTTTTCCTTTGTTGCCTTCAATGATACCAACACCAATCATCTCCAAAATTGGAGACATAGTTTTTATGAATTTGCTGTTTTTCCATTGACCAAAAGCAAACACAATCTTAAGCATCAGGTCTTCAAAGTGTTTAACTTTAAGTACGGATGCGCAATATTGAATTTTCATGATATCTGATATTTAAAAACTCAATTTAGCCGTCACCGATATATAGAAATGTCTAAAAGGGGTTCTTTTCAGATCACACCTACATATGAGAAATATATTTTTGACAGTAGAAGTAAAACCAAGCTCCCTCTGCAGAAAACAGAAAACCCGCCCTATTTTGGGAGCGTATACTCTCAATTTAAAATTAAAGTGCAAAAAATTTTAACATTCCAAAATATCTGTAAGAAGTATCGGCAGAAATTTTCACATCTACCGGTAGAGAAATTGTAACGATAATATCGTGCATCCCTAATTTTAGGTTTTTGCACAAAGAGAAAATACTAGAGATATTCCACCATTAAACAGTGAAGTTACCCAAAATTTGATGAATATGTAATTAATCCATGAATGCAAATAAAAACGAAATAACACAGCTAATTTGTTGCAGCGGTTTATTTATCTTTTGAAACTAAAAAAGTAATAAGTCACTTAAAAAGTCACTTAAAAATATTTGTGGAGCATACCATAAAGCTGTTCCCATCATTTCTACTACTCTAGTCTGTTACAGAAGGTGTGTTGTGTCTGTTTGAAAGATGGCAGCTGCAGCTGAGAGTTATTCGAGGCGTCTGATTGGTTGCCTGATTGGTCACATGATGCCCTGTCTTGGCTTGAGATAGAAAGACTGAAAACACCAAAAGAGTAGGCTACTTACCGAGGCCCTTTCCACACAGAGACAAAAACGATCAATTTTGTTTTTATTTCATAAAGTTTTCTGTAGTCCACATGAAACCCTGCAGAATATATGCCAGACCTGTAAGTGGCGCTGTAAGACTGACATGGACATACTCCAAAACCAGAGAAGAAGACATGAAGCATGTGCACAAAACATGTGCGATGTAACCAAACACAAGAAAATGTGGCATCTGCTGTTCTCAGTGTCCACTTGTTGCTCACAGTGGTTGTAGAGGGGCAGAAGATTTTGCTGTAAAGCCGAAACAAGCTCAGGAGCTTCTGCAGCATGAACGCGACACTGAATCCTGCCATCATTTCTGTCGTTGTCGGGTAAGCACATGCAGTTTAAGGGAGAGGCGCGGCTCTTAGATCATTTCTTGTGCACAAATACAGTTATACACTCACTCCTGTAACAGATTTCAGAAATGTGCATTTCCGAGCTCCCAAAATGCTGGATCCATGAGGACGAAACACCCACATAAATTTTGCAAGGATGTCAGATCTTCTCTGCTCCTGAGTATCGATACTCCCATCTTTATTTTGTTCACACTTGGTTCTTCACAGCAGGAGGCCTTCCAGCAGTCCAGTGAAGGGGGCAGCCGGTGCATTTCAGGGAAAAACCTGCTGGTTGTGTTCACACATTCAGCTCACCTATTTTTTTAAAGCCGGTTTTCCACACATGCAACCCTGATACTCCCAGAAAATACACAGGTAACCTATTGGGGTAATTCCCTGACCTTCATGCTGACACTAGGGCTTCACAGCAGGAAGCTTCCCTGCACTTTACATGTCAGTCGATGGAGAAGTGTGGGGAATACTAGCAGGTAAATTTAAGATATGTTAATGTCACAATTTGTGCAACAGACTGGCAGTTCCACCCACCGAGAGAGCAACATCTGGTGTTTGTTATTGTTGCTAAGGAATAACGAGATGCTTTGATTCGACTGAAAAGTGACATATTTTTGGTCATTTTTAGAAGATCTAATAAGTTTTGAGGATGTCCTTTATGGATAATGTAGATTATGGTCTGATGTATGTTTAAAAATGACTAAATTGAGTTTGAAGCCATAAAATTAATTAGTGTTGAATGCAGCATTGATTTTCATATGCCATAAGATCAAGCCCTGTCATGGTCATAACCCTGTTTATGCATGAATTTATGTATATTTAAAATGAGACCCAGGCTTCAGGTATTCAGCTTTATTATCTTCTATTACCTTATGTTCATGTTTAATGTGGCACCCAATCTGATCTGAGACACTAGTATGTGAAAACGACATCAATAATTGGAAAATTTAAATGGAAGTCACAATGATGTAACTATTTCTTCAGTTTGTGGTCAAATCAATGGACTGGACTATTTATCCAATAGTTTATCACCAAACCAGCTGTTGTAATCACACTTTTCTTAGTTTTATGTCACTACAAGAAATGAAAACATGACCTATTGTCCTCAGTGCACATATGCAGACACTAAGGGTGGATCCCAATTCTACCCTTTAGCCCTTCCCCTTCGTCTTACCCCTTCCCCTTAACCCTCTGTTTTGAGGGCCAAGGGGAAGGGGTGAAAACCCACTGCTGGGAAACGAGACACCACTCGATTCCAGCTACGTCATCACCCAGAGCTGCTTGCTGGCTGTGACAAAGGCAGATGCGACAATAGCCATAGCTACAGCACCTGCGAAGGCTAGCTCGTTATAACGAGAAATTTTAAAATACGACCAACAGTTCAAAACATGATTCATGATATACTTGATGAATTAATAATTACTTATAATTAGGAGCTTCCTTCGGTCTCCACTCTGCCTCGTGTTGGCGGGCGCGGTGTATTATGGGAAATTCTCATAACCCTTCGTTTCAAGTGAGGTCCCGGTTTGTCTTCGTTTCGAGGGCTGTGTAGCGCTTGGTCTTAGCCCTTTCCCTTAGCCCTACGGAGAATTGGGACACCATTTCACTTGACGTGAACGCGCAAAACCAAGGGGTAAGGGATAAGACAAGGGGTAAGGGGTAGGATTGGGATTCACCCTTAAAACTTCCCCACTTTCTCTGACAGGGTCTTGGCTGATCCCTGACAGGTCCATGACAGGGCCTGCCCACCCTGACAGACATAGATTGTAAACTCTAGGCCATGGTTGGGCGAATTTGTGGTGTTGAGTTTGCTCCCAGTTGAATTGGCAGCTGATTTACCAACCAATGAAAAGATTGAGGGAAGCACCATGTCATGGAGACAACCTGCAATGCATGAATGGGGGTGTTTTCAATGGATTCTAGGCACGACCTCAGAGAAGTGAGGGGGCTACAAGTGGCTGGAGGTTTGCTGGCAGCTGGTTGGAAGTTGCAGGCAGCTGGCAGGGAGGGGAAAATTGGAGCAGCTGGATCTGTAAGAGATTGATTAATTTCATGAATGAGGTTTTGATTTTCCGGCTGTAACATCACGGCCTCATCTTTGTTTCAAACCTGATGTTACAGCTCCAAATGCTTCTATGACATCAGCTCTTGGTGAACATTATCTATCAATGAGAACAAAAAGCTTAATACATTCTGTATTCAGTCCGAGCTTTTGCCACTCAGTGTCTAGATCTCCATTCACTCTCACGGACTGTGACGTCATGTGCGTACCCTCATTTTCAGAGTAGAAAACCTGCTCTTTGTGTTCACACATGCAGCTCATGTTGGTAATTTCAGGGATTTTCCACAAGTGAGAACGGTGGTTGAGTTTTATGATGAAGCAGATCAGAGAGATTGTATTTGTAGCCCACACTGGAGGACATGATGACACCAACACACTTCACAAGGTAGATAAAAAAGCCTCCACTGGATGCTCAGCAGGGATGACACATGCTCTGTATGAAGTTGGCGGCTGGTGCTCTGCTGTGAGTCAAAGTGGCCCTTCAGCAGAGGAACAGTCCTTTTTTGTAACCCCCCTCCTGCCCATAGAGTAGACCAGGATCTCTAAAAGCATAATGGGGGTGAGACATAGTGTAGATATATCCCTTCATGCGGATGAGTGCGTGCAAGAAAGCCTGACTTTACACACTTCTATCCTGAGCTTAAGTATGAGAAATAGGACTGAATTATAAATGAGTTATGCTTCAGTCGAGGGACTCAGCCACTGTCTCTCATCTGACTTCCGTGGGCATTAATTGGGTACGGCAGGGCAACAGTAATTGTGTGTAAATTTAATCTGCTTTTCCTCATCTTGATAATGGAGAGTAGAGTTCAGAGGCAACAGCCAGGGGTGCTTTTGTTAGCAATAACTAAAAATACAACAGCGTCCAGGAACAACAGTTTGGTGAGCTGTGGGAAGGTAAAAACAATTCTTCAGATTTTCCGCCTGAAGTGTGTTTTTTTACAAGTTTTAGTGTAGAAATGAGCCCAGTCACAGGGATGCAGGGTTTTGACAACTGCTGCCACTGCTGTCATCAAACAAGAGGGATGCTAATGGAGGAGAGAGAGGATACAGGCGTTACCGCTGCAAGATAGAGAGAGAGAGGAGAGGAGAGCGTACGTCTGCGAGGGAGAGTGTGTGAGGCGTTTCCATGGCAACCTGTCAGGGGTGTGTTTGGTCTCTGGAGACGGTGAGGAACGGAGGAAAGGAGAGATGAGAGGCGAGGAGAAAACTATCCCTCGTTAAGGGTGAGAGGGGGATGGGGGAAGGAGATAATGGAGGGAAGAGGGAAAAGGTGGGATCACCCCCCACCACCTCAGGCACACACACCCCTCCTCCTATTGTTTGTTTTCCCGCTCCCCATGCTGCGTTTCTCCTCGCAGGTTGCCTTCGCTCTTCTCACGCCACCTTGCCTCATCATTTGGAAGTAACAGGCAGGAGCTTGTCATGGCCGTGCTCCATCATATGGAAAGCTTTCATCGGTATGTCCGCTTTAATCAGAGGTTTGAACTCATCCGAGGACGTTTGCTGCCGACTTTCTCACTTTTTTTGCACCTCTCTTATGTGTCTCCCTGTAGTCATGGTAACAAAGACCACAGTCCTGACATCCATGGTCAAGTTCAGACCCCTCATCACTCCCTCTGAGGAGCGACCTAATGAGTTGACACCATCTTGTCACTTCTGTTCCCCTCAGATGGTGCTTATCAGTTGAAAGGGGGGGGGATGCTGCTGAACTGTTAGAACTCGTCAGTCTGTTTCAGAGCCTGAACTGAAAATAACAACAGGGCTCTGGCTCAAAAAAAAGACAGCAGCGAAACTGCTTGTTGCTTTAAAATAACACACCGCAGGACAAACCGTGAACACATTTCTTTAACATTTTGTAACTTCAAATAATGAAGTAAGTATAAAAATGAAAGGTGTCCCGATACTATCAGTATTGGCTGATTTTTGTAAAAAAAAATGTGATCGGCTGATCAAAATGAATGCCTGTAAACACCAATACCTGTGGAATCACTGCTCATCTGTTGCTCCTGATGCTCCGTCATCCTTTGAATAAACTGCAGCAGAGTCTCAGTCCATTAGGTCCAAAATATTGGTCCAGTGTCTAAGTCTGTACTGAAATCCACGCTAAGGCTAACAGCATATTGCTAATCAGCTAATCAGCTAATCAGCTAAGCTAAACAAGCTGCACATTGCTCCAAAATAATGCCGCATTTGAGGTCCAGTTGGAAACACTGTGTTGCCTTCAGGTTGGCTCGGTAAAATGAGCATTTCACAAAGCTAAGAATATTATGTTTTCAAATGTGATTTTCAGAGTTGGAGGTTTAGATTTTAGCTTAACCTTAGATAAATAATGTTGAGAGGAGGTGAATTTTGGTTTCTTGGCTTTATGAAATAAATACATCAGCTGCATTATGTAACTGAGTAACAATTATAAACTTACTATTTTTAGTTTATTAAACTATCTGCACTGTGTTGCCTGTTAGACTAAATTAATAGTCTTAATTTACCTTGTTCCCCTGGTTAAATACTGGCTAACAATGCTTGTCAGGTGTCAAATCAAACATGAGGTCATTCCTGAAAAAACTGCTTTAACATTAAAGGCCTGATCTACTAAAGGTTTGCGTGTATAAAAAGACGTGCAAACTTGATAGCATGAGCAAAGCTGATCTACGAACAGGGTGCACCGAGGATTGCGTCTGCCAAATGAGTAAAATAGCGCACGCAGTCCATTTTGCGTGTTTGCCCTCATGAATATGCAGAATACATGCAGATGATCAGCATGTGCAAAATACTGGGAGGAGGAGAAGCAAATGTAATTATTAAGTATCGGCAAACTTGTAACTGATTGGGCGCAGTGTTTTTGCGTCTAAATTTAGCAAGTTTGAAAGGCAGGTGCAAAAACAGGCCCAGCGTTACGCACAGAGCGCTTCGGCCATTGTGGCGAGGAACAGGGGTCGCATTAACTGAATATTTTCCATCACTGATTAAATTTTTTGATGAATGACAGAAAGATTTGGAGGCTGTCTGTCATTATAATGGGCTGTAAAAAGAGGGACGATCCAGTGTACCTTCATACTCATGCAGACACACGTGTAAAGTAAACCCTCTCTGTTTTGCACTCCACATCGAGAAGGAGGTCATTTAACCTTTATAAAAAATCCCTTCGTTGACAGAATCACTGTGTTTTTCACTCAGAGCTGAGTGCATCACACTCTCCACATACAGACAGTAGGTTTAGGAGCTGTCAGTGCATGGAGAGTGTGCCGCTGCCCGTGTGTAAAAAGGCAAGATTATCCGCGCAGTCTGTGTGTGTAACTGTAAGACTGCTCTTCACATTATTGATGATGAACCTGTGTAACTATGTGAATGCTGTCATTTAGATTATGTTTAATTGGAATTAGAAAATGACGGATATGGCATAAGGGAAAAGTGACGACCTTTTCTGTCAAAATGACAGACAACAATTAAAGGTTACCGCAAGTGTGTTTATTTGCCTCCAACTCCATGGCTTCACACTTTCATCTACGGCCACTCTGCTCTCCCAAACTCTCCATGGTGACAGATGGTAGCACATACAAAATCCTCATTTAAAGGGGGCGGTCCAGGTCCACACCACTTTTGCGCCTGAAATCAATTGCACACGCAGTCATAGTGGGTAACCCGCAACACGCCCACTAATTGCACATGCAATTTTTTACTTTGCACACATTATTTTGGATCTTAGTAGATCAGGCCCTAAGTGTTTTAGAGGGTTGCTTTCATATTTTTAGGGCTTGTAACAACAAAAATATACCTTCAAATAAAAAAAAAAAATACCCTCATTCTTCTACCTCACCAGATGGAAAGCTGTAGGGGGCCTGATGTGCCCCCCAGACCCCCTGTTGATGATCAGTGGTCTATGAGGTAACAGGGAAGGCCTTTTCACATATTTAGTTCTACTTCCTACCAAGAAGGATGTAATGAAGGCATTAGCGGGCCTCATAGTTGATTTGCACACCCCTACCAGCATAGTCCTTTTAGTGGCTGGACTGTTTTAATCTGGTTCGTGGCTCCTTGTCATTCCACACTCTCTCTCTCTCTCTCTCCTTAACTTTTGACTCTACCTGCTGTCCTGTCATTTGAATAAAGGCAGAAGAAGTCCAAAAAATGAAATATAAAGAAAAAAGACAGCACTATGTGAGATAAGTAGCTTTAGGGCTGGGAACACACCAAACATGATTACCTTTGCCAAGGAGGTGATGTTTTTGCCAGCATTTGTTAGTTTTTTTTGATAGTTTGCGGCAGAATAACTTAAACAGTTAAGAATGAAGTTTGTTGAAATTTCCAGGGAATGCTGTTCATGGCACGAAGAAAAAGTAATTTAATTTTGGTGGTGAACCAAGTGCAGATGCAGATCCAGGAATTGTTTTAAATGATTTGTTAACACTGTAGGATAGGGCAGTTTTCTAACTCTTTCAGCTCTCAACAGATTTTGATGTCATTTTCAGGTAACACCGATCATAACACGAGGTAGAAGTGATCAGATTTTTGTGGTGATCCAAATCAGGATGTGGATCCAGGATTCTTTTCAAGGATTTGTTCGATAGGGTAGTTTTTCATATTGTTAAAAAAAAGCTGGCGCAACAATGTTGACAATGCCTTGGTGGACCTCTAGTTGTGCTTATTGTTGAATTTAACTGTAATATCAGAAAAATGAGGATTTCATTTCAGGAGAAGGAGGGTTACACTTTGAAACAGGCTACATAAATAAAATGACATTCCTCTGCTTTAATAGTGAGACTTTAGACTGGAGAATAACTGAAAACCAGGATCTTGATTTAGGACAGACTTCATCTTTACAAACCTTCATGGCCCCCTGACTCGGCCCCAGATAGCTTTCCCTTTTCATTCCCTTATGGGTGGCTTTCCTTATTACTGAGGTCTAAAAAGCAATTATCATTTGTCTTAAAGTGCATTAGTGTAACGTAATTATTCCCAGTCAGAAAGAGCCTTCTCTAAGACAGTAACATTATCAAGATGTTGAAAATGAAGTGCTGCTGTTGAGTTTTTATAGATCTGTCTTCTAAGTTTGGGGCCTCTGAAAGTAATTTCTCCTTAAATGCTGTTATAATAATTAAAGAAAAAACATCTGGCTGCCCAGTAGACCCACTGTAGATACAAGCACTTGATAAATGTACTTATTAGAATTAATTCTTGTATTATTCTGTTTTTTACAGTTATATTTACCATACATGAATAAGCAGCACTGTTGTGGCTGACATTGCAGCTTTACTCTGCTTTAATGTGCCATTGTGAATGCACCACTTTAATAGAGGAACTAAGATTTTAATACATTATGCTGTACTTATAATGATATATAGATATAATCACTTTTGGTGCTTTATAATTATAATCGTACATCATTATAAAAACAGTGTTTATGATGAGCTATAAACACACCTCTATAGTGTGTGATACGGTGATTATACCTCAAAGAAATTTAAAATATTCATGATGCTCCAGAACAATATGTCTGACACACTGTAAAGTTTACCATGAAGATCAATGAGCTTAGGTGTAAATTCAAAAGACGTGGGTCATTATACTTAATTTCACTCTTGTTACACACAAAAATGAAATTGTTGGGATTGTTGGTATAGATGGCCTGCTGCTGTGGACTTACAAAGCTTCAATAACTACAAATACCAATATCTGGCCTCTTCTACAGTCCCATTCCATTATCATTACAGTTGAGCACCACAACATTGAACCAATTTAACCAAATTTAATGTCAGTTCAACTAGATCCTGCTTTTAAGTCAACATCCCTCCTCTCCAGGTTATAATCATTATAGATGTTAATGTTATATTAGAATGTCATCTCTATCTATGGTTATGGTTAATATCTCCATAATAAATACCTTTAGTACCATATAGACATGAGGACGTTCTTGAAAACCAGATGCCACATCTCAAGGGGCTAACCTTGAATAAATCTATATCAGCAGAGACAAATATGATGAGGACAGATTTATGCTCTGGGCGTCCATGGACTTGTAGCTATCATAAATTCTTATTTTTAGCCCCTCTGTCTCTGCCTGGATGGATACATGTCTGGATGTATGTATATGTGTATAGATAAATATATATATTTATATGTATTTGTATATATGGACATATGTAAATCTATAAAATGAAGAGTTTGTCTTCAGCCTGATTTATTGTTAAGTGCCTGCCTGCTGTAAATAGAGCAGGCTGAAGACATACTCTTCATTTTATAGATTCACATACATACATCCAGAGATGTGTCCATCCATGCAGAGACAAAAGGACTAAAAATAAGGATATATGACAGTGACAAACCCATGGACGCCCAGATCATAAGTCTGTCCTCATCATATTTCTCTCTGATGAATACAGATTTATTCGAGGTCAGCCCCTTGAGATGTGGCATCTCATTTTCAAGAGGGTCCTCATGTCTATTTGGTCATAAAGGTATTTATTATTGAGGTATAATCATTAATAACCATGGATAGCAAGATCAATCTAATATCAATATGGACATATATAATGAATATAAACTGGAGAGGACTGATGTTGATTAATATAGCAGCATCTTGTTGTCTATAAACCTTACTATAAAATGTGGAATTCTGAAATGAATCATGCTAAAACAGACTCTTATAGAAAAATGTGCAATAAAAAAAATAATATTGAATAACTACATTTATACAACAATTTTCAAGTAATCATATGTATGTTTATAAGTCATGTAACAGCATAAAAGTGGCTAAATATTACTACAATAGAGCATTAAAAATGAACACAAGCGCTCATAGCTATGATTATACAGCAGTACAAGTACATCATGATGTCTTACAAACATTCTCATAAATTGTTTATAATGCATTATAAAGAGGGGCTTCATAGAAAGTGTTAAGAAAATTTCTACCTGAAGGCTGTTGGGGTGATAATTAAACACATAAAAATTTCTGCAATGTTGGTTGAATCTGTTCAACTCTGATTTAAAGGTTTTAGAAAGTCAGCCTTCTAAGATTTCCTTTTCTTAAAAAATGTAGACAGCACACCGATTGTGCCTCCCTGTTTCTTGAGAATTTTCTTCATTTCTGAAGATCCCCGCAGATTCCAGCAGATGATGTAACTAACCTTTGAGTCAGCGGGTCTTATGTAGTGAAAGGCTGGCCACACTCATTCAGTCTTCTTGGTATCAACAAAGAAAGTCTCCGTCTCTGTGGTTAATGGGTTTGGGCTGTTTTTAGCACACTTTCTCTAAAGGTATCTCCCAAAGTGAACAGCAGGACACAGATGGAGTAAAATGAAAGCAAGCTCAGAAATGCATCAGAAAAAAAGCTTCATTTTTTAGATGATTCTTTCAAACTTAAAGGTCCCATATTTTGCTCCTTTTCTGCAGTTTAACATGGATCCTTGATGTCTTCATGAAATGTTAGTAACATGCTTTGGTCCAAAAAGCCTATGAATCAAGCACAGCTGCATCTTTCCACGCTCACATAACCGCTCTGTTCAGAACGGCTGGTTTTGAGGGCGGTCGCCTTCATATGCTAATGAGCCAGAACAGAGCAGCGGCGAACACACTAACATACGGGGACTTAACGATAGACCTACAGCGTATCTTGAGCCGCTTACAGTCCTGAACACACACAAACCGCAAAGTCATGCGGGTTACCAGATAACAGCGAAGCTTGTTTCCTCCAAACATTACAGGCTAAAGCACAACATACTAACCTCAGCCTAGTCACCACACTGGGAAAGCTACGACTTTGCCTACCTTCCAGGCTAACATTAGCAGAAACGGGGGGGGAAATAGGGTGGGTAAAGAACTGAGTATATTCAGCCAACTGTTAAACTCCTTTATCCTTCAGACTTTCAACAAGTAACGTGAACTTTGACGAACATGTTGTGCAGTTACCTCTGCTGTTAGCATTAGCTCATGGCATTGAGCAAAATAAATACTACACAGCATTAAAATACTCACATTTCCATCATCAGATTTGGTGATGGATTGTTGGTACTAAGCCCAGATTCAGGAAAAGTCTAGTTCCCAGTCCTGTGTTGAACTGACTGAAGTTGTAGAAGCAGTCGGACGTGAAGTGACTGGCACACACATACAGGTTTTAGCCGACTGTAGCTGCTCATTCCCTTCAAAAATAAAATTAATCCACTGGGCCCTTTGGTCCTCTGAGGCTGGTAGCCTATATGTGAAGATATATGTGGCTGATTACAGCCAGCAACCGAGCAGTGAGAGGTTTGACTTCTAGACATGGTGTACGCCGATCTTTCGCTAACGGTGAAATCAACAATGGTGGTACTTCGCACAGGTAGATACTCAGGTAGAGGTATGAGTTTACATTTATGCAGCCTGTTAAATACAGGTTTTGTTGTCTGCTCTCATATGTTGTGGGCTGGGAGGAAGGCCAAATACCCAAAAATGTGTTCAAAGGCCTTAAAAAAAGTGCATAATGTCCCCTTCAAAGTATCTGACTTCATGGCTTTCTCGAGCAGAGTATGCCATTGCTACATCAGATATGATGGGTAAAGGTTTCTAATTTGTTACGATGACACTGCCATTGAATTGACTCTGTGGCGACGTCACAAGCTTTTGAAATTAACCTGAAGGAGGAGTGCCCTTTTGAGAAAGCTAAGAAGCTGAAAGACATCTCTGCAACAAGATTTTTGAACTCTGAGATGGTTTGTAGTATAGTGAGCTCATTCATAGTTAGGATGAATGAAATGTCAACAATGTGGTCAATAAAGACATTCCCAGACATGCAGTATCTTACTGTGTAGGGCCATACTTTTTAGGGTTTGTCTTATTTGTGCCTGGTTGGACCCCGTTTGCCCTCAGAATTGCCTTAATTGTTCACAGCACAGATTCCAGGTGGCATTAAATTGCACTTAGGTATGAGTGTCTCTGTCTCTCTGTGTCGCCCTGCAATCGGTTGGTGACTAGTCCAGGGTGTGCCACGCCTCTTGCCCAATGCTGGGATTGGCTTTAGCCCCAGCAACCCGAAAAGGCACAAGTACAACAGATATGGATGGATGGATGGATGGATGGATGGATGTATAGGTCACTGTAAAAATGCAGTAAAATGCTGTAAAATCACATCATTAGACTGAAAAATGCTTTCATATGACTGTGAGTTCACAATAAAAACACTGTACTATATTTTTTTTACATTTTTGCAGATTTTTATCCTAAGAAAAGGATGAATAAACGACATTGTATTTTTTTTTTTTTTTTAACAAGAACATTAGAAACAGAAAGATCCCACATCGTCTACCCACCCTCATCAGGTTCGTCTCATAAATGTGGACCTGATCAAGAAACAAATACATAGGAATATAAATTCATTAATATGTATACAAATCTAAGTAAATTATCCTCTAGAGACTCAATAACATAAAAGTGCAGCAAATATTGAATGAAGTTAAATAACAAATAAATGTAATTTTACAGTATTTATGTGTCAGAGTTGCTTTAAAAACAACTTTTTCCAACTTATGTCTGTGTTGCTGGTATCAACTAACATTGAATGGTAAATGGACCTGAGCTTGTAGAGTGCTTTTCTTGTTTCTTTGACTCACAGCAGCTTCACACTAGAGGCCAAATCCACAGCTTTCATGCCCATTTACACACCACTGACGCAGCAGCAGGAGCAACTTGGGGTTAAGTGTCTTGCCCAAGGACACATCCCCATGTGACAGCCAGATCTGGGATTGAACCTGCAACCATCTGATTACCATCAGAGCGCAATGTCAGACTGTGCCACCGGCACCCCCTGTTGCCACCATCTGTTTGTCTGTTTGCTAACAGTATAACTGAAAAAGTTGTAAATGGATTTTGATGACATTTTCAGGAAATGTTGGTCATGGCACAAGAAAGAAGTGATTCAGTTTTGGTAATGATCTGAATCCAGATGCAGATCCAGGGTTTTTTTTTCACAGATTTTTAACATTACAAGATATTGTCAGAAATGTTTTGGTGGAGATCTGTGCTCTTGGAGCCTTTGTAGTGAACAGTGTGACCACGATTACATGCCTCAGTTTCTTAAAGAAGTTCCCTGTGATTGACTTATTAGCAAACAGGCAGTTGAACAGGTGTACCTAATAAAGTGAGTGAATTTGTTGATTGTTATTCATTTTAAAATGGCTAAGTTCATTAAATAAAATGAATAAAATGGAATATACCAAAGACCAAAGAGCTGGTCCTTGATTTTAGACTTGAGTCCCCCCTACACAGCCCATCCATGATAAAGGTAGAAATAATAGAGGTGGTAACTGAGTACAAGTATCTTAGTTTTCTTTATAAATGATAAATTATCCTGGGATCGGTGTGCAGATGTTATTTTTAGAGAGAGTCAGTAGCGCATGTGTTTCCTTAAGAAGTTAAAAAATTTTACCGTTGACAACACAATTTTGACCTTATTTTATAAGGCTTTTATTGAGAGTATTCTTGCTTATTGCATCATATGCTGGTATGGTAATTCTAAAGTCACCCATAGAAACAAACTTGTGAGAACTAGTGGGAAGATCACTGGAAGGCAACAAACTGATCTTTACCACCTTTATCAGACCAGGCTTACCCAAAAGGCAGACAAGGTCTGCATGGATAAAACCCACCCACTCTCAGGGGAGTTTATGTTTCTCCCCTCAGGGAAACGGTACAGACATCCCAATATTAGAACAAATCAGGCTAAAAACTCATTTCTCCCTATGGCAATCACACAATTACACAAGGCAGGGGCAGAGGTATGATATGAATTATTACCCAGTGAAAAGTGCATCTTGGGAAAGTTTTTATGGTTAGACTATTTATTTCAGATTATTTATTTACTTACTTATTCAGTGTGTTAGGGAATTTTATGTCTGATAGGTCTGTGTAATCAATAACAAAAATGCCCTCGGGGACATTAAAGGTTTTCTAAGTTTAAGTCTAAACGATAGTTCCAAAAGTCATTAAGTATTTTATTAACGGTAGAGCTTAACCTAAACAATCTTTTTACCATGTGATAGGGCTATCATTGATCAATAAAGGCAACTGAAGTTAAAGCCATCCACCTATCTATTATCAATAACCCTTACCCCTTTCTGAGTCACAGGGTGGGGAGAGGGCTTAAGCCTATCCCAGCTGACATTGGGTGAGAGGACCGGATACACCCTAAACCAGTTGTCAGCCAGTTGTGGGGTCTTAAAGAGGGACGCTCACACTCATACCTAAGGGCAATTTGGAGTCGCCAGTCAACCTACTGAGCATGTTTTTGGTCTGTGGGAGGAAGCCGGAGTGCCCAGAGAGAACCCACGCACGCATAGGGAGAACATGCAAACTTCTCACAGAAAGGCTCTGTGAGGCGCATGCACTACCTGCTGCACCACTGTGCCACCCTGAAGGTTAAATATAATAAAAAATGAATCAAACATCCTGCAATATAGCAGAGCAGACATAAAGAGGAAGAAGACCTCATCATCAAGCCAGACTGCTGACTCCCCCAGCCAGTGGTCTTTTATTCTGAGCACTGATTTATTTGGTTAAAGCTAAAGAAAAACCAAGCTCAGTTTGAAGGTAGCCCGCAACACATTAGCGATACAGCAGGAGCTCTGGAGTCCTCAGTTGTTACCGTGGAAGAATTTTTATTTTGACAGGAAAGACGAGGCTGGTCTGCCGGGCCCTGCGCCGGAGTGTGATTAGCAATGCAGATGCAGGTTTCTGTAGGCGTCAGTTTCAACAAACTCAAGGTTCCCCATCTCCAGTGCATGATTAAAATGAAACAGTCATGCGTGGGAATTTCACAAAAGCAGAATTATGCTCCTGCACTCAGACTGTTTTTTTGCACAGGTATGTTGCACCTCCTCCTGAACACGCTCTCTTACTTGTTCTTATTCAACATGAGGGCTCATCAGCATGAAGGTTCAACAAAGATGGAGCCGAAACAAGTCTAGAAATGGTTAAAACAAAATCCTTCTGCATATGTTTAAATTAAAAGAATGGTAACACTTTCCATGAAACTTCTTTTATAATGTCTTATAAACATAGCTATAAGCACTGATACTTAATAAACCTTTTTAACAGTAATTATAACTCATTTTAAGACCAGCGTTCATGATGAATAATAAACATACAGGTAGTGTTATGTTGTTAACACAGCCATAGGTAATGATTAAGTAACCTTCCTTTTTAAAAATTTTTAAAGCATATAATGGTACAACCGAGGGGCCACATTAAAAAAAAAAAAAGTATGTTAACGGTAAGGTTATGAGAATAAAGTCATAAAGTTACGAGAAAAAAGTCAAATTTATGAGAATAAACTCGTTATTTTAGTCTGTGGAGGCTATCAGAAGAGCAGCAGCCACCTGTACAAAAATGAGGAGCATCAAGCATCTAGTGAAGTTATACTTTAGTTTAGGTTTCACAAATCAGGAAATATGCCTTCTTTTGGCGCATCAGCATCACATTATCATAAGTATTAGGACCCTGAAAAGATACTAAAAGATACTGGCACTTTTCCAAAGAAAGAACCACACCGACTTGGAGGGAAATTGTCTCCTTTTTGGAGGAGGAAATGTACACTCTTCTGATACATCCTTTCAGAATAAAGTTTGTTTTCTACCATATTTTAAATAGATTTATGATTTTATTCTCGTAACTTTATGAGATTATACTTGTAACTTTTTGACCTTATTCTTCTAACTTTCTGACTTTATTCTTGTAAATTTATGAGATTATTCTCATAACTTTACAACTTCTTTCTTGTAACTTTATTTTTTTAAACATGCTTCTTTTTTACCGTGGCCCTAATCCTCCGCCATATAATGGCCCTTAAAGTGACTCATAATCAGTTGTGATGAAGTATATGTGCTCACAAAACAGTTTTATTACTTTACTTAGAGGCTCTAATCTGTCACAGTTACTTAGAATCACAGTTTTAATCATCATAACAGTGTTTCTAAGATGCTATAGACTGATTTTAAGCTATTACAAGACTGAAAAAGAAATCTCTTTTTAATGCAGAGAGTGACCAGCAAATATGCCATCTTCATACCTAACCTCGGAGATCACTGAGACTTGCAAATTCACGCGAGAGATCACGCAATGAATACCATGAAAACGGCCTACAATAGACAGGAAGACTCACCTCACCCGACAAATGGTCATTTGTGTTGCTGCCATTCAAAGGGATACACTAATATCTTTTTCTTTCGTGTCTTGCCTCAGTCCCGAGTCCACGACAAGCCAATAGATACCTTTCTTTCGTCTGTGCATGCTGTAAAAAGAAAGAGACGGGCAGACCTCACCCACCGCTAATTAGCTTAGCTCAAACACTGGGAGTCACTGGTTAGCATTAGCCTGCCTCTGCCAACTGTCATCAGATAATCTCTTCAGCAACTCTAATCGTCCTGTGTACTTGTTGTCACTCGTTTTGTTGCTGCATTATGTTATGTTATCTATTTTTAAGGCTAAGATTAGTACTTCATGTGATTTTTAAAAGAAATATATACGAAACTGAAACGCAGGATGTAACCACCGCGGACATGCTTGTTGACTTGCTGAAAAGTTGGCGTATCCTTTTAAGTCTTTCGATGATGCAGCCAGTAAGGACATCTTCGCTGAAGACTGTAGTGTTATTTTAAAGAGGCCGGATGACGGCTGGTGTGATCTGTCCAGTGTATATAGATGCACCGACCAAAATAGACTCGCCACATATATTTAGCACTGCATCATGTTGGCGCCGTGGCATGGTGTGGCGCAGCACAGCTGGTGGAAATACAACCATTGACTAAAACGAATTCTAGCCACAATGGCAGGCGTGGTGCCATTGCAAGTAGAATACTCCCTGAAAATGACAAAAACTGGCAAAAACATTACCTCCTTGGCTGAGGTAATGATGAAATGAAAATATTAGATAAAATATTATTGAGCAGAACTAAAAGTTGAACACATTTCTCTCTTTTCCTTCTCATTTTTATCCTCATCTGTTAATATTCATACACATGGGCTGCTGCTGGTGCCCCCCTATGGATGACTGGCACCCACAGCTTTGCTTATGCAGCCTGTGCCAAGAGCAGACCCTGAATACATCACAGTCCATTCATCACTAAATCAATATCTTGTATTTATCCTAGTCCTCTACAAATGCTCAGCAACACATGCTGCAAACATGAACCAGGATCAGACTTGGAAAAAGCCGCTGAACAGATGGGATGTCATTTTACTGAGCGAGGAAGAGCTACATCACTTCTTTTTATAGATGCCCTGCAGCACATGTAGCTTTAGAAATATCAGTGTAACTAAAATTAAATGATCAATGGAGGCTGGGATTTAGAGATGCGATAGACTGTTATTGCTTTTCCCACACATTCTTTCCCTCCTTTGTATTCACAGTCGGTATCAAATGGGAGCCTTACTGCGTGTGCAGCGCTGACCCGCTGCAGTTATTGCATTAATAACTTATAAGGTTATTTGTTGCCTTAATGTAAGTGGTTTAAGGGGTCTATATATTCGGTTGTAGTGCAGCTCATGTGAGAGGAAACAGCTTCCTGTTGCTCCACAGACCGACTAAAAACATCATAGAGGTGCTTAAAGTCAAAAATGTTTGTAATTTCCGTCACTCTTGCAGTTATATATAAAGCATCTCAGCTCTCAGGGGTGTCGAGAGTGCAGAATAGCACACATCGCTTTCATTGAAAAACGAGAAAGGGAAGCAACAGGCTGGTCTCTGGAGGACACACTGCTGTAAGAGACTTCAGTGAAACATCTTTGAGCACAAATGCATCAACAGGCTAGAGTGTGCCCACTGTCTTCTTACATCACACCCAGAGGTGGAGCATCAGTGGTTCTTCTGTAGCCTAGCTTGACGTCATACAAGAGCACAGGATGTAAAAGGAAAGGCCCCCTGTTTGAAGCCTCATGTTAATAAACCCTCAAAACTCCACATTTCTGACCTACACTGTATTGCCAAAAGAATTGGCTTGTCTGCCCTCAAACACACATATGAACTTGAGTGACGTAATGTTCTTAATCCAGAGGGTTTAATATGATGTTGGCCCTTTGCAGCTATAACAGCTTCTGATCGTCTGGGAAGGCTTTCCACAAAATTCAGGAGTGTTTATGGGAATTTTTGACCTTTCTTCCAGAAGAGCATTTGTGAGATCAGACACTGATGTTGGACCAGAAGGCCTGGCTCACAGTCTCTGCTCTAATCCATCCCAAAGGCAGGCCAGTCAAGTTCATCCACTCCAGACTCTGTCATCCATGTCTTTATGGACCTTGCTTTGTGCACTGGTGCACAGTCATGTTGGAAGAGGAAGGGGCCAGCTCCAAACTGTTCCCACAAAGTTGGGAGCATGAAATTGTCCAAAATGTCTTGGTATGCTGAAGCATTCAGAGTTCCTTTCACTGGAACTAAGGGACCAAGCCCAGCTCCTGAAAAACAGCCCCACACCATAATCCCCCCTCCACCAAACTTTACACTTGGCACAATGCAGTCCGACAAGTATCGTTCTCCCGGCAACCACCAAACCCAGACTTGTCCATCAGATCACCAGATAGAGAGGTGCGATTTGTCACTCCAGAGAACGCTTCTCCACTTCTCTAGAGTCCAGCAGCGTGCTTTACACCATTGCATCAGACGCTTTGCATTTCACTTGGTGATGTATGGCTTGGATGCAGCTGCTCGACCATGAAAACCCATTCATGAAGCTCTCTACGCACTGTTCTTGAGCTAATCTGAAGGCCACTTGAAGTTTGGAGGTCTGTAGTTATTGACTTTGCAGAAACGTTGGTGACCTCTGTGCACTACACGACCCATTCTTTCACAAATGTTTATAGAAGCAGTCTGCATGCCGAGGTGCTTGATTTTATACAACTGTGGCCACGGAGGTGATTGGAAAACCTAAATTCAAGCATTTGAATGGATGAGTGAATACTTTTGACGATATAGTGTATATCGCTTTAACTATGTAATGACTCTTAATGAAGGTTCAGGCTCAAAAGATCTTTTCTAAAAAGTTTTGATCCTGCTATAAAATGCAGTGTTTTGCAATTGTTTCGTTTTTGTTCAGAAATGTTTTACTCGTGGATTCAAAGTGACAAATCTGAAACTAGTGATACATTTTTTTTATCCTATTTTCTTGATGAAAACGTAGCAGTGTTGTTACTGTTAGAACACACTTTTGACCCTTAAAGCCCATTGACAGTACACAGGTGAACTGTGTGTGTGGAGGTGTTAACAGCCGAGTTTTTCACTCAGATGTTATCAGGGTAATTTCCTCGCCCCCTACGTTTTTAATCAAGTTTCTATGACTGAGTCTTGACTGGTCTGTGACTGGAACATGCAGGGACCTGCCCACTGTCATGACTTAATAAGATCCCTGGCAGTGACATGACAGCAACGTAGAGACATGTTAACAATAACACTATTCCAATAAGGAAAAGCCCATTTTATGTGCTCTGTTTAGGGAAGCACCATCAAATGGACATGTTTACTGTGGAATTTTGACACTCCTATTGGCTGGCACTTGGCTGGCATTCGACTAGAGGGGCAAAAGTGAAGCAGTTGCTTCAATAGATAGATAGATAGATAGATAGATAGATAGATAGATAGATACTTTGGAGGACAATCATATGTCTGGATTGGTTCATGTTAAATTGAAATAATCTTGTTTTGGATTTTGCTTGTTGCTCCTTCTCTTTCTCTGATCCTTTTCACTCTGCATCCTTGCAAAAGCACCATAACGAAGCTCTGCTGTCATTACATCTGGAGACATTCACACTTCTCCTGCAAGTTTGTAGATGTGTGACTTCACAGTACAATTCAGCTTTGTAGGGCTGAGAGAGAGCTCAACATCATGTGTATTCAAATACACACTCACAGCACAGCCCCTCCCCCAGGCTCCACATGCCCTCTTCTTACCAGCATTACACCTCTGATAACACCTCTGGAGACAAACATGTGGGGGATCAGTTAGACCCCCCACTCTGCCTCTCTGCCTACTAAGTGGATTCTTAAATATAGACTTTTTACCTTTATATCTCATTATTTGAAATATTTTTGTAGTGAGTTACCATGGCTTTGTTTTATTTATGAGTTACACTTTGTTTCTTGTCTCCTTGTCATGTTTGTTTGTTTCATGTTGTACCTTGGTCCTCTGTGCTTCTTATCTTGCCCTCGTTACCCTGATTGTGTCCCGTCAGAGTCTCCTGTGTCTGATTACCCCTGAGTGGTTAAAGTCCCTGAGTGTGCTGCTCTGTGTCAGTTTGTCCTGACCTCCCCTGTGGCTCTCCTGTGATCCCTCCTCCTGTTTTCCTGAAGCTGATCTTTGTGAGCCTTTAACTCGTTGGATTTCCTTGTATTAAAGTATGTTTTTACTTGTGCCTTGATTTCTGTTTGATTAAGTATCTTGTTTTCCTGCACTTGTGTCCTTCTTTTGTGAAACATGAGGCCTTGAATCTCTTTTTCAAACACCTTGTAATCACATGAAGTAAAAAAAACATCGGGTTACATTATTTTGACACTGAATCAATGTGTTGTGACAGCACAGTGGCGGTGGCATGCCCCAAAGTAAGAAGGTTGCTGGTTCGAACCCCGAGTTGGCCATGCAAACTATATTGAGTTTGAATGATCTCCCTGTCATGCTTGGGTTCTCAAAACATGGTCAATTGGTGACTTTGAATTGCCCCTAGGTGTGAGCGTGAATGGTTGTCTGTCTCTCTATGTGGCCCTGTGATTGGCTGGCAGCTAGTTCAGGATGTACCCCACCTCTCGCCCAATGTCAGCTGAGAAAGGCTCCAGCCCCCAATGACCCCAAAAAGGATAAAGGGTTTAGATAATGGATGAATGGATAAAGGACTTGGGAGTGGATTACACCACAACAACAACTTACTCAAACACACAAAGACATGAAGAGGAGATTCTAACAGAAAACTGAATTAGAGTACTGAGGAAATGCTATCTTGAATTGAAAATGAGGAAACACAGGAGATAATTCTAAAATAATAATTAAAAATCATGATAAGAAATTAGATAAAAATACTACAGGTAAAAGTAAATAAATAAATAAATTAAAATTTAAAATAATATGGTAAAATGAGATAGCCAAACACCAAATGCATAATAAAAACTAGGATAATGAAAAGAAAATCAGTTAGAGAATAAAATTCCAAATAGTAAAGCTGAGCTGGAATGGAGAAATAAAACAGATTAAGAGGATTCAAATAAATAAAAAGATAAGAAGAAATAATAATAAATATAATCAGCTAAAAGCCTGACTTAAAAGGTAGGTCTTGAGTGTGCTTTTATAAATATGAACAGATAAAAAGACGTGTAAAAAAGAAACAAAAATATAGATGAATAAATATGAATAAATATAGATAAGAATAAAAAATAAACCCACTGACCCTTAAGTTGCTCCTACTGCTGTGTCAGTGGTGTGTAAATGAGTATGAAAGGGCGAGGATGTGTTAGCAAATGCTGATGGACACCTTTCAAAGAGACTTCAACCATCAGTGACTGAATTACAGTGAATGCATTGATGTGACTATAAGCACTAAAGAAGCTCAAGTCTATTTAATATATTAATTATCTTTCCCCCTTTCTTCTCCAAATGTTCTCATTAATCATAAAAGCTCAAGATAGTGTATGCCCTCATTTTAAATGAATAATATTCAGTTAAGTAGTATTTAGAAAGTAACAGTATTAGTGCTTTAGAGGTTGTACGTGCTTTATAACCACGTCCTTTATTTAATGATGAATGGGACGGAGCTTGTGTAGAGCTTTATAGGCATCTGATCACTTAAGGCATTTTTTACCCCCTGGTCACACTCACCCATCAACACCCATTTACACACAATACCAGAGAATGCTGTCTGCAGTGTCCATTAGTGTTATCTAACTCATACACATCCATTTACACGCCACTGACACGACAGTGGGAGTAATTTAAGGTTGAGTGTCTCACCCAAAGATGCATTAACATGTAACTGCCCAATCTCAGAATGACCCCACCATATCACATCACTGAAGGGGGTCCTGTTCTCTAACTCATTGTTATGATCAGTATCCAGTCAAAGGTTTTTGAGAGCTCGAGTGCACATTCAGTGGGTATTTTTTCATTTAACCTTTTACGCCTGTTGTATCATATTTGATACATAATTTTATGACACCTCTATCTAATCAATATGATCAACAAATTACTAAAAAAACATCTGAATACAATGAGATAAATGATAAAAATGTCCTCAAATGGATTATCAGTTGACAAAAACACCTAATGTATCAAATTAAATAGAAAAAATATATATGTTAAATTTTATGGAAATTTTGATTTTTTAGGATTTCAGTAGAAAGTTAAATGAACATTGCAGCTCCAATAAATTAGAATTTTCTGGCTATAAATTGTGTTTTGAGGCATTAAAGGGTTAAACATCCTTACTCTTCATTTAATGTGTTTTTAGGACAGGTCACTGCTCTGTTTGTGTCTGATTCTTAAATTCCAGTCTGTGAGGACTGCATCTCCCCGTCATGTTATTAAATGCTGGTTGTCTCTCTGCTACAGTGAAGTCAAGCTAGATGAATAAACACATTTAGTTTGATTTAAATTCTTCCCAACAACATTCTTCATGTCTTAAGCCCCATTCACCCGTCAGTGGACAGCAGCTGACAATGACCAGTGTTGAGAAATCATGGACATTCGACAAAAACACATTCCTGGAGTGAATTTTGCATTGTTGCTGTGTTCAGGCCAGCGTATCAAATGGGTAGTAATGGTAAGCTGATATTTACAAGCATGTTGCATCAAATGCTTCAGATTTTGAAACATGTATGCTTTTTGAAGAGCCCAACTCACATTAACTTTCTCCTGGCCTGACTTAGCTCAACACTTGCCTCCATGTGTGTAAATGAAGCTTTAATTTGCCTGTTTTAGTGAAACAGTCAAAGAAGGAACAGGCTCATTCAGCAGCAGCAACTGAACAAAACAGTCCAAACTTGCGAGCAGAGAGGATAAGAAAGAAACGGTTTGTTGCTGACTCTGGTAAAAGCTGAAACTCTTGGACTATGGACTTTACACACAGTGATTTACACAGGTATCTTTCTCTCATTTGAACACATGTATACCAGTTTTAATTTTGTTGACTAATTATTTTCGTCATAGTTTTTCAACAACCTTTTTTCCCAAAAAACTAACAATAAGTAATAAAAACAAGTGCACATGGACAAAAACTAAAACAAAAATAACTGACATTTTCATCAACAAATAAAAACTAGACTAAAATGTTTGACAGAGACTTAATCCAATCAGACCTCATTTGGTCATGTAGAAAGTAGGGACAAGTTAGGAATATATCCAATCACAGCTACTTTGGTTGTGTGGAAAGGTTGGATGAGTTAAGAGGGACATCCAATCACAACTGCCTTAGCTTTGTGGTGGTGGGATAAGTTGTGGAGCGATCCAATCAGAGCTCCTCTCTTTATGAATTGATATATTCATGTAGAGCAGGTTCACTGTTTGTTGTCAGTTCTGGTATTGTAACTGAGATGCTCTGCCAGGTAGCCTAAATAAAGGTGACTGCATTTCACACAAAAGTTCAATTTGATTCTGTTCATTTATACATTCAGACTTTACTAGCATTCAGTAAAGGGTTATTAGATGTTTCATTTTATCCAAGTGTAAAACATGACTTCAGAAATTCAAGGAAACATAAAAAAAAAGTCTTACACTTTACACTTCATATTTTAGTCGACTAAATTTACAGCAGATTTCATCGACTAAAATGTTGTGAAATTTTATCAGTAAAAAGTCGACTAAAATTAAAACAATTGAGATAACTAAGTTGTGATTAAAACTAAAAGATTTTCCAGGTAAAAGACTAGGCAATTTAGAGTCACCAAGTAACCTAATGAACATGTTTGGGGTTTTTTTGGGTCTGTGAGTAGAAACTGGTGTGCCTGGAGAAAACCCATGCAGGCACAGGGAGACCACGCAAACTCCACAAAAAAAGACCCTAAAAAGTTGGCAAAGGGTGTCGAACCAGCAGCCTCCTTGTTGAGAGGCATGCCCCCTAAAATCAGTTTTAGTTATCCAATATTTCCAATTTTTATGTTTGATTATTTCAGTCAGTAGACAATCCTAAAAAGAATAAAATGGATTGTGAGCCAAAAACTGGATTTGATTTCTAATATTGGAGCCGTCCCCCTCCTATATTTCTCCCTGTTTTGGTATTTATGTGAACAGCAAGAAGTGCATCTCCAGGAGCTCTTCCTGCATCTGGCCCATATTCTATCATTAGCTCTCTCGACCTCTCTCCTGCTGCCTCCCACCATCTCTCCACCACAAACCTACTGTAGTCACACTGAGCAGCAAAGATGATGGAAACAAATGAGTGGGAAATGGGTTACATGTTTTTTAGGTTAAGGTTGAAGTTTGAGCCTGGAGGGGATAACAAAAGTAAAAAAAAGGAGACCGAAATGAGCAAGAGAAGATGAAAACGACTGAACTGAACTCAGAAAAAGTGATGTCAAAGGTCAACAGGGAGGCATTTTGGGATGTCAGCTTTAATTTTGTGTCTCACTCCCCCAACCCCAACCCCCCCACTCCCCCACCCCTTGCCATCCTAACTATTTTTATGCCCTCCACCCCCAATGAAAGCTCATTTAAGGGATTTTTAGCAAGGTTGTTGGTTCCAGACATCAACAGTCTGAGTATTTCCAAAGCTGCTAATCTACTGGGATTTTGATAAACAACTAAAAGACACACTAGGGTTGTCCCAATCCGATATTGATATCGGATATCGGTCCGATATCAGCAAAAAACAAATATCGGATTTTATCGGCCTGCATCTAAAATCTCCGATATAAGCACTCCGATACAAGCAGTCCATTCTAATTTATTATTTATTTATTTAATTCAGTTTTAGAATATGCTTATGTTTAAGTTAAACACAGTGGTTATTTTGCAATTTAAAAATAGATGTTTTTGTTTTTATTGGATTTATTGAGGTTACTTTTCAGGGTCTTCTAATTTATTTTTTATTTAATTATAGTATATTCTTATGTTTAAGGTTAAAATGTATTTAACCCATCGGTAAATAAAGAATGGATTAGTTTTTCTCATACCTACTATTGCTGACTACTGTTCTCTGTTTGAGTAATCTCACTTGATCAAGCCTTTTCTTACAGTCCATACTACAAAATAAGTAATGAAAGTATGTATGATTCCTGCTGATATCGTATTGCATCGATATCAGTATCGATATCAGTATCGGCCAATACTCAAGACTGCAACATTGGTATCGTATCAGAGATGAAAAAGTTGTATGGGGACACCCCTAAGACACACACGAAGAGAAAATATCCAATGAGCGGCAGTCCTCTAGGCATAAAGACCTTGTTGATACCAGAGGTCAAAGGAGAATGGTGAGAGCTATTCAAGATGATAGAAATGCAACAGTAACTCAGATGATAACAATAATGATCTGCAGTGGGGCTCCGGCAGCAGAGGATCACCCAGGGTGCCACTCCTTTCAGCTAAGAACAGGAAACTGAGGATACAGCTCAGACTGACTTACCTAAATAAGATAAGAGAAGATTAGAAAAATATGGCCTAGTCTTGTTTTTTGCGGCCACATTCAGATGTAGGGTCAGAATTTGGCGTAAACATCATGAAAGCATGGATCCATCCTGCCTTGTAGCAATATGAGTGGTTTCGGTGTGGCGGCTTGTGGGAGACATTTTCTTGGCACATTTTGGGGCCCTTTGTGCCACACTGCAGCCTACCCGAGTATTGGTACTGACCATGACTTCCTTTTATGGCCACAAGCCACCCATCTCTCAATGGTCCCTACCAGCAGGATAACACTCCATGTCACGAAGCTCAGATCATGTTAAACTGATTTCCTGAACGTCACAATGTGTTCACTGCACTCCAGTGGCCTCCACAGTCACCAGATCTCAGTCCAACAGAGCACCTCTGTGATGTAGGGACAGGTGATTTGCATCATGTATTGCAGCTGATAAGTCTGCAGCAACTGTGTGCAAAAGTTCATGCATATTTTCATTTTTACAATTTCCCCCCAAATTATGTTACAGCTGCCCCTGTGGTCAGGGCAGTCATGAAACCTTAACTCATTTAACCAGATTGAATTAATGTTGGGGCGATCAGCCAGCAGCCCTGGGGTCACATACAGCCCAATATTCCACAAACATGGCCTGCTTTTTAATTTAATTGAAAAAAAATGATAAAGATGTGGAGAAAATGTGACAAATTTCACCATAAAAGCTCTTAAAACAGAAATATTTCCAAGAAAATCAAGCTATTATTGGCTGTAACTGTGTCTGTAAACTCGTATGTTTATGTAACTAAATCAGTTCCTTCAGGACTTTGCAATTTTGTGATCGCAACAATTAATGCAAATTCAGCAAATCCTGGAAAATTCAGTACAATTCTTCAATTACTGCAGCCTTCCCACAACTTTGGGACCTGTGCTTCAGCATCAGATATCAGACTGACATCCTTGTTGCAGCAGAGAGGACGTGTCAGCAAAAATCTCATACAACACACGCATGTTTTTTGTGTGTGGATGTGAACACAAGCGTCATGCCAGACAGTCAGCGTGAGTGCGTGCTACCACCAGGTGTGAGACGGTTGGGTGTCTGCTTCCTTATATTTAGCTCTAATGAGTTGAGTGTAATGCGGTCATTCCAGATGAAGGGCAAGACACCTTATGGGTTATATGTCATTAATGTTGCAGCAGAGCCTTGACACCTTTCATTTGTTTTATTTTCCTGCATACGTCACTGTTCATGTGTTTCCCACTGATGGAGCTATCGTCACGTTGATGTCCTTAATGATTTGGCTATGACAAGGATCCAGGATACAACTGAAGGCTGAGCGTCCAAGCTAATAAGAAAACAAAAAAGACACTTCCTTTTCTTATTCCATATTCTATTTTTGTTTTGAAGACAGGTCAGTATCTCCCCCGTTCAGCTTTTGTGCCTTCAGTCCATTCACAGGCCTTTGTGTCCTGCTGCTGACCAGAAGTAACCTTCCGAGCCTGCAGCTGCAGACGACTGAAGAAGCAGGAGTGAATCCAGACTTTCTGGGTGTGTTGGCCCAGACTATAGGCTAAAAAAACATGTATGTTTCATGTATACAGAGGGGGTATGTAGACACACTAAGGCCCCATTTACGTGACAACGTTGTCACCAGAAATGGAAGGTTTTTCCTTTGCATTTTCAAAAGCACTCTGAGTTCACATGGAGATGATGTGAAAATGACGTGCGTTCACACGGATCCCTGAGAATGACTGAAAACACTGTAGTGTGCATGCCAGGCCACTAGCTGGCGATGTAGGTTTGTAGTGAAACAGGGGTGTTACAACACGGGTCTGCGCACTAACGCTTTCCGGTGAAGACAAACTTTATACAAACAACAATTGCAAGTGGATGCACGAAGACACACAGGAGTTTCTGTCTGGACAGACAACGAAGTTGGGCTGCTACTGGACGTGGTGCTCAACCACAAAACCACCAAATGTCAGGAGAATGATGACTGGGTTCTGTCTTTTTCTTCTTCCTTGTTGTTTAATGGCAGTTAGCAAACCAACTTAGAGGTGCAATACCTCCCCCAACTGGACTGGAGTGTAAAACGGGAGATTTGTGGTTGTTCCTGGGTGCATCATCTGAAAGAGTATACTGCACATGTGCCACACGTCATCATTTTCCCTGAAAACGCTGATTCCTGTTTAGACGGACCCTGGTTTCAAGAGTTTGCTGTTTCAGGCACTCCGGGCACCGTTCTCGTGGAATCAGAAGGTGAAAACACAATGAAAACTCTCAGTTTTCAGTCGTTTTCGTTGTCATGTAAACAGAGCCAAAGGGAAGTAAAAAACTCAAAAAAATAGAACACAGGCACTCAAAAAGATGACAGTTGCAGCTTAAATAATCTGTCAGTAATGAGGGAGAATTTGGGAAGTGTTACATTTGCCCCTGGTCTCCCCTAAATACAGGGGACAAGTCAGAGCTCTATTTAATTGGCTCTTCATTAGCACACAATAACACATTGTGCACTGACCAGTTCAAATTTGTTGCGTTTGTATGAATATTTTTCTTTATCTTGTGCTCTTCCGTTTGGACGCTGAGATATTTAAATGAAACATCAGTATTCTCTCAAAATCAGCCCCTATCCTTGTGAGCAGAGACAGAGAAATGTTTATTACATGACTGTTATGATACAACATCAGAATTTTAAAAGGCCAATAAAACAGTCTGGTTCAAATTGATGCTTTACATGTTTGGCTTCCTGCCCCGACCAGAGTGCAATAAATGACACCCGCTGATAGACAAACACAAATCAAACTGATTTCCCGACATCACATTGGTGGTAATAAAAACAACCTCTGATTGCCTGTCATGAGTGATCGAAGGAACCAGACGACCTGCTGTTGAACATTTCTGAACAAATATTGTTTCAATCTAAGACGCTCAATATGGCTTTATTCACCTCTGTGACAGGATGCAGGATGGCTTTGCAGGGCCGCTCGGTAATAACACATATAAAAACAGCGAGCGTGGGGACAAACAGGTTGTTTGTGCTGGCAGGGTACAAAGCAGCGCTCCGAGGGAACACCTGCTATACTGCTGTAACCACCCTGTTGGAATAACTGGCCAAGCGAGCTGTATCCTAATGCACTCAGCGGCCGTCATTAGAAAGCACTTCAAAGAACAGAAACGCCATTAAACCGTCAGTGCTGGTCGGGCCTGTATGTTTCCAGTTGTGCCGCCCCTGGCCTCTCAGCTGTCCTGTTGTGTGGACGCCAGCGCTCTGCCGGATCCTCAGTCTGAGAGCACACTCCTTGCCGCGGGGCCGTGAGGCTGATTGAGGGCCAAAGCCGCAGCTTCAGTGGCTTTTTAGGATGACGCTGTTGAAGCCACAGAGTTACATGCCCCCGTGCTGCTGCCTCGTCTGAGCTTATGGTTGTTTGCACAGCTGCCTGCCAATTAGGCCAGTTTCTGTCATGAACTAGACGTTTTGATTTGATGAGCAGCTTTCATACAGACATGTGCACATGTTTAAATGTACGGATGGAAAATTTCAACAGGTTTTATTGGTCAGGACACCAGATAATCCAGACAAGAGACACAGCAGGAAAACAAGGCTCTGCTGTTTGGCCTCAAATTAGACCCCCCGTCACCATTTTATTCATGCACAGAGAAACAGACACAGGGTTTTTACACTGCAATATTAAAAAAGCAATGATATAAATCAAGGATGCGTAATCAGTGATGGACACGGTGCTTGTGTTAAAATAAATGAGCTAACTGAGTAGTTGCTGATTTTAAAAAGTAAGGCAAAAGTGGTCGACTACATTTGAGATATTTAGATTTATTAAGCATATATGAATATAAATGATAATAAATTATAATAGTGATAAAACATGTAAAAAAATAATAATGTTGCTGTAATGGTAAAAATAATGAAATTATTTGTATTATTATTGTTAATATTATTATTATTATAAAAAATATAAAATAATAATGATAAGAATAGTAAGAAAAGAATATATTAGTAGTAATAATAACAATAATACCCCTTTCAGACTGGCCAAAAAACCTGTCTAAATCCGCCAACAATCGGCTCCTGTCCGCAGTTTGAAGGGTCTAATCGGCATTTCGACCCAGGTCGACTTACCCTGCAAGCGACATGGGTTTTTATCGGCTCGTCTCCGACCGGCTTCAGTGAGAACGTCACACCCGGGTCAAGCTGCTAAGTTACGGATGACGTCGGCGTTATGTGCTCACGGCATAACATCGCACCCGTCCCCTCTGTCTGTAACTTACGTGACTCTTTGCCATCTCAGCAACAAATTCCATCCGCCTTCGTATCATCAGCGCCGAGTTTGTGCATTTTTAAAGAGGGACAAAAGTACGAAGTACAGAAAACCGTGTCCACGGCGTCCATGCTCTTTTCCATTGTTTACCTGATCACAATGGGAGACACATCATATTAGTCAAGTATTGTTATCAATATCGGTATCAGCGTTAATGAGTTTGAAAATATTGGCATATTGGATATCAACAAATTTCCATGGCCATGCGTCCCTAATGTAAACATTTGATTTTTAGCTTGTGAATAGAGATCCAAACACTGAGGAGCCACTGATACAGTGATATAGGTGTAATAAAAATGTTGCTAAGTAAAATATATACATTAGATAATACATTTTATTTGTTTCATTCCTTAATTTACAGAAGACAAATCTGAATAAAATCATAATATGATCTCACTACCCTTTGCCTCTAAAGCAGCATCAATTCTTTTTACGTACTCTTGCACAGGGGTTTGTTGGATTATAGTCCGGTCTATGGTTGACCAATTACACCAGAAAAGTGCTGTGGGGTTGTCAGTGGTTTAATTTGGCATTTTCTTCAAGGTCAAGGGTAAGAGTCCAGCTCCAGTGGTCACATGTGGATGTGTCCTTGTCCGAGACACTTAACTCCACTTTGCTCCCACTGCTCCCAGTGTTGAGTAAATGGGCATGAAAGAGCGAGGATGTGTCAGCTGATACTTTTCAACTTACCTACAGCCATCAGTGAGAGGATGGGTGTGGATAGATCTGACCTGTGGTGTTAAAGTGCTTTGAGTGCTGATATAAATTAGAAAAGTGACATGTCCATTTAATATTAATGATAAAGTATATAGGTTATTACACAGCCATTAACTCTGAGTGAAAAAGGTGTTTAGAAGGTTTAAAACTGGGCAAGGAACAGTCAAAGCTGAGGCATCAGGTCGTTATATTACATCAGCAAAGTCTCTCCTTGGCAAAGCACATCGAGGTTTTAAAATGTGCTGATTAAGCTGGTCATCCAAGGAAGCTCAGTGATATAGGTGAAAGGCACATATATACATCTCTTTGAAATCAGTGGAAGTCCAGCAGTGCCATCAGCTCAAGGCTAGCAGTGGGACCCAGATACACCCAGAAAATAGCAGCAGGTTTTCTGGACTGATGAGTTAAATTTGGAAATATTTCATGTAAGTTTGGGCTGCATTTCACAGAGAAACACAAGCAGACACTTGTCCATATCGCCGTACCTTCAGAGAGGCTTCTGCTTGTCTCTAGATCTACTTCGACCCAAAACATTCAGCCAGTGTCAGTGAGAACTATCTTCATCGTAAAGAAGAACAAGGTGCCCTGGAAGTGGTGACACAGAAGGATTTGAGCCAGACTTCGTCCACACAAGATCTGGGATTACTTCTCTAAGACCTACCTGCTGAGTTCCTTCAAACAAATGTCTGAACACATTAAAGATATTGCAGTATTATCAGCAGATTTCTCTGTGTAAAAATGAAGAGTCAGGCAACAAGAGAAGAAAAGGAAAAGGCTGTGAAGTCACTGTCACCATTTTATCAGCACAATGAGCTGTAAGTGGATTTTATCCAACTTGAGACCTGTGGGAGTTATGGCTGCCACTGTGTTACATCTTTAAAGCTGACAATGAATATATCTGGAAAAGTAGCAGTGCTCTGAGAGCATAAATCTCCACCAAGGCATTTCTGACATTCTTAGGCCCCATTTACATGACTACGTTGTAACCAGAAACAGAAAGGTTTTTACTTTGCATTTCAAAAGCACTCTGCGTTCACATGGTGATAACGATGCACATTCACACGGATCCGTGAGAAAACGCTGCAGCGTGCATGCCTGGCCAGCAGTTGGGGATGTAGGTTTGTAGAGAAACAGCGGTGTTACAA
Source organism: Cetoscarus ocellatus (assembly GCA_037902135.1). NCBI lineage: Eukaryota > Metazoa > Chordata > Actinopteri > Labriformes > Labridae > Cetoscarus > Cetoscarus ocellatus. The sequence goes on along the minus strand of JBAMNC010000787.1, from coordinate 274,695 downwards.
CATGCGTACGCTTTCCGGTTTAGACAAACTTTTCACAAACAACAATGGTGAGTGGGCGCACGAAGACGCAGGAGTTTCTTGTCTGGACAACAAATCTGTCTGGATATTTTTGTCTGGATAACAAACCGAGCACAGTAAGCAGCACACATGTTGCTTAGTAGACGGCTGAAGCTGTTGCTGTTGTTGTTTCTAGGTGTGTGTGCAACCTTCATGTGAAACAGTACTGCGCATGTGCCTCACGTCACCGTTTTCCCTAAAAACGCTGATCCCAGTTTGCACAGACACAGATACCAAAACATTTTCAAAACTTTTCACTCTGGACCCTGGTTTCAGCAGTATGCAGATTCAGGCACTCTGGGCACCGTCCTCATGTGTCTGAGGCACAAACGTAACAAATACTCTCCAATTTTAGGCCTTTTTTGTTGTTGGGTAAACATTAGGGCATTAGTCGAGTAACGTGCAGTGTGAATAAATCCTTAAAAAGTCACACCAACAAAATCACTTCCTTCATGTGCTTTGACCAAAGTATCCCTGATATGTCATCAACATCTGTTGGAGACAGACAGATGGACAGAAAAATGTAGTCCTTAATATTTTTGACAACTAGAGTAGTAACATACAGGAGCACTTACAATGCCTTCTAATTTATCTCATAAATTTGAGTGCAGTTGTTTTTCGGGAAAAGGAAAGTAAGGATTAATGTGGCAAAGAAACAACAAGAAAAACATAATGAATAAATAAAAAGATTAAATAAACTTAAGATTAAAGATGGAAAATCACATTTTCTTCATAGGAACACACAAATATAAAACTATATTGACATTTTTCAAGGTTTCTACTGATTTGTGTCACTTTTCAAATTCACTTCAGAATGTCTTTACTCTGCCAGTTTAATTGTCTTTTACTTTCTGTCTTGAGGTTTTGTGAGGTTGAAATGGTGGCTGATGTATGAGATTAGAGAAATTAAAAAAATACGATTAGATAAAACAATATGGGGAGAGAGACACCATTCATCACCATGTCCAGAATTCAAAATCTGGTGACAAACAAAAAAAATACAGAACACGACTTTAGCGGGAGGAATTGTGATTATTGTATCATTTGTTCTTCTTTCATTTGAATACTTGTCTATGGGGTTTACTGAATTTGATCCATCTTGACCATATGGTGATAAATATTGCATTTCGAGAGAATATGTTAGTTTCTACATTGAATGTATTTGGGATATTTCACCAATCTGGCCTTTGATTAGCAGAGCATGAGGTTCTGGCCATTTACTTGTTACAGCTCTTTTACTCACAACCAGCAGACAAAAGAAATTTTAACTAACTTTAACAGTTAGAAGCTCACACTAACAATCAAAACCTCCAAAAATGTAAAAAGAAGATCAAGAGTTGATGTTAGAGTAATATATATCTGCAGCATTTGTTTAAATCAAGCTGTTCCCTGAGCAGTGCCATCTGTTGTCTTCACTAGAACATGTCTTTTGTGAACTAGATGGGAAAACATCCAGCCATATTTCTGGTGATTCTCCAAGTGATCATTCCAAAACCTACAGTGCAACAATTTTTCCGAGAGTTTTAACTCATTTTTTAATAAACCCACAAATTCTTCAAGTCTCTGGCTACAATTAAGATGGGCAGTCCTACAGTAGAGAAAAGACAGTGAAGCAACTCATTTTTAATGTGCTTCACAAACAAGGCCCCAAATAGCAGGCCTCCCTGCATGCACATTTAAACCTCTGCAGATGATCCAGAATGCAGCAGAACGTCTGCGTGGCAGCTCGAATCTAATTCAAAACTCTAGTTGCTCTCGTCTGCTTCTGCCTCCCAGTGAAAGATGTCTGGTGCTCCCATCACAACAAGGCCCACAGAGTCCTGATCGACTTTTAAAGGGATACGCCAATTTTTGTTTGTTTGTTTTCATGTCTTGCTTCACTCCCGAGTCCATGTCAAGCAGATAGACACCATTCTTTCAACTGTGTGTGCAGTAACAAGGAAGAAACAGGCAGAGCTCGACCAGCTCGACCTAATTAGCTTGGCTCAAACACTGGGAGTCGATGGATAGTGTTAGCCTGCCTCTGCCTACAGTCATCAGATAAACTCTTCAGCAACTCTAAATGTTCCTGTGTGCTTGTTTTGACTCTTTTTTTTTTCAAACATTATTTTCCGTCATCTATTTTTCGACTAAGATTAGCACTTGATGTAGTTTTCAAAAGAAATACTTATGAAACTAAGGCAGAGGCAGGCTAGCTATACCCATTGACTCCCAGCATTTGAGCTAAGCTAATTAGCGATGGGTGACTTTTGCCTGTCTCTTCCTTGTTGCTGCACACACAGTCAAAAGAATGGTGTATATCTGCTTGTCATGGACTCAGGAGTGAGGCAAGACACTAAAACAAAGAAAATGTTGGAGTATCCCTTTAAAAGAAAGTTGAAGACTCAACAATTTAGGGAACACTCATGCACCTAAGGCCAGATCTACTAAAGGTATGTGCAAACTTGATAGCAGGCAGGGTGCAGCAAGGATTGCATCTGTCAAATGAGCAAAATAGCACAAGCATATCCATTTAGTGTGTTTGCCCTCATGAATATGCAGAATACATGCAGGTGATCAGAACGCGCAAAATACTGGGAGGAGGAGATACAAATGTGATCATTTAGCACCTGCAATGTGATTTACCAAACCTGAAACTGCTTGCACTCGGTGTTTTTTATATTTAGCACGTTTGAAAGGCAGGTGCAAATTGGCAAAGGACGGAGAGAGAGAATCTTCTGTGTGTGTGTCAATGGGTTTGGACTGTCATAAACAGCATTAACCGAATAATTTCCGTCACTCACTGCATTTTTTGATGAATGATGGAAAGATTTGGGGCCCTAATTTCCTGGCGCAGCGCAGGGTGGCGGAGCCTGGCGCACCTGCGCAGTGGTAATTTCGTCTGGCGCACCACCATGCGCAGCCAATTTGGCAATTTGGTCAAAATTGTGCCAAAAAACTGCACGGAAGGTGCGCTGAAAGCTCGCCAGCTCCATCCTGGTCTATTTTCAGCGCAGGCGAAGCACGCCTGGTGCAGTGGTAATTTGGCTGACAGGCGCACAGTGCGCACACGTCACCAAAACCTCACAGGCAGGTGTCCAGAGTGTCAGGCACATTTCAATGCAATAAACAATCACAGCAACCACTATTTAATGTAACCGTCTGATATCTCTAAAGGTGAGGAGAGGCATTCATTTGACTATTGAAGATTACACTCAGCTGTGTTAAACCCACTCATGCCTTCTCTCCTCCCTCTCTGCCACTTGCGCCGGTGGGAGGGACGGAGGCTTGGGTGCGCCTCGCTGCGCCGGACTGCGCCATGCATGAAACTCGCAAAATGCCCTGGACACATCCCGTTGGCGTGGCATGGCGCAGGCGCGGCCCAGGGCAGGTGCACCGCACCTGCGCCTGGTCTATGAAAGTAGAGCTCTTGGAGGCTATCTGTCATTATGAAGGACTGGAAAAAGAGGCACGATCCAGTGTGCCATCATACTCTTGCAGAGAGACACATAAAGTAAACCCTCTCTGTTTTGCGCTCTTAATACATCATGGAGGAGGTCATTTAACCTATGTAAAATAAGATCACTCCGTTTGTCACTCAGAGCTGACTGCGTCACACTCCTGCGTCTTTCTTCAGTGAGCTCCTCTTGATGCCACAGCCTGAAGGTAAACCATCAGGTGCTGCAGTGTTTCACCGGGATGTGTTTTGGATAAAGTATGAATTCAGTGTTTTTGAAAAATTTGGGCAAATGTCGCAACAACCATCAGTCCACAATCAGCGCACAATTTGCATTTCCATTTAAAATTTTGAAGTATTTCCACACAAAGCTTTGTCAGACATCGAGTTGTGTGTCAGATTCAGATGGTAAAGACTCAAGTTACTGTTTTAAGTCCCAAACCATCTGTCAGACTGCCATAGTGGTTCTAGTGTGAACACAAAAGCTGCTTCAGCAGTCTGACAGATGATGTGGGGCCTGATCTGCACTGTGAGGGCTGAGAACCTTTGCCCTGAGTGTGCGCTGTTGTCGCGTTGCTGATCCTGCTCATGGTTCCATTTGTCAGTCTCATTTTCTAATTGTTCACTAAATATGGTGAAAAAAACCCACAATCACCAACATTATAAGTTAAATTCACACATGATATAAATGTTTTTAATCCTGCCTAGTTCTCACTGGTACGTATAGTTATAGGCCTATTGTATATTGAGAAAATTTAGATCAGTAAAATATTGATGGATATTTCGCACACTGTGTGTAATTATGTGAATGCTGTCATTTAGATTATGTTTAAATAGAATCAGAAAAGGAAAATGAAAAATGACAAATTAAAATATGGCAAGAGGGAAAAGTGAAGACCTTGTTTGTTAAATGACAGACAAGCTACCACAACCTCTGGTCAGACATAAAAATAGTAGAGACATATGGTCTATCCAGCAATGCCAGTTTGTGCTGTGTGCTTTTCACATTTTACTTCTTCTGCCAACGCAGAGATGTCTCTGCTGGAGTTCACCAGTGTATTCATTTGCCTCAAACTCCATGGCTTCAAACTTGGTTTTTGTTTACCGCCACTCTCCCAAACTCTCCATGGTGACAGCTGGTATCACACGCAAAATCATTATTTAAAGAGGGTGGTCCGCACCACTTTTGCGCCTGCTATCAATTGCGCACACAATCATAATAGATCACCCGCAACACGCACACTAATGGTAAACGCGCAATTTTTTAGTTTGTACACGCAGTTTAACACTTGTTATTTGGGTTCTTGGTAGATCTGGCCCTTAGTCTGACTCTTCTTCTCTGTAGTCCTCACTGGTCGAATCAGTCAAAAGGTTTTAGACCGAGCTCCTTGTGAACAACTCTGAATGTACTGATGCTTGATATGATGTCAATGACTTCAGAATTTGATGGTAACATCTGAGGTGACTTGACAGGGTTTTCTGTTGATTGCTTGCTTCAGGCTGTAGCATTAGTGAAGTGAAGCTGATTTCTTTCATGAGTATCTAGTAACCAACAGTACTTTCTAAAAATAGCTCTCCTGTCACAGGTCATAAGTGACTTCTGTGCATGCTGACATGGTGGTTTGGATGTTCAAAAGATTTCTGGTTAAGTCTTATCACAGAGAGATGTCTTGTAGTTTGATCCTAACACTCTGCAATGGATTCATCCAAATGAATAACAGAATAAATAAAATTAAATCAAATTATTTCTTGCTCTTTAAACAGTTTTTGTAAGCTCTCAAATAAAGAAAGCTCCAGTGCATTGCATCATAAAACAGGATGATGGTGTACTTTCTGATGTTTACAGGGATTTTGGGCTGAACTCAGTTTGAACTTAATGACTGCAGCATTAATATAAGCTCTGTGATGTTTATGTTTGTTTGCCAAAGCCAGTGCATTTGCTGTGTGAAGATTCCGACAAAAGTAAGTCAGAAGCAAAGTGCTTGTAGTGAGGTGTTTTGCAAAGCAATCTGGATGTTCAGCTAAAGTCACAGGGCTCCGATTGGGATGGTGACGATATGAAGAAAGACCCTGTGCAAGAAAACGTGCAAGCAGTCCTCACGGTTTTTCAGCTTTTTGAGGATTAATTATCATAGTCGCAGTGAATAAAGACTCAGTGCAGTGGAAGCTGCCCCTCTCTTATATTAACCGTCCACAGAAATCACATCATTTAACATAATTTCATTCTTTTGGACCAGTTACGCCCATTTTAATATACATTTTATATAATATAGATATTAATTTTAATATCAGAATGATCTCTCTATCCATGGTTGTACCTGTTTAAGCCTCCATAATAAATACCTTTAGAACCATATAGACATGGGGAACCTCTTAAAAATGAGATGTCACATTTTTAGTTTGACAGCCCTAGTATGTGTGTATATGTGTGTATATATATATATATATATATATAAATATATATATACAGATAGATAGATATAGATAGATAGATAGATAGATATATACAGATAGATACATGTGTATCTGTAAAATAAAAAGTTTGTCTTTACTCTATTATAAAGTGTCTTGAGATAAAACTTGTCATGAACTTAATTTGTACAAATAAATATTGGTCAGTTGATTGATATTTAACATTACACTTGACCAGTGTCGGGAGTAACTGTGTTAAAAATAACTGTGTTACTAATGCCGTTATTGTTTTCCAATAACGGGTTATCTAATTAATCTTTTAAATGTTGCACCATTGTAACAAAAAGCAAAAGCTTTTTCAAAAAAGTAACACATCAATTACTTTCCCTGGTAACAAATTAAACTTATGAAGGAATAATTCCATTAGTGATTCAACTACTTTTTGGGGAAATTAACTAGTGACTATAACTAATTACTTTTTTAAAGTAATTAACCCAACACTGCTCTTGACTCTCACAGAGGTAAATGCTTAGACCTCAGAACATCCTGACACAGATCAAGTTAACTTTGCTCTTATTGAGCTGTCACATGTCAAACTGTCTCTCAGGAACAAAGCATGTCTGTTAATCTTAGAATGACTTGTTATTCCTCATTTTCTTTCCCGTAAAGTGGTGACTTTTTATTCCCTTTCCTCTCATTTTAGAGGGTAAAGGTGAGATGTTGTTATTTTATCATGCTGCTTTATTTCGTCAATTGTGAAGGTGTAAAAAAAACATACCAATTACGGGCTGGAGGCAGAGAGCTGACGGCTGCTTGTTGATGTGCTTGTCAGTTTTTTTTTCTCACTGATTTGGTTGCTGCTACTGTAAAAGTTTCATGCCTGGAATCTTTATGTTCAAAGTAGAGCTGTCCCAATGAACCCCATGGCAACCCCCCCCCAAAAAAAATGGGTATGGTAAAACCATGTGACTGGTTCCTCCCACAGACCAAAAACATGCTCATGTTGATGATAACTCCAAAAATTGACCTTAGGTATGAGTGTGAGCATGATTGGTTGTCAGTCTCTCTATGTGGCCCTGTGATTGGCTGGCAGCTGGTTCAGGGTGTACCCTGCCTCTCGCCCTATGTCAGCTGGGTTAGGCTCCAGCCCCCCTGCAACTCCAAAAGGGATCAGTGGTATAGAAAATGGATGGATTTCAGTGTCTTGCTTGTTTTAGTCTGAAATTATCCAAAGACGCTGCTGAACTGTTAATGGAATGGTAAATGGACTTGAGATTGAATAGTGCTTTTCTCGTCTATTTGATGACACAAAGCAGCTTTACACATCTACACATTTACACCCATTCACTCTCACATTCACTCACTGATGGTTGGAGTTTCTGTGTCAGTTGTCCGTCATTATTTGCTAGCACATTCATCCCCTTTCATACCCATTTACGCACCACTGATGCAGCATTTGGAGCAACTTGGGGTGAAATGTCTTGCTCAAAGACACATCGTCATGTGACAGATGGGCTCGAACTGACTGCGGCACTGACACCCCGTACTTTAAAGAATCGTAAGAACATCATCTGTAAAACTTGGTCAGTGTTTAAGAGGACTTCTGCAAAGATATAAATAAAAACAATCTTTACCATGAATTAAGTATGAATGCTTTTATTCTGAAAGTATTTGACTTTTCCAGAACAGGAAACTGTGGGACCATTTACAAGACAACTTTGTCCCCAGAAACAGAAAGGTTTTTCCTTCTCTGATAAAGATACGGATTTACACAGATCCGCAAGAACGACTGGAGACTGCATGCCAGGCCAGTAGTTGGATGTAAGTTTGCACTGACAGAAGTGCGTCTCCACTGTTCAGATTATTGCTGCAGAAAATTCAAGATTTTGTTGGAGAAGCGATTACAAGCAGAGCACAGTTAGCAGCACACATGTTGCTTGGTCGGGCCATAGCTGTTGTTGTTGTTCCTAGGTGTGTGTACTACCTTTATCTGAAGGAGTACTGCGCATGTGCCACATATCCCAACACTGATTCCTTTTTACATGGAGACAAATACCAAAACATTTTCAAAACTTTCCGTAACGAAAACTCTCAGTTTTCAGCCATTTTCATGTGAACAAGCCTTGTGTGTTTTCCATTAATCTTGCAGCGTACACATTTATAAGTAGCAGGCTGGACTACGCTCTCCTCTTCTACATGTGGTCTGGAACTGGACTACCCCTCAGAGCTGGTTTAGTCTATAACCAGGGCAGCCTCTTGGATCTTCTGACAGTTCTGTGTTAGCTGTTGCACAGAGTGAAATCTAAAACTTTGACTGATGCTGCTTTTAGCTGTTAGGCTTCAAAACTGTGGAGCAAAGTACCGGAGGATCAGAGACGAACTAAAAACTCTCTAAAGCTAGGGCTGATAACCAGATTTAGATGCACTTTTTGTTATGTCCCGATGGCAATCAATGCATGATCTGTTCTTAAAAGAAAGCAAAAAATAGCCGCTGTCTACAGCAAGAGTAAAACAGGGAAAACACCAACCAATCACAGCGATTCAGACCGAATTGGTTAAACCAATTCAATCCCGTACTGCCGTTCTGCCCACCTTCTGCGCGTACATTTTGCCGGCGTGCACTGACCCTGATTCAATGCATAGCCGAGCTGAGAGGGATCCAAGTACGCTGGAGAATGGCAGAGAAACTACCTATACCCCCATTACCCTGATTACTGGTAACCATTCCTCCTGCCACAAAGAGCAAGAAAAGAAAGACAGAGGCAGAGAAGGCAAGTTAGTTAGTGAGCACTAACAAACTTGCCATGTTTGTTTGTTTTGTTAACTGTACTATGATAATGTTTTGCTGTTTTCTTACTTGTGCATGTGAGTGGGGGGCCTGGTTGGAGGGGTGAGTCCTGAGGACACACTATAATCAAATTCATGCTAGTTTTCTGTGATTACCAACACTGCCTTTAATTCAGCTTGGATTTTATGTAGTACTGAGTCACTGTATATGATTATTGTGTATCTATTAATGTATATCAGTTTTGATTTAATATTATGTTAATTTACATCTTATTGTTAGTTTATTTTTTTGTATTTATTTGTATTTTTTATCATGATCATACAATTGTTATCTTTTTTCACTAAATCATTTTAGATTATTATTGTAGACTGTCTTTTAATCTGCTTTTTATGTATATTACCTTTTTTATGAAGTTTTGTCAGGTCATTCTTGATTTCATTGCTTTGACTTTTCTCTTGTTTATTTATATTTTTATCAGTCATCTTGATTTTATTGTTTTTTAACTAAAGCTGTATTAGAGTGCATTAGTCTGCAAATCCTTCTTGCCATTTTACCTCTTATTAATGTGGTAATTGTCATTTTTATGTTTTAATCTCTTTTTTTTTTTCGATTGCTTGAACCGCAATTGATTTGTTTGAAATGTGCTTTATAAATCAATATTGGTTTCTGATGACTAAATGGCAGTGTAGTTTTTGGGCCTCATTAAAGGGTACCTAATACTGCAAAGGGCATAAGACTTGTTTTTGTTATATTTGAGTAACATTTTAATTTTGATATTGAACATTGATGTTATGTATTATAGTTGTTTAGGTCATCTTCTGTTATTGTAAAGAGACTTGGGCGTTGTTATGATCCTGGATATTTTTTATCAACCCTGATTTCCAGACTTTATTTTGTTCATTTTCCCGAGCAGTCCAGCAGATCACCAACACACTGCGCTCGTGCTGCAGCGTCCCCGCACACACCTGTAGAGTCACATGAGGCGTCACGTCGAATGAGCGTTCCCGTATTGGCACGGCTGAAGAGCTTCACACCTCCTCTCACACTCAGCAGCACAGACTCTCTCACTCTCTCTGTGCTTCAAGTCTAAATCTAATTATCCAAGTCAGCTGTGCTCTATTATAATGAACAGAGGATTCAGTGTTTATTCGCTTGTAGATTGTTGGGGTCAGAATATGTAATAAGTGGTTGCTTTAGATGCCTATGGAGCAGATGTAATGTACATGGTGAATTCTTTAACAGTGTTGTCTGGGGTATTTGTAAACAGAGAGGAGTAAATGATTTATTAATAAACTCAGAAACATTCGCTTAATGCTGATGCCAAGATCTGTATATGGCGCCCACCTTCCTGTGATGTGTTATTTCATTGATGCAGTTGATCCTGGTATTGAAGATAAAGAGAGACTTTGTTTTTAAACTCCCACCCAAATCTATTTTTAATGGCATATAATGCTCCATAAGCTGATTTTAATGAGGACATTTCTACCCATTTATCGTCCTGATATACAAAGAAAAATTAAAGTGACAAATTAAATGTTCCCCAGTTAATATTATTCTGTTGTCCTGTACATCAAGGACACTTAATTAAGGCAAAATATCCATCCAGCCATTCATTATCTATTCCACTTATAGATATAAGAGCCTATCCCAGCTGACATTGGGGGAGAGGTGGGGTACACCCTGAACAGGTTGGCAGCCGATCGCAGGGCCGCATAGAGAGACCGACAACCATTAATGCTCACACTCATACCTGAGGGCAATGTAGAGTCACCAGTCAACCTAATGAACGTGTTTTTGGTCTGTGGGAGGAAGCCGGAGTGCCCGGAGAGAAGCTGCACATGCAAGAACATGCAAACGCCACGCAGAAAAGGGATCAAACTGTCTGCCTTCTTGCTGTGAGGCACATACACTACCTGCTGCGCCACAGTGCTACCCTTAAGGCAAAATATGAAGTCTTTAAATCCTGGGTCCAGTTGAACCACATTTCACTGATAACTTGGCTAAGAGTGTCAGAAAAGCCTTGGCAGAGCTTTCTAGTTATATAAAACCGTGTTCATGATTTTACCAAAAAATTGCTGCAGAAATTGGTTTTATGATTTTAGTGGAAGACTGCCCTCTCAAGTGATATTAACAAATCCTGAAGACTGAAGCCATCCTGATTGGCACTCCACACCAGGTCCGTTCATCCACCATCACCAGCATCACCTTCTCCGGCCAAAATATACCCCTCTCCAAGACAATCACCTACCTGGGTGTTAGAATGGATACCCACCTCTCTTTTGAGATGCACATTAACCACCTCAGCAAGACATCCTTCTTCCACCTCAGGAACATTGCCAAACTCCGACCCGTTCTCACTCTCGCCAGCAGAGAAAAGCTCGTCCACGCTTTTGTCTCCTCCAGGCTGGATCACTGTAACACACTCCTCATCAAGATCCCTGGCCAGAGCATAAATAGGCTTCAATACATCCAGAACAGCGCAGCCAGGATCCTGATGAGAGTGCCAAAGTATGATCACATCACCCCCCTCCTCTAATCACTCCACTGGCTCCCTGTCCCACTCAGGATCCAACACAAAATTTGCCTCCTCACCCACCACCTCAAGGAACTCCTCACCCCTCAGACCTCCTCACAGACACTCCGGTCCTTAGGCTCCTATCTCCTCAAACCCTCCAAGACCAAGCTCCGCACCATGGAGGCCTTCGGGCCTTCTCGTCTGTGGAGATGACGTGACGGCACCACAGACTGGATGCTTTTAAACGCGGACTAAAAACTTTCCTTTTCAAGCAGTGTAAATTTTCACCGCACCTTTTTATTTAGTTTTAGTCTTCGGCCTAAAATATCTTAGTTTGAGTCATAAGTTAGTCATCTCAATTGTTTTAATTTTAGTCTAGTTTTAGTTGATGAAATTTCACAACATTTTAGTCGACGAAATCTACTGTAAATTTAGTCGACTAAAATATGAAGTGTAAAGTGTAAGGCATTTCTTATGTTTCCTTGAATTTCTGAAGTCATGTTTTACACTTGGGTAAAATCAAACATCTAATAACCCTTTACTGAATGCTAGTAAAGTCTGAATGTATAAATGAACAGAAACAAATTGAACTTTTGTGTGAAATGCAGTCACCTTTATTTAGGCTACCTGGCAGAGCATCTCAGTTACAATACCAGAACTGACAACAAACAGTGAACCTGCTCTACATGAATATATCAATAAATAAAGAGAGGAGCTCTGATTGGATCGCTCCACAACTTATCCCACCACCACCAAGCTAAGGCAGCTGTGATTGGATGTCCCTCTTAACTCATCCAACCTTTCCACACAACCAAAGTAGCTGTGATTGGATATATTCCTAACTTGTCTCTACTTTCTACATGACCAAATGAGGTCTGATTGGATTAAGTCTCTGTCAAACATTTTAGTCTAGATTTTATTTGTTGATGAAAATGTCAGTTAATTTAGTTTTTGTCCATGTGCATTTGTTTTTATTAGTTACTGTCTTGTTTTCTTCAGGGGAACAAAGGTTGTTGATGAAAACTATGACAAAAACAATTATTCAACAAAATAACACTGTTTTCAAGAAAGCTTTTGGCTGATTTGCTGACTTTAAGGTACTTACCGTCTTGTTGTTTTTATCATTGTCCATTTGTAATGTGTTTTATCTGTTTTTTAACCTTGTAGCACTTTGAGATTTTCTTTTGAATGTAAAGTGCAATATAAATAAAATTTATTATTATTATTATTATTATTAATGTTTTTGAAGCTCATCTCACTTTAAAAATAATTTAATTTCTTTTTACACATTAACATACACAGACTTGTTCTGCTCCTGCACTAGTGCACCGTTAAGAAGTGGCACCTTAATTAGTTAAATGTGAACCTTGATCTTTATTTGAAAATATGTCAGATGGAAGTTAAGAGGATACTTACATATTCAGAAATTACATAGAGGAGCTAAACTTTACATGTAGGGGGGAAAAATGACGTTTTTGTTTTTTCCACTTTAGAAACAGATATTTACAAGTTTAATTCACAGACAAGGCAAAGTCCGAATTGAAGAATGATTAGCCTTTTTGTGTTGCAAAATAAAAGTGATTATCATCAAACTGAGAGTATTTTTTGACTATAACCTTGGCCCTGAAATTCACAGTCGACCCATCCTAAGAGGAGTGTCAGAGGGTCATTCGATGATCCACATGATCCAGAGTCAGTAAAGCTGCAGTCATGTTCTGTGCTGTTTTCTGTCGTACTGATTCTGAGACCACACATGCAGGGCCTGAGGTAATGTGACCGGGGAGTTAATCGTGCTTTGGGACGGGACAACTTGGCCCAGTGTGAGTGGTGTGAGTGTGCCCTCAGTTAACATGACTCACATCGAGATTCATTAAAGAAGAATTATTGCTTAATTACTTTATATAACAATTCTGTTCCCTCACTAAACTTTCTCAATGACTCACTTAACATGAAAATTAATCCCAATGGTAGTCATTTGCTTTTTCGTTTGTGTGTTTTCATGAATCCTACTTTCCCTCAGGATGTCTCTCTGCCTCATACTTTACATTAGTGTTATGGCTATTGCACAGAATCACATGAACGTGATTTTAACAGCATTAATCATGACATCCTACAGATGCATTTAGTTTTTATTGAGGTCTAGGGCACTTTGTGGCTGATCACGCCTCAAATGCAAAAGAAAAAATCCAGTTTATTGCAAATAAGCCTGAAGGAAATTAATCAGGCCATTTGTTGCTGATTGCTCTCCCATAAAAGTAAGCACACTATTCCTTTGAGCAGCTAAGTGGTTGTAATGTTTCTGACCATTTATCACTTTGAATGGATCATTAAATGAGAGAGTACTCGCCGGGTGCACTCTGGTTTCCTCCACACGTGCTAAGTGCACTCAGCGTTTCCACATGGATTGAAACACAGCCACTGAGCTTGACTGTATTTGATCGTGATCTGCAAAGACACTCACCTCTCCAAAATCGATACCTCTGTGTGTGTTATTTTCACACTGCAGCCCAAAAAAACCTGCTAAAAATATTTGGTTCAAAAATTCTGTTGGTGGTGTACTGCTGCATGGCCACAAAACCCCCAGAAACAAGGGAGCAGCAAGAAATGATGTTTTATCTTTAAATGTCCTAAATATGAAAGAACAGTTTTGCTTACTTCAGATACTTCCAAATGCTATTAAAGCTGGAAAAATCCTGTATACCTGCTGTCATTTTGTGTTTCATCAAAAACACTGGATATCATGTCAACAAAAGCTACATCTGCTGCATCTTATTAAATTCTTTATACCCCTTACTCATGATGGACCACAGCAGTGCTAATTTTGTTGACTAATTATTTTTGTCATAGTTTTCGTCAACAACCTTTTTTTCCCTGACAAAAACTAGACAGTAACAATAAAAACAAGCGCACATTGACAAAAACTAAATTAACTGACATTTTCATCAATAAATAAGAACTAGACTAAAATGTTTGACAGAGACTTAATCCAATCAGACCTCATTTGGTCATGTAGAAAGTAGAGACAAGTTAGGAATATATCCAATCACAGCTACTTTGGTTGTGTGGAAATGTTGGATGAGTTAAGAGGGACATCCAATCACAGCTGCCTTAGCTTGGTGGTGGTGGGATAAGTTGGTGAGCGATCCAATCAGAGCTCCTCTCTTTATGAACTGATATATTCATGTAGAGCAGGTTCACTGTTTGTTGTCAGTTCTGGTATTGTAACTGAGATGCTCTGCCAGGTAGCCTAAATAAAGGTGACTGCATTTCACACAAAAGTTCAATTTGTTTCTGTTCATTTATACATTCAGACTTTACTAGCATTCAATAAAGGGTTATTAGATGTTTCATTTTATCCAAGTGTAAAACATGACTTCAGAAATTCAAGGAAACATAAAAAAAATGTCTGACACTTTACACTTCATGTTTTAGTCGACTTAAATGTTGTGAAATTTAATCAATAAAAAGTCGACTAAAATTAAAACAATTGAGATAACTAAGTTATGATTAAAACTAAATGATTTTTCAGGTAAAAGACTACACCGTAATTTCTCGTATATAACACACAATTTTTTGAATAACGTCTAATTTTCGGGTGTGTATTATACACAAGCACAAGCAAAATATGTGAAATATTTCATCTCACCAACATCGCGATTACAACACATCTGATACAAAAGAAATATTCTCTTTCTCTGCAAAACATTACCGCCAAACTTTTGGAATTCTTATTAAACTGACTGTTTAACTGTTCTAATCCAATGTTTAACTTTGTGTAATGATCGCGTAATTCTCAAGTGTTACAGTACCACTCACCTGCAAACACAGGGTGCTGCCATCTTGTGAGCAAGGACTAAAATAGCTGCCCTGTGATTGGTCGAAGACATCGGCATGTTGATAGCTGCTCTCTGATTGGTCGGTACACTACGACTGAACATGCTCAGGCAGAAATCGAGTAACTGTGCATGCGTGAAGCATTCGTTTGAGAGAGAAACTGAAATTTCATTGATTAAAACTTTGAATAAAGGTCATTTTTGAGTTGTCTGAGACAGTAAGGTTTGGGCAGAAGGTTTGCGCATGTTATATTTTAATACAGTGTTTTTGGGGATGTTCGAAACGAGGGCGTATTATATCCGAGAAATTACGGTAATTAAATCTAAATTAAAAAGTGCTGTCAAAATGAACACTGTGCTGGACTATATATATTTTATATTCCAATGTATATTTACACTTTGGGCATGGATTTGTAGCCTCATGCTCAGTCAGATTTTTACAATATTAAGTATAAGGTGTCATCCCTAAGACAAACAGCAGACTCTGTTGTCTGTCCTCAGCATAAGAGTCCATTTAAAGAATTAAGATTACAAATGTGATTTAAAACCAGAGATGCCTCATATCAAATAGTGCATGGCAGAGTCTGATGGAGCTGAAGCAGCCGTCACTGTTTACTCTGCCCCTCTGTGTCTCACTGATAGAAAATAGATGAGCTGCTAATGGATGTGAGCCACCAGCTCTCCATCCTGTGTTAGACACAGGCTTGCAGGGCCCCATTTGTCCTCAGCTTCTCTGTATTGATTTTCTGGCATATTCTTGGGTCTCTTGAATGGTACAGTTTGTAAGAATCATGTAGGAAAAGTTTAGCTACTGTAAAGCCACTCAAGATGGATACAAATGCATGGCTTTAATCATTTTCCTCTGTCTCTTCTTTACCAGACAGTCTAAGGTTTCAGCAGGAAATTTGTTTTCTAGGATATCACTTGTTAAACACAGGAAACACTTTACTGAACCCCACCCTCTCCTGAAGGCAGCATCAACAGTAAACACTGTGCGGTGGTCAAAATATTCACTCCCACTTAAAGTTGATTCTTTCAACTAAATATCAGCCTTCGCAAAATGTTCTGAATAATTATGTGTGCATGCGAATTTAACTGGTATTTCAGGGCATTTAGAAAACAAACTGGTTCAAACCCTCTCCATTTCCCAAAGGGCTCACTTTGCCAGCTTCAAGCTATGTTTGCAGACAGCCAATTATGCAGGTGGTGCAAGAGGCAGACATTATTCTGTGAGAGCATCCAGTAACCACACACACACAAATCTGATGCTGTTACATTAAGCCTGTGGAGCAGAATTGTGGCTTTAACAAATCACAGGGAAGACTCTCTGTTTCAGTCACAGTGAGCCTCAGGCCTCTGTCACAACTGTAGTTAGAAATCCACCAACAGCAGAGTGCAGCCGCTGCTTCTGCTGCTGCAGCAGTATCACACATAAAGAAGGAGACGGAGGCTTAAAGGTGATTTTGATTCCTCCAGCTGATCATGTGAAACAAAGCTGATGTAAATCACACAGGTTTATTTCAGAGTATAGTGCTTAAGCCTTTTAATAAATCCAATGCTGGCAGAAAATCCAATTAATCAAGAAAACATGAGATAGTTGCTTTTCCGGTGCCAAAAGGAGTACAGATAATACTGTGAAGCTCCGCCCTTTACAGGAAGTCATCCTTTACCAAGCTCCGTCCTCCTTAGTTACTGTTACCAGGTTAGACACAATCTGTTGCTGCTGGCCTCTTTCCCATCAGAAACAATTTAAAATAAATCACTTTTTGATTAACTTTTATAATATTTCATTTATTTGATTCTTTTTTTCTTCCCTAAAATGCAGCCTAAGTGAAAGAACTACTGTAAAGTTTAGAAAGAAAAGTTAAATTTCTGTTACACAATAAAACACGTAACTGGTGACTGGCTTTCGAGATGAAGTCATTGAACATCGGCTGTTCACATCAACTACATTGTTTTGTTATTTCTGCCACTCATTCATTGAACACCACATATTGTTAGTATTGAAATGTTTTCTCGTAACTTTGAGTGAACCTTTATGGTTTTTAATGTTGAAGTAACAAAATTAATAAAATTAACAAATTAATAAAATAGACTCTGCCAACACGGGATTGTCTATGTGGGAAAACCTGGCCATGAATGCTTTGAGAAGTGGTTTTCAGACTTTAATTTGTTAGTCACCTGACCAATCAGAGAGTCAAAAAAATGTCAATTTGTCCTTCAGCCCTGTCCTGTTATTAACTTCTGCCCATGTGCACGTAAAATGCGTGCTCCCACTAAGGGTTGCAAGTCCTATTCCCTAGTGTTCCTGTCCAAGGGCGCCCTTCCTTCAAGCATACATCAGACCAAACTTTACTCAAGGTTTCTACCCAGAATTCCTTGTTGTGTTCAATGTTTCTTGCAGCTGACCACAGGGGGAACAGAACAGTTGATACCCTGGAGGTCTGACTGACAGGAGGGCTGAATGAAGACGAAGAAGGGACGTGATAGAGGAGAAATTTCTTTTCAATGTAAGCGGAAAATTCAGTAGTAACAAACTGATGTTAAGACACAGATATACATCAAATTATGAGTTGAAATGAAGCTGTTGCCTGCTGTCAAGCAAAGTAAGTGTGACTAATTTCCCTTTTTATTGCTCTTATTTACACATTGGGACAGACCAGATGGTGCTGAATTCAGTAAAGTTCAGGGAAGAGATGAAAAGCTACTCATGAGGCACAGAATGAAGAAATGTTCGTGCAGATAAGTGTAATCAAATTAATGAATTTATCAAATGTATCTTTAGGTAAAATCACAGGACTGATCCTGCAGCTGCTTGAAAAGAAATTAGAAAATGATTTTCCAGATGATGAACTTTGGTGATTTTTGAGCTTTTTAAGTGGCAGAGCTGTACGTAGAGATATTAACAAATCCTCTGTTCTGTTACCTCCGCCAAAGAGGTTGTGTTTTTGCCATTGTTTGTTTGTTTGGCCAGATTTTTCTGAAATTTTCAGGAGATTTTTGGAATGGCTCAATTTAAAATGGTTGGACTTTGGTGGTGATCCAGATTACCGCCATTAGTGAACAACTGTTTTTGCTCAATAACTGTCTAACTAATAATGATATCAACATGGTTCTGAGTGATAGGTGTGGGTTTTCAGGGTCATGAATCTAATATGATGGGAACTTTATCATGGAGCTATTGCTTAGGTGTAACAGCAGCATGTGAGCTACCTTGGCAGAGGTTTGGGCTCTCAGAGTGCTCTCTACTTTTGTTTTTGTTTGTATTGTTTCATGGAGATCATCTCTTTACAGCAGACAGAAATGATGCAATGAGTGACATTAACAAACTTTTCCATTTCTGCTCTGAACATTTTCATCCCCTTTTATTTTTAACACTCTTAAGAGCACTTTTAGCAAAGTACACTTCCAGGTAGACTTTGGTTATGGGACAGGGTATTTATTAAAGCCCACCCTTTAGGAAGTGATCCTCTATCAGGCCCCTCCCTCTTTAGGGAAATGTGTTGATGCTGGCCTCTTCCCATTTGAAACAACTGAAAAACAACTCACCTTTTAACTAGCTTTTATTCAGGTTTAATCAGTTTGATTATTTTTAAAATCATTGAACATGAATTGGCCTCAGTGAGTGTACGAAGAAAGTTTAAAACCTTTATAAATCTATTAAAATAATATTAAAATATAACTGGTGAATGATTTTAGTGGTGTCATCTTACACCAGCTGTTCACATCAACAAATCCTTTTTTTTAAATTCTGATAAATATTCCTAGAACACTAAATATTGACAGTACTATAATAATTTCTCTTACTTTTCAGTGTTGCTGTTTCTTTGTAATTTTCATCATTAAAGTAATACATTTTTGATAACATTTTCTCCACATGGCTTTAAAATAGACTCTATACTCAGAACTAGTCTGCTTTGGGAAGTGTCTTTTGGAAGTTCTGGAGCTGGACTTGAACCCTTGACCTTCTGATTGATGGTAGAACAACCTACCAGGCAAAACCACTGAGGCCCCAGACTTTACTATATCACAATAACTTTTATTGATATAAATTGTATTACAATGAATTTGTGATAAGAATATCACTTGTCACTCTTACATTAGAAGCTATCATAGACATTTCTGTTTTTTGTCACAGATAAACTCATTTTACAAACATAGAAATTTTATTTCATTCTCAAATATACATATTAAAAATTAGCAATATTAGACCTCTTTCACATGAGCCAAAAGTTCATTCATTCATTCATTCAAACCTTTATTTATTCTCGAATAGACATTGAGGTTTCCCTCATTTTCAATGTCGTCGAGATCACAGACATTATATGAACAACAAAAAGCAATCAATTGCAACAGCAAAGAAATCAATTAAAACAGTTACAAACAGAGGTACAGTGGTCAGTAATCAAGGTCTTAAAGGCTGTTAATTTTAGGGTTTGTTGGAGGAAATTCCATGAGTGAGGGGCATCAAAGGAAAATGCCAATTTACCAAGTTCAGTGTAGACTCGAGGAACTTTTAGAGTGAGTGAACTGGAGGAACGAGTCATGTAGGAGCAATCATAAAACGTCAACAAACTTGTGAGGTAGGGTGGTAGTCTGTTAGTAAGGGCTTTGAAAGTATACAAAAACCAGTGTTTATTCCTTCTCTGCTCAAGTGATGGCCAACCAACCTACTCATAGAGGATGCAATAATGAGTATTGTACCTGTCACCGGTTATGAATCGGAGAGCAGAGTGGTATACCAAGTCCAGGGGCTTGAGAGTTGAAATTGCTGCATGTCTATAAATTATATCGCCATAATCCAAGACAGATAAGAACGTGGCTTACACAATTCTTTTACGGCATGAGATTGGAAAACAAGATTTATTTCTAAAAAGGAAAACAACTCTCTGTCGCAACTGGGTGACAAGAGTGTTAATATGATGTTTAAATGTAAATTCCTCATCAAGCCATATCCCAAGGTATTTAAACTCAGTGACTCTCTCAATCCTTGATCCATTTGAAGTTGATATTTCTGTGTTTTCAGATTTAATATTCCTAGCCCTGGAAAACAGCATGGATTTTGTTTTGCTTTCATTAAGTACAAGTTTAAGGTTAATAAGAGACTCTTGTAGAGCGTTAAAGCAAGTTGCAGGTTGTCAATGGCAGATTGTACAGTATCCTCGACACAATAAACAATAGCATCATCTGCGTAAAGATGTGTATGACAGTTTTGCAGAGTAGAGACAATATCATTGATGTATATAGTGAAAAGCAGAGGGCACAGAACTGAACCCTGTGGCACACCTCTATCAATCAATAAAAAATCTGATTTGGCCTGACCTACTTCAACACATTGAGATCTCTCAAACAAATAATCCTGAAACCAGGCACATGAACCTTCATCCAAACTGACACCTGATAGCTTTTTTAACAATAGAAAGTGATCAACTGTGTCAAAAGCTTTTGAAAGATCTATAAAAAAAGCAGCACAGTGTTGCCTCTTGTCTAATGCGGAAATTATGTCATTTGTAACTAATGTAATGGCTGAAACTGTGCTGTGATTCTGTCTGAAACCAGACTGATGTGGGCTGAGAATTGAGTGATTGTTGACCAAGGATTCCAAGACTTTTGACAAACAGGGTAATTTGGAGATTGGACGGTAATTGTTTGGATCTTCTTTAACACCACCTTTATGTAAGGGAACCACATGAGCAGATTTCCATAAATTTGGAAATCTGCCTGTAGATACTGAGAGATTAAAAATGTATGTCTGTTTAGAAATGACTGGAGCAGCCAGTTTTAGAAAGAAAGGGTTTAAGTTGTCCTCACCAGCAGAACTTCTGGGATTTAGGGTTTGCAGGATATGCAGCACTTAAAAGTGAGAGAACGGTTGAAAGGAGAAACAAGAGGTGCAGTTCTTTGCACTCGTACTGTCAGATTGTGTGTTCAAGTTTGTATCAATGATTGGGAGGAGTCCAGGGTGTTGTTTTTCAAAGAGGTAACCAGCCTCTATAAAGTGTTTATTTAAGACTTGACATATTTGAGATTGATTTGAAAGTAGACCATCATCGAATTTTATAGTAATGGGAAGTGAATTGTTTGTTTTCCTTTTATCTAAGTTTGCTGCTTTCCAGAAAGTGGTCCAAAAGCTAAGAAATAAAACATCAGTACTTACAGCTCAAAAGAGTTCTTTGACATTGAAATTGGAAAAGTTCACAAGTGATTCTTGAATTTTAAAGTAATCTGAGGTGTGATTTTCTTGTAACGCTCTCATATTTGAATCATTTTGACAGTGCGATGGCATCTGAGGCGCATGGTGCACAGCAGTTTGGGGCATGTTGGTCGATATTTTGCTGTTTTAACTGTACAGATTATTAAAGACTGTCATCTTTCATTCCCTTTGAATAAGTGTAGGCAGGACGGCTGCTGTTTTACTATTTCTACAATGGGTTTAGTTGTTTGGTCTGTATTTCAGCTGGATTATTTAATCCCTGTCCTTTTATTGTGCCACTTTACTCAGAGAACACACACAGAACACTGTATGAAACGTTAATGCTCAGATTTAAGTGCTTTTTTATTGAAGCATCCAGAGCAAAAGAAATGATCAAAAATGAAACTTCTGCATGACCAAAAATCATAAAACCTTATTATTTATTAAAGTCTCCAAAAACCAACATGATCACACTTCTGTGTTCATTACAGGCCTGTTTACTGTACATTAAATAACTCAAAGCAAATTATTTTCTAATTTTCCTGCAGGAATCATTTGCTCTTTCTCCATTTGTACTTAAAACACACTGGACAGCCTATTTTGATATCTGTGAGCATTATTATTGTGATAATGTAGCTCAGTGTTTTGAGAAAATCTTCAGTCATGGGTGTTTTTGGGAGCATTATGCTCACTGGAGTGCTTAGTCCTGTGTGAATGAAACAAACCCAGGGGGGTGTTTTGATCTGGTGGATGTGTGTCCATCTCTCCTGTCTGTCCTCAGAACAGCAGAAACAACTTGACCACCAGTGTTGGGCAAATTACTTTTTAAAAAGTAATTAGTTATAGTTACTGGTTACTTTCCCAAAACAATAATTGAATTACTAACGGAATTACTTCTTCATAAGAATAATTAGTTAACAGGGAAAGTAATTGCTGCATTACTTTTTTGAAAAAGCTTTTGCTTTGGTGTGTTCTAGCCTTTTACATCAATGACGTTGAAGTAGTGCCAACTCGCCATTGTTGCATCTAGCAGTGATGCCAGATTTTTTACTGAAACAAGCAACAGATCAATAAAAAACAAACCCCAACAAGCAATCTCCATCTGTTTTTTTTCTAATGTGATGTATTACTTTTTTCTTATTTTAAAGAGAAATCTACATGAAGCATGTTTTCATTTTCATTTGCATTACATTTCAATTTCACAGTGACATTTTTTCTTATTTGTCTGTTGATTTACTTTGTAAACATCTTTTTGTTTGGAGGTGGATCATCCTTTTCTTTATACAGAAGCGAAGGGAGGAGATACTGTTATTTATAACTCTTGTTCTCAGTAAAAAGTCTGTCTAACCTTGATTGCTGTAACCAAACAGACATAGTCAGGCTTTTGTGTAAGTTTATGTTGATCCTCTACAGCTTTATTACGGTGACAACAGTAACAGCTACAACAGAAATAAATTTAACTCTGGCTATAAGGATTTCTTTTTGGTGGAAACATCATTTTTGCTCCTCTTTTTACAATAAAATTTACATTTGTGTTTGGAGTGGGACAAAATAGTTAGTCTAACTTCTGAATTAAGTTTATATTGGTAGTAGAGTGCATCAGGGTTTGAGGGCACAGAAAAGCCCAAATAAGTAACTGCACTTTTGGAACAAGCCCAATAAAACACAACCTGCTACTGCTAATATTTAAAGCAATTAAAAAAAAAAAAAAAAGCCCAAAGACGCCTATAGTAAGTGGACATGGCAACTGTGGCATCTCGTTCTCTTGTGAGGCTGTTTGCGGTGAAGCTCCCGTCCTGTGCCTGGCTGAGCGAGGCAGGTTGGATAACAGCTGCAAGACATCGGTGCATAATAATGTCACCGTTGTAACATTTGAAACAGTAATTAACTAGATTACCCATTACTGGAAAACAAAATTAGTAATGCCGTTATTTTTAACGCCGTTACTCCCAGCACCCGTTGACCACAGACTTTAGACTGAAGACCAGGCAGAAGGAGGTTTAGGGCGCAGCCTTTTTCTGGGTCCTCCAGTTAGGAACACACCAGCTTTGGGCCTGACCACTCATCATTTTCAGACAAGCACACCTCTGGGTGCAATCATTTGCTATTTAAACAGCGTGAGCACTGGGTGTTCAAACGGCACCTGTGTCAGATGGAAATCAGAGAAGACAGCTGTGCATCACTTTTTGTTTTGGGATTTGGTTCAGGATTGGGGGATTTTCTGCTGTAGGAGGTGGAATATCTTTCACAGGGTATGTTTTGATTGATGGGTAAGGAGCCCACCTCAGGGCAAAGGGACTTTGTTAGGCCCCTATTAAATTTGACCTTTGACCTGTAGCTGATACATCCATCCAGCAGAGCATAAACATATGGCTCCTTATGCTCATGCTGTGGGTTCACAGCTCCATTCATCATCCATCATGCTGAGGCTGTCCTGGTGGAGCGTAGTGCCACACACCGCCTCTGTGGACCAGTGAAATGAATCCCCTTTTACTCCAATGTCACCTTGGCTCTGAATTCTTTTCCAGATGGAGTGAATTCTTTGGAATGACAGAGGAAACTGCTAATCCTTCTGAATGCTCCGGTGACAGGAGGAAGTGCTAATCCTTCCATGTTATTCAGTGGCAGTGAGGACTGCCTAATCCCTCTGCTGAGGGTCTGATGTACAAAGAGATGACACTGACTAAACGGCTCTTCAGGAAAACCGTAGAAGGGTCCTGTAGAAAGTTCATGCTTTAACTACACACCCCAAATAGCACAGCCAATATTTACAGTTGCTGTGTGGACATAGCCACGAAATTATTTGAATGACTGACAGTCGGATGAGTTTCTATTTTATTGCAAAGGCAGTAAAAAGTAATGACCTGTAGGATGATTAGGCTTTGGTTATTTCACTCCTGCAGCTCGTTTGCCCCAGTTCATATGAACAAATGATGCAGTGTTGCAGCAGCAGGACATTAAAAATCAATACAATTGCTTTCTGATGGATATAATAAGAATTAGGGCTGTTGCAGTGTACAAGCATTAGTGATAATCGTCTTTGTTTTAAAAATTCCAATAATCATACTGGGCTGAAATAAGCAAACCCTGTGACTGTTTGGTCTTTAATTGGGTGCAGAGCTGTGTGTTTATTCTCTCCTCTGCAAGTTTATGTGTGAATAAAAGCAGCGTAAATCAGTGTGTTCAAATGTATTTTTGTCATTTTAGCTTTGACACAGACTATGTGCTGAAATATATAGTGCTGTTAATTAGCCTGATCCAAGGCTGCAGTGAAAATTTTTAGTTTGAACTGCTAAAAACTTTTCAGCTAATGTGAGTTTAGACTGCTGTCTCACTTGTTTGATTCCCAGATGCTCCAAAGAAGCAAATAAAAATGCTATGGAAATGCAAACTTGCCTGTATACTCCAGTCTGTGAAGTTCTGTCAAAGATGAACAAGAGACTTCTAAAATTTTCAAAATTAAAGCCTCGTACTGTAATTAATGGCAAATGCTTTATTTTGAAAGTGTTGGACTCACTATAACAAGAAATAACATGTTCTTGACCACAGCTTTGCAAAATTTGGGCATAAATGAACCACCAACTCAGTTAAAGACTCAATAAACTGTAACTGAGAGACTTTTATAAACATGAATATTTATTGTTCATAAAACCATGGGCTTGTTCTTAAGGGCAAGACGAGGCTGCTGCTTATGAGAAAGCATTTTTAAATACACTTTCCCCTTTAATTTTGTGATATGATTATATAATATAACTAAATAAATTAATAATCAGATAGATGAAGGAATATCACTTTGGTGAGTGGAGAGATATGGAGGCTTAAGTATTTAGTTCTTCCTACTCCTTTTCGAACATGTATAAATACTTTATGTCTTTTTTTAATTTTATTTTGTATTTGAATGGTATGTCTCTTATTTCTTAGTTATCATGTTGGAAATAAAATTCATACATTCATTTATTCATTCATTCATGATCAGGTCCATGCATTTGAATTCCAGAAAGTCTGGACATAAATTTGTTTTAAAAAAGAGTTTAGTGAATTTCAACCACTTAATCATCTAATGATATCTCACTCACAGTTTTTTGAGGCTCTACAGTTTTTGTAAAAGAATGCCTGACTGCTCCAACACACATGTCATTTTTCATTAAAAAATAAAAATAAAACATACCATGACCTTATCACCCCTCGTTTGCTTTGTTTCCTTCCATTATCACTTATAATTAGTATAATTTACTGTAAATTATTTTATTCAGTTATGCTGCAGACAGTCTTTTCACCTCCCTGTGCATCTTTTAAAGCATTTTCCATTTTAAGGCTGCAGATTATTTGACTTATATATTGTGATTATTTTCCATATTTTTCTTTTAATATTGCCATATTGTGATTTTTTTGGCCATGATAATCCTGACATGAAAATCCAATATTGTGACCACCTTAATTAGAGTTATTTACATTTTTTATAAGTAAAATGTGAGTGAATTTGAGGTTTATTGCACCATTCTATCCTTTTATCGTCTCATTAATGACATCCAGCTGTTCTTACTGACTCTTGTCAAAGCTTCGTTTCTTCTGAACACATCACACACCATCCTCTCTGTCTTTTCGGCTTCCCTTAATCAAACGAAACTGCTCTCTTTATGAGATTCCCTGCTGTTTTCAAACAAGCTGCTTTCTATTGTTCTCATTTTCTCAGAATCCAGAGAAGCATCTGTTGAATCTTAAAATCAAGGACAGACTTTAATCAATACAGGGGATCAATACGGGCACCATATAATTGCAGCAGGCCCCTACGAGGACAGTACAAATGCCTCCCTGGAGTTTTGTGGCATACATAAAAAAAGATGACAGCAAGAGACTGGCGAGCATTAGTGGGCTCTATTTGTTCTTTTATTTTAGTGCAGAGAGTGTCTGTAAGGTAACACTTGACCTTCATTAGCACTCATGGCATGAAAAGACAAGAAAGGGAGAATCCAGCAAAAACAGACTGAGTGAGGCTGTTGGAGGGTTTTCCTGGTCCATTTGTGCCTTGTGTGTCTTACAGGTGTTTTAATGTTGTTAGGTTCTCACAGAAAACGAACCAAATCCTTTCCTCTGCAGTAACTTCTTGAGTCTAGAGCTCCAACAGCTAAAATTGTATGAGAGGTTATAATGCAGCTTTATAAACATATTATGTGGATCTTGTTTGCTGAAGATAGTGTTATTGGAATGGGAACAGAAGAAAGCGGGAATAACAAACCAAGACGAATCTTATTTGGGTGAGTGGGGAAAGGGTCTATGAGTCAGTGTGGGTATACATATACCATGAAAAATGGATGAGTTCCACCTCCCCAGACTAAAATTAGACAGAAACCTTATATGGTGAGTGTCCTTCAAGTAACACTGATTTATAAGCAACAACAAGGCACAGGTTGTGTTGAAACCTGCCCCTCCTCACTCACTCACCAAGGTAGAAAAACAAAATGCTGTTTGACACACTGTGAAAAATCTTGATAATTCCTGTTGCAGCCTTTAAAATGAGGCAATAACGTCGTCTGATTACGGTGTGACTGTCCTTCAGTGACAACGGTGCTGAGGGAGAATGTGAAGTAGCATGGGGTCTGCATTTACAATGTTTTATGAATATATGATTTTAAGTAGCATTAAATACAGACTGACATGTTTTCTTGCACAATATGAAATACAAAAGCAGCTGTTTCAATTTTCTCCTCCCAGCTAAATGCCAGCCAACTTCCAGCCACTGGGAGCCAAAACAAGAACTTTTGCTGTTGTTGTTTTGGTTCTCAATTTCTTTACATTATTCCTTTTCCTTGCTAAGCAAACTTTTCATTTATATATCCTATAAAATAGAAGTGGTAAACATAACTGTGAGGTAAATTAAAAACAAAAACAAACTGGAAAAAAAAACGTATCTAGAGTCTCAATGGCTGGAAGTTGGATTATAATTTGCTGGTAACTGGCTGGGACTTTGTTGGCATTTGACTTGGAGGAGAAAATTGATGCAGATGCATCTGTACATGTTTAT
This sequence comes from Cetoscarus ocellatus, assembly GCA_037902135.1. Lineage (NCBI taxonomy): Eukaryota > Metazoa > Chordata > Actinopteri > Labriformes > Labridae > Cetoscarus > Cetoscarus ocellatus. The sequence goes on along the minus strand of JBAMNC010000787.1, from coordinate 247,439 downwards.
GACATAATTATGTGGGATCTAATTACAGCCATCAGGGGTGGGCAGGACGGAGCACTTCCCTGCAGTGGACCAGCCAAGACTCTGCCAAGGACACTGGGAATAACTTTAGTGGCTCTAGTTGTAAGCAGGGTGGTAGGGTGGCGCAGCAGGTAGTGCTCGTGCCTCTCAGCAGGAAGGTCGTGAGGTCGTGAGGGCATGGGGCACTCTTGCTTCCTCCTACAGACCGAAAACATGTTCATTAGGTTGATTGTTGATTCTAAATTGTCCTTAGGTATGAGTGTGAGTGTAAATGGTTGTCCGTCTCTCTATGTGGCCCTGTGATTAGCTGGCGGCCGATTCAGGATGTACCCCACCTCTCACCATAAGTCAGCTGGGATAGACTCCAGCCCCCTGTGACCCTGAAGTGGATAAACAGAATAGATAATGGATGGATGGGTATCTGTAAGCATTGCTTTGGAATCAGGAAATATTTTTTTATTAAAACTTTCATTTTATTTATTACACGTAACACATGGGGCTTTCACTAGTGGTGCAACGGATCACAAAGTCATGGCTCAGACTGGATCCTAGATTTAAGTCCCGGATTGGATCATTTTTTCAGAGGGACAAAAAAAAGAATTAAAAATGTAAGGGACATTACTCACAAACTTTACATTTTTGAAACATGAAGAACTTTCGTGGTCTGTGATGACAACAGTGCCAGTCCTTCCACAAACATTGTAACCTGATTTAAAACCTTTAAAAATAGAGTTTCTTAAATTAAACTGCAACAAAAGGCATGCTAATCCCTTTCCTTAACATTGGCTAACCCTAAATAAATGGCTTTCAGTTATTTTTTGCATCATCTGTGGCTGATTGGGATGTTGCAACTGCTCAACATTGAGTGACTTCTTTTGTCTCTGAGATTTCAGACAGGTACGAGTCCTGGTCTGTTTTCCGTAATCATTTCATAGTTTATCATTCTGATATGAATGATTGAATCTTACAAGTGTTCCTTTCACGGTCAAGCCTCCACTCCTCTGCTTCTCTTAGTTCCTGAGCGAGGGTGGTGACGGTCTAACTCCAGTCACACTTGCAAAAACCTGAAGTTATCCGAATGTTACCTGGGCGAGCCATATGTGTGAACACAAATAGACAAGATCTCACTCTGGCTTCACCGCTGCAGTGAATTATCAGGGTAATTTACTGAGGCGAGTGGGGACAGCTGGTGGCATCATCCTGTGAGACCAGCAAGAACCAAGAAAAGAGAGGCGTGACAGGACGGATCGAAACAACCGCTGTTGCAGAAGAATATTTGACCAAAAGGAGAGTAACACAAACTCAAATGTGGAAATCTGCAGTGTTGTTTCCACTGCACTTCATCAAAGTTCTGTAACATCTGCTCCAAAACGATCACCTCCAGGTCTCGTGCTGCTGTTGGATACGGAGATTAAACTCTGCGGCTTTCTTTCCCCGGTGTAATCATCATGCATGTAGTGAAGCTGCTTCATAATCACTTCTGTGAGCTTCGGTGCTCCCTCAGCTCTTTCACTGATGCTGCTGATACACTTTTTAACAAGTAACACTAAAGTTAGGATAGAAATAGTTCATCCATGATCCTCTCGTCCCCCTCCACCACTTCTCCCCCATCCAGCAGGGTATACTCCCTGCTACACTGAAAAAACTCAGATCTAAGTGAAAGTATTTTTCCAATTTCAAGACAAAAAACTCACATTAGACTTATTCTAAGCCACAGGTTCCTGTCATGTCTGAATTAAGGTCTTATTTTAGGACATCAAAACTAAAATAAGGCCTGAGCTGCTTGTAATAAGTTAAATAATCTGCCCATGAGACAAGCCAAATTTAACTCTAAGGGTGTCTCTATCCAGAGTAGATAATAAACCTGAACTTAAGACCCTCACTGAGTCAAACTTTCCTTGTTTCATTGGCAGATATTTTCTTATCATTACAAGCAATTAAATGCATTATTTTGGCTTTTATTCCCTAAATTAAGATATTTGGTTTGGTTTGGTTTGGTTTAGGACTTTTTTTCATTCTGTCATTAAATAAAACGTTCAATACAAACAAAGAAAAATCTCAAACATGTAAATGAAAAGGAGCAGTATGAAGAAAAATCTTACAGAGGCTGCCCCTCTCTCACAATATATTAATTAACTAAACACATAATACAAATAAACAAGAGCTGCAGGCCAACATGCCTTTTTACAGTTCATTATTTCTTATTATCAAAAACAACCAAACAAACAAACAAACAAACAACAGGATTAACACCCTGTATTTATTCAACATACTTGCTTTGATACTTTTTTTGAAGATAAAACTTGATTGAGCTTCTTTGGTTTCTTTGTTCAGATTGTTCATAAACTGATTCCTCTCACTGTAACGCAGCGCTCCTTCAGTTTAGCTCTGAATCTTGGTTTTATAAATATTTCAAATCCTTTTCAATTATAACAACTTTTCCTTTTTTCACATCGTTTCTGGATGTTGGTTGGTAAAATGAGCTTTATATATAATCTGCAACATACTGAGATCTACTAACTCACTGAATTTCAACAACTGCGATTTAACAAATAATGGGTTTGAAGGATCTCTGTGACTTCTAGTAATAATTCTTACGGCTCTTTTTTGTAAAATGAAAATTGTCTGGATGGAAGTTTTACATGCACTTCCACACTTCAACACAGGTCAGATATGGAAGGATCAACGAATTGTACAGAAAGTACAAAGCTTTATCATCGAAGCAATCCTTTACTTTGTGTAACATAGCCCCAACTCCAGAGAGACTCCTCAAGATTTTACTATGACTTTGGAAATTTGTTTGTGATTTGAATATCACAGGGAGAGTCTTTATGCCAGCATTAGTAGTAACAGGGTTATCTCTTAATCCTGACACTGGAGGATAAAGCAGCATTCCTCCTGTGATCCTGCAGCAGAGCACACACGCAACACGCCACATGCTGGAAGACGGGGTACGCTGTTCAAGGCTCAACAAGGCATCGCTTCAGAGGAAACACGGCCAGTGGTGCAGAAAGGACCTGCTTAATTGGCAGAGTTTGGATCCACCGGCTCTAATTAGCCACGTAGAGCACAGTTCAACCCCCGAACCACAACAGCATTCTGAAAACCTTGCTGACATTTTGCACTCAGGAGGGTGGTCAGTGCGTGTGCAGGCTGCTGCGTTTCCCAGAATAGCAAATGTGTATTTTGTTTGTGCAATTGTGCTGAATACACAGAGAATTATCATTAAACTGAGCTGCTGCCAGGCTGAGGCTCGCTTTCTGGTGCTTCTGCATCACAAGTTTATGGACATCTTGTGACTAATTTTCCTTTTTGTCATGGTTTCTTCTATCAATAGAATAGATATTAAATAAAAATCTGCAGTTTCCTTCTCTTATTTAAAAAGAAAAAAACCATGAAAGCAGTTTCTCTTATGTTTTTTTTTTGTTTTCAGCATTAACACGCCCTTTAATGTTACATTTCTTACACAGGCCTTTACTCAGGCTGTGGGCATGAATTAGATGCACACTTACTTTTACTTGAACCAACGTTGCCAGATTTTGCGACTGCAATAAGCAACCAGCTCAATGAAAACAAGCAAAATAAGAAAGCTCCTGCTATTTTTTTAATCTAAAGTGAAATTTCTTTTTTTTTCTTTCTTTTTTTTAAATAGAAATCTACATGAAGCGCGCTTTGATTTTCATCTACATTACATTTCAATTTCACAGTGACATTTTTTCTTATTTGGCTCTTCATTTACTTCTTCAACATCCTTTTTGTTGGGGACATCCTTTTCTTTATACAGAAGTGAAGGGAGGGGCTACTGTTATTTATAACTCTGTTATCACTAAACAGTCTGTCTAACCTTGATTTTTATAACCAAACAGACATCATCAGGCTTTTATCTAAGTTTTATGTTGATCCTCTACACCTTTATTATGCTGAAAACAGTAACAGCTACATTATTCATTTAGAATACATTTTTTTTTTAAATAATTTATTTTATTTATATTTATTTATAGTTTGTTAAGATATATCTTTTTTATGTACTATATTTGAATCTGTAATTCTGAACTGCTACTGAGGTTTTCCAAGGTGATTAATAAAGTATTATCTAATCCAGTGGTTCCCAAACTTTTCACAGCCTGCACCCCTTCAGACACTCGACCCCCAGCCATGTACCCCTACTCTCACACACTTATAGCAGCTAGAAAAAGAAATGTGTCTGTAAGCCTGCCGCCACCCCCACCTCCAACTTTTAACATGCATAACATACACATAAAATCTCTTAAAGTGAATTATTTCTCACAAAATAGATTTATTTACCAGTAACTTCAGTGGGCAACAGCAGTTCACTTTTGAAAAAAGAAAATTACATTTCTAGAACATATTCAGTTGTGAACTTGAAACTGTAAAGTACAAACTCACCACAGCTTTGACGTGAAGGGTGTTAGACTGAACATATGTTACTATAAGAATCTTAGACTATTTGGATTTCCTCGTCCCAGATGCCTCACAAATCCAGCCTCCAGCCTCTCTGCCAACACTTCAGGCCTTTATCAAATCTCACCAGACAAACATTTGCCAGTTTGAACTTTAACTACTGAACAACTGATTGAAACCTGACAGGTATTCACGTACCCGCTACATCACTTTGCGTACCCCTGAGGATACATGTACCCTAGTTTGGGAATAACTAATCTAATCTAATCTGATCTATTTAGAAATACATTCAATTCTGGTTATAAGGATTTCTTTTTGGTGGAAACATCATTTTTGCCTCTCTTTTTACAGTAACATTTACATTTGTGTTTAGAGTGGGACAAAGTAGTTTGTGTAACTTCTAAATTGAGTTTATATTGGTAGTAGAGCGTGATCAGATCCCTCCTGGGTTTGGAGGCACAGCAAGCCCATGAGCAACTGCAACCCTCAACTTCCAATATTTACAAGCAATTTTCCAAAAAAAGAGCCCAAAGTCGCTTATAATAGGTGGACCTGGCGACAATGGCTTGACCACTGATACAAAAGGATGATAGGTATAATGATGTGTTCTTTCAGGTCAATTATCATGCAGAATTTGTTATGCTATATGCTCACACTGCGGCAATAATCGTCTACATGTGAACCCTCTCATGTGGAATAATTCCATTATTCATGCCACTGTTATAACTGGAGATGAGCAAAGCAGAACAGTGAGACAGGCGCCTTTGTTTAATATTTCATGGGAAAACAATAGAATGAATGAATATTTTACATTTTTTATGACTCTGCTGATCCAAAGTGACAAATAAAACCTTCAAAGAAATACAAAACTTTCTTTTTTCTTGAAAAATGAGCAAACAAGAGTAAATTCTGCTTTAGCTCCTTTTTCAGACATTAGGATGGAGTGAACTGAAGAAGATTTATGTTTCTGAGAATAATAATGGCTTCTGTCCAAGGTGCAGGGTGCAGAATCATTGCGGCTATGTAAATGAATTTAAAGGCTCGTGTTTGCAGGAGTGTGGGGAGGGGAGAGGATTTATAGTGGAGAACATCATGCAGGGTTACAATAAAAGCTGCCCGTGCCTGTAAAGGTGTCTTAAACTGCTCGTCCTGGTGAAACTGTGCTAAAGCTGTCACTTACCCCTCCTCATGTCGAATAGTCGAACAGTCTTTGAAAGCAGCAAACCCGCCCTCCATAAATGTTCTAGGTTTTAAAGGAAGGTTGCAGGATTGGACACATGGGGGTGCATCCTTGGGCAAGACACTTAACCCCAAGTTGCTCCCACTGCTGTGTCAGTGGCGTGTAAATGGGCATGAAAAAGCATGGATGTGTTTGTTGATACTGATGGACAACTGAAACTCCAACCATCAGTGAGTGAACATGAGAGTGAATGGGTGTGAGTGTGTAGATGTGACCTGTGATCCTGCTCTTATCTTTTTCATTGTTTCTAGTCCTGGTGGAAACAATGGTTAACAAATAGGAGAAGACTAGTATTTTATGGATAATTTGTGAAGTAAATCGTAGAGGTATATTAAGTTTTCCTCTGCTTTTTCAGGCCACACTAGTATCTGTGCAAAAACCTAACAAAGCCAGAGTTGTGAAAATCAGAGTCAATTCTTAAACCAGTGTTTGAACTGATAATTTAACCATTACTGATTCTTAGTCAAATATTTTTTCCAGACTGTTTCTATCATGTTCAGAGTTTGTCCAACAGGCCAGTTTCATTGTCTCATAAGAAAAAAGCTCTAAACAAGCAGTCAGTCGGATATCAGTGTACAATCAAGACGTCCACATAGTTTGTGACGATTTTTAGGTTTTTCCTTAAAGTAAAAAACATTTTGGGTTTCAAAATGTGTTTTGTTGCTTTTTCTCTGGACTTATGTTAAGACTGGTACAAAGAGTCCACAGATTTATCAGTTTTGTTCCTGTAGTGTGTGGCGTGACACAAGGAGAGACACAGGACACCACAAACCTACCGCTTCATTTAACCAAGAAGGGGCCTTTGCCTCTGCAACTTGTTTGTGTAACTTCTAAATTGAGTTTATATTGGTAGTAGAGCGTATAATGAATATCAGAGGTGGCACAGCAAGATAAGAACAATGCATGCTATTATGCACTCCTAACAAAGCATTAGCGAAGTTGGTGAGGGACTATCAGATTAACCTAAAATGTAAGACTTTCAAAATTTCAACTGATGTCCAAACAGTGAGAGCCTCACATTAGACAGATAATGTCAGATTATTAGTTTAGTTCCCGTAGTGTGTGGTGATCCACAAAGAGAGAGACACAGGACACCACAAACCAACTGATTCGTTTAACAAGAAGGCAGCACCTCTGCTCTCACAGCTTGTGATCTTGTGTGATCAAACCTGACTTCAACAGAAACAAACATGGCGGGCAATGTCAGGAGGCCAAATGCAACCTAGCTTCCCATAATATCCTTGGTGGCTGTGATTTCAGTTCAGCTCCTCTTCTTATCAGTTTGTTATGTATGATTTACAGGTTACACTGTTTAGACGCTTGTAGTTTTTAAACAAATCCACGAGTTGGATGTCCATTTTGACATCCGTCTAACTTTATGCTTCACCTTTACTCTTGCTTCCTGCTTCAGCTGGCTTGCTCCCTGATTGGCTTTGCCCTGGTCCATGTGACAAAACACAGGGGACGTGCTGGCTGTGTTCCACACACATCAGGACTGCTGGTAGTAAATACTGAAGATGTTAAATATTTTCAATCACAAGTCGGGGGCAACCCTGATCTTCTTCTGAGAGGATAAAATGACTTTTAACATGCTCCACACCACAGGAGAATCAGGTAAGATCATCTTTAGGACCTTTTGATAATTTAGACTTCAGTGTAAACAAACATGGCGGACACTGTCAGGAGGCTAAACGCGGCTAGCAGTTAGCTTCCTAGATCATCCTTGATGGTTGTAATTTACATGCAGCTCCTCTCCTCATCAGTTTGTTATATATAATTTACAAGATAAGCTGTTCAGGCGCTCATGTGCTTTAAAAGTTCAACGGGTTGCACCTCCATTTTGACGTCCATCTAGCTTTATGCTTCGTCTTTACTCTGGATTGCTTCCACTTCAGCTAGCTTGCTCCCTGATTGGCTTTCTGGTCAATGTAATAAAACACAGAGGATGTGCTTGGCTGTCCTTGGTGCTTCACACACATCAGGACCTCTGATCCTACATACTGAACATGTTTAATGCTTACGATTTGAAGTTGGGGGGGCCCTGATTCCCTCACACCACAGGATAATCAGGTAAGATCATCTGCAGGACCTTCTGATTACTGGGCCTTTGCTGAGTTTGATCAAGGGAGGAGATCTGAGCTGACAGTTGGCCCAATTATTGGGTTTTGGCAGGTTATTTTTGCCCCGTGAGACAGGAGAGGTGAACAGAATGTTAAGACAACACAAGGCTTAACAGTTGACATCTGCAAATAGTCCTGAACCCAAAAACACAACACAAAGCATTTGGTTAATGAGCACCTAAAGGAGAGGAGGAGAGGTGTCACATATTCTGTCAATATAATTCATTACTTATTCATACATAATTTCACTGCTATCAATACTGCATTTAGGAGTTGTTTTAAAAATTCATTGGTACTGTCCAATTAAGCCGGTCTCAGTCTAAAATGCATTTGTTCTGCTCCTGTAAAAGGCTGTAGAATTTGAAAGTGGTGTGATAATGAGCAGAGATTTAATGGTGCTCTTCTGAAAGATAGGCCCGCAGATTAAAATCAACATGTGCAGTGAGCATTGCTAAAGTATTACAGAGATCTCCTTGAAGAGCTGTAATCAGTTTTCCAAGCTTAACTCGGTTAAAATCACATTAGAAATCACAGGCAACTCATGCAAACAAGGATTTTATGTAACCTTGTGAGTGTGGCTTTCATCATTCCTTCATGCATTGCTGCTTTATCTTTAACTCTGTCATCTCTCTTTCCCTCTCACTCTCACAGTGACTCATGCATCGCCCTACAGCTCCTGTTTCTGCTGTCAGATTTTCTACAGTTTTACTGACTCTAATCCAATTCACAACCAAATCCCAAAACAGTCATCCCTGCAGGCTGCCCTTCGTGGTGACCCCATCCACCATTACCATTTGCTCAAAATTCTGTGGGATTTTGTCGGTCGTCAATCCTGGTGCTGACTCGGTTGGCTCCAGGCATTTGAGAATATATGGCAGGGTTAAAAGGGAGTCAATAGCGGGCCACCACAGCACAGTCAACTCTGTGCCTCCAAGGTCAGCCTGGGTCAGGCTGTAGACGCGATAGCAATAAACAGTCAGTGTAAAGAGTCATAGGCCAGTGGTGTTATTGGTAACTTCATCTACATCAAATGATTAATGCAGCTGCAGGGAAAGTTTTCATGTGAGAAAAATATCAAATATCACTGTTCAAGTCAGCATGTGGAACATTTTAGCAGATGACTAAAGTGGGGTGCACACAACACACAATCAGGCCGACTCTCGGCTAGGATCTTCACTTCCAGTCAAAATCAGCAAAGGCCTGATTATCAAAAGGTCCTAAAGATGATCTTACCTGATTCTCCTGTGGTGTGGAGCATGTTAAAAGTTATTTTATCCTCTCAGAAGAAGATCAGGGTTGCCCCCGACTTGTGATTGAAAATATTTAACATCTTCAGTATTTACTACCAGCAGTCCTGATGTGTGTGGAACACAGCCAGCACGTCCCCTGTGTTTTGTCACATGGACCAGGGCAAAGCCAATCAGGGAGCAAGCCAGCTGAAGCAGGAAGCAAGAGTAAAGGTGAAGCATAAAGTTAGACGGATGTCAAAATGGACATCCAACTCGTGGATTTGTTTAAAAACTACAAGCGTCTAAACAGTGTAACCTGTAAATCATACATAACAAACTGATAAGAAGAGGAGCTGAACTGAAATCACAGCCACCAAGGATATTATGGGAAGCTAGGTTGCATTTGGCCTCCTGACATTGTCAGCCATGTTTGTTTCTGTTGAAGTCAGGTTTGATCACACAAGATCACAAGCTGTGAGAGCAGAGGTGCTGCCTTCTTGTTAAACGAATCGGTTGGTTTGTGGTGTCCTGTGTCTCTCTCTTTGTGGATCACCACACACTACGGGAACTAAACTAATAATCTGACATTATCTGTCTTCATGTGAGGCTCTCACTGTTTGGACATCAGTTGAAATTTTGAAAGTCTTACATGTTTGGTTAATCTGATAGTCCCTTACACACTTCGCCAATGCTTTGTTAGGAGCGCATAATAGCATGCATTGTTCTTATCTTGCTGTGCCACCTCTGATATTCACTATATTACCTAAAGTATTCACTCACCATCCAAATCATTGAATTCAGGTGTTCCAGTCATTTCCATGTCCACAGGTGTATAAAATCATCACCTCAGCATGCAGACTGCTGCTTCAAACATTTGTAAAGAATGGGTCGCTCTCAGGAGCTCAGTGAACTCTAGTGTGGCACCGTGATAGGAGGCCGCCTGAGAAATAAGTCCAGTCATGAGATTTCCTCACGCCTAGATATTCCACAGGCAACTGTTATAACTTAAAATCACAGAGCGGGGTCAGCAGATGCTGAGGGTCATAGGTCACAGAGGTCACCAACATTCTGCAGTCAGTAGCTACAGACCTCCAAACTTCATGTGGCCTTCAGATTAGCTCAAGAACAGTGAGTAGAGAGCTACATGAATGGGTTTCCATGGCCGAGCAGCTGCATCTAAGCCTCACATCGCTCAGTGCAATGCAGAGCGTAGATGCAGTGGTGTAAAGCACGCTGCTGTACTCTAGAGCAGTGGAGACGTGTTCTCTGGAGTGACCAATCACACTTCTCTGTCTGGCAATCTGAAGGACGAGTCTGGGTTTGGTGGTTGCCAGGAGAACGATACTTGTCTGACGAACTGTGTAAAGTTTGGTGGAGGAGGGATTATGGTGTGGGGTTGTTTTTCAGGAGCTGGGCTTGGCCCCTTAGTTCCAGTGAAAGGAACTCTGAATGCTTCAGCATATCAAGACATTTTGGACAATTCCATGCTCCCAACTTTGTGGGAACAGTTTGGAGCTGGCCCCTTCCTGTGAATGATGTAAATATATATGTTACAGGGGGAATTTGATTCGGAGAAACCACGGTTGATAAGACACTTTAAGCAAAGCAAAGTTAACTCGCTGTGGTCTCCACATGAATGTGGGCCCAAAAGAGACTGACCTCGTTCTGGCTCCACCTGCTTCGTCTTTCTCTCTGTCCTCTCTTCGTCCTTTACGCAGGAACATCACCATAAAACAAAGTAAGTTTGAATCGAAAATTAGATATTACATGAGAAAAGAAAAAACAGTGGTGATATTTTTTCATGTGTGACATATTTTTTTATTAATATATGTGTTCTTTGGGCTGTCCATTCAAGCCAGTTTAATTTGGTTGAGGAATTCTAGCAAAAACTAAATTGTGTAGGTGTAATGGACATGAAAGGTTTATTTCACTGTTACAGATTTATGATCCAGGTTACTTAAGTCATTCACTTCAGAATTTTCACAGTTACAACATTTTCATTTCTCATTAATTTTTAACACTATTTTAACACCGTATTAACAGATTTTTAGAGTTTAAATTTCCTGACTTTACATTTATTAAATCTCTGTTTGCCTCTGTTAGTCTAGAGATAAAAGTTTGACCTTTTTCCAAACTGTTTATAATCAGTATGTATTTCATGATACTCTGGGATGTTTGGGCCTTGTTAAAAACAATGTACATGTGTGAAAATGTGCGGATGCTGAACAGACTAAGTGAAAACAAAACTAGAATTTCCTCCTGATAAATAATCTACTCAAGAAGTTACAGGTAGAGACAGGACAAGAACTCAACTGTCTCACATGAAGACTCTCAGAATTGCTTTGTGACTTAAACCTCTCTAACCAAAGATTGTATCACTGCAGGAAGATTTGCAACTCCACCGATTACACCCCAAACTCATGAGCAGGGCAGCAATGATCATACAGAGCAGTGGAGCAATATCTTAGTTATGCACATAATTTTTAGGCAAGTAAACAGAAAACACTACCGAGGCCTTGAGCTCACGTGTGAGAACTGGCAACCCTGTGATTAGGCTGCAAGTTGTTTTTATTTAGGGGGTGCTGAGCTAAAATTGCCCATGGCACCAAGTCTCTGATCAGAGCCGAGGACAGACTGCATGCTTCCTGAAACACAACTCAGCACCAGAAAACCAGAGCTGTCTCCACTGCAGCAACAGACAACAGGGCTGGACTGTAATTATTAAACAGAGAAAGGTAGAGAGAGAGGGAGAGAGAGAAACAAGGCTGACAGGTTTAGGAAGACTGATGAATACACAAAGACAGCAGCAGGATGATAAGGTAGATAGACAGAGATAGTTACCGGAGCAGCAGATGGATAGGCAACAAGACAGGTTGACAAATAGCACGGCAGCCAGAATGACAGACTGGAAACACCATAAACTAGCCCCGCTGAACCAATGAAACTGAATTTCCCGGGAATTTATTCAATTTGAGTTCCCTCTCAATGCAAGGACAGCAGGAATATGAAAAATGTCACCCTCCTTACTCCATTTCTTCCTGTTTTTTTCCCTTAATTTGATTGGCAGACTACACAGAGCGGATGGGAGTCGGGGTTTGTAGTTGCTGTGGCAACGGCCTGCTCTTTGTTAAAGGCTACATTCCTGGCATCTGATGTTTCTGCGCTGGGATCGATACAAACTCAGCCTGCAGGGACTGATGCACGGACTGGGGTTTTGCCAGGCCAGCCAGGATGGAGGAGTGAAAAGGAGTTAGGCAAAAGACGTGTGAATGAGGAGATAAAACGGAGATGGAAGGAGCAGAGATATGGAGATGAGAGCAGTGCAGCTGCTGAGCTGGGTGGAGGGGTGAGCGCTGTGAGAAAGCAGAGGAGAGGGTAGTGTGTGTGCTCTCCGGCTCTGTCTGCCTCATCTCAGCTATTTTCTGAATGTCACTCACTTCGATATCAAAGTAAGGTATGTGTCTGCCTGTGTGCTCATCATCTGCCTCCCTCGGCAAGATTTTGCTTTGCTGTGATTGAAAGAGCTGTGCAAGCAGTCGATAGCTTTTTAACGGCAGCTTTCATATTCATATCACTTTCCTTTGCCTTAATTATGCATTTAGACAGGTGGTTTTTTTTACGTTTGCTGCACATACTAAAAGAGATGGGGCAATTATGGTCAAACCCGACGTCTTCTTCATGTGAAATCAACAATTCAACAACCTGTGGCTCAGGCAGTGAGGTTCATGTTGTGTTTAATAACTGAACTCTGAATGCCTCCCTTCATGCCCTTACATAAAACCATTTATAAAAGAAAAAGTTCCACATGTGAGTAAATAACACAATACAAACCACCTGCCACCACCTCATGGCTTACAAAACCCAAAGGCGCCTTCAGATGTGGAAACTGTAATCATTGCCACAACAAAAAAGAGACAATAAATGTGCGGACATATTTGACAATACTTACCATTGCCATGATTTAGTAAAGTGCAGTAAAACTCTTGTAGCGTACAGACTTTTTTTACTGGTTGAACAAAAAGAAAAATGTGTGAAAGACTGGCAGAACACAAGTATGCCATAAAAACTCACAACCCAAACTACCCAATAGCACAACACTACAGATCTGCAGGACATACTAACCCAAACTCTCTCAAAATCATGGCAACTGAAGTCATTCCCAGATCTTTGAGGGGAGGTGACAGACTCAAACGCCTCTTACAAGGTGAAACTTTGTGGAGTTATTCCCTCAGAGCCACCTCCTTCCCAGGCCTAAATGAGGAGATAGATTCCCCCCATTCTTATAATCTGTTTTGCATTTTTGTGCAGCTAAGCCTCAAATGTCTTTTCATTCAATCACATGACATCCTCCATGTATTTTAACACCTGTTAGTGTTGCTAATCATTTCCCAAAGAATATCCAAAAAGGTTCATTGTGTCTAAGTTTATGATATGCTTGTGCTTTCTTTTATAACAGACAAAAAGGGTTTTTAGTTCACACCTTTACATGTTTCGATGTCAGAAGTGTCACTTGATGGTAGTGTGACGAGTCCTTCTCAGCTGGTCCTAAAAAAGTACAATATCAACACCCTGGTAAAATCACACACCAAACTAACAGCTACAGCTACTCATACATCCAAAAGACAAAATAGAGCAAAACTGAAAATGCAATGCAATATACGAATCTAGTGCCACTCCTGTAATAAAACATACATTGGAGAAACAGGTAGGAGTTTCAACATGAGAAAAAAAGAATACCAAAAGGACAGTGAAAAGGAAACGGAAAAAAGACGGACATGAGCAATAGAAGACAAGGCATTAAAAGAATCAGAATCAGCCATCACGGATCACTGCAGAAGAGAAAATCGCATCATGGACTGGGATAATGCAAAAGTCATCTGCACTGAAAGCAATAGACACTAACGCTGGATCATGGTTAAGTGATAGAAATCAAGGAGTGTGCCCACAGGATGATGAACCGGGACGAGGGGGCATACATGCTGTCACACACCTGGAGTGCCGTCCTGGAGAAGCGATCAGACAGTAGGAGGCGTCAAATCTGACAGGACGATCACGCCTCTGTAAGATCAGCTGATAAGGACACATCACACTGACACTTCCTAAAACATGTGAAGGTATGAACTAAAAACTGTTTTTGTCTGTTATAAAAGAAAGTACAAGCTTATTTCCTGGTGAAGACTGATGAGTCGAAACGCGTTGACATGACATATCCCTGATGAAATAAAGAAATTTTTACTTTATCGGAGGGCCTCTGATTTTTAAGGTATTCTTCAAATGTACCGAATCTACTTTTTTGTCATCACACGTCTTGACCCAGTGTAGCGCCCACCCGTACACGTTTTCTCTTCACATAAAAAGGTTTATTAGAAAAACAGAAAATGATTTAAGAGTCACTACAAAATTAGATGTTTATTCTTAAAGGAAATTAATTTCTCTGGGAGTAATGCAGCTCAGAGAATATGAAAAGTGTTAATGTGTTGTAAGAAGCAGTAAACAGAAACTAACGGAGCCATAAAGCAGTCAAGCACTGAGGGAGTGTTTGGGGCATTATGTAAATGTATGCATCCGCTGCTCTCACGGCTCTCGTGCTTATTATTTTTCTCTTAAAGTCTGGAGCTGAACAGAAACTGACTGGCCACATAATTAGGTACACCTCTTCATCTGCTTGTCAACCCAGATAGCTCACATGGAACCACTCTGTATGCAGGCATTGTTGAATCAGGCAGCGTTGCAGGTAGCGCACGTGCCTCACAACAAGAAAATCGCTGGTTTGATTCTCGTGTTGCTCATGGCCTTTCTGTGTGGAGTTTGCATGCTCTCTCTGTGCATGCATGAGTTCTCTCCAGGCACTCAGGCTTCCTCCCACAGAGTAAAAACATGTGCATGAGTTAATTTGTGGCTCCAAACTTGCCCGTAGATCTGAATATAAGCGTGGCTGCCCTCTATGTGGCCCTGGGATTGGCTGACGAGGGGTGCAGTGTGTACCCCGCCTCTCGTTTCTCCACAGCAAGAAGGCAATAAGCGGAATAGATCATGGATGGATGGACATTGTCAAATCCACCTGCTGAAGATCAAACTGAGCATCAGGATGAAGAAGAAAGGCGATCTCAGTCAGTGGTCCCAGTATTCATGGACCCGCCTTTGCAGGGGTCAAAAGACTATGACAAACAATCACATGTTTTGTGTATAACTCTCATCATAACGCAGGATCAGAGGGAGCCATGGGCTTGTCTCAATAAAGAGACATTAATGAGGACTCACTCTGTTTTCACCAGCTGCTGAACAATGGCATTTAGGAACACAGTTGGCTGAAAGTCACCAGTTGACATGGTAACAAAAAGTTCAGGTCATGAGTCTGAGCTAGGCATGTGCGATATTAGATTGTGAATGAGTGAAATGTATCAGCGATCTGCCAAGCAAAGAGATAGTAGATTCATCAATGGGTTCATTTTATCTGCTGTAGTTCTTTGCTTCCTCTCTTTCCTCATGGCGGTGCAGGAGTCAATAATGATGAGTAAGCTTTCTGCTGCCACATCCAGATGGTCAAAATTGGGTATAAAAATATTGTAAGTATGGATCCATCCTGTCTTGTACAAACATTTCAGGCTGCTGGCGGTGTTATGGTGTGGGGGATATCCTTTCAGCACACTTTGGACCAAGAATATGCTTATGACCATCTGATCTCTGTTGAAATGCCACGGCCTACCTGAATGTTGTTGCTGACCGTGTGCACCCCTGTATGACCACAGTGTACCATCCTCTGTTACGTCCAGCAGGCTAACACACCATGTCAAAAAGCTCACGTCATCTCAAACTGGTTTCTTGAACATGACAATGAGTTCACTGTATTCCAGTGGTCTCTACGGCCACAAGATCTCAGTCCAAGATCTGGGTGAGAGATGACAACAGGAAGGGACTGTTTGAATGGAGATTAGCATCAATGCTAACCGTGTGTACCCCTGAATCTTTTTGTCATACCATGAGTACCCCCTCACTTGTACGTGTTGATGATTCTTCAAAAGCAGAACGTAATCAACCTGGTTTATATGGATTCGCCTCTACGTCCTCGGACCCTCAGTACACTGACCCTCAGCCTCAGTACTTCTTTTGTGGTGAAGTCCTGGCAAATAACTTGATGAAGCAGCCCATTTACAGTGACGCCGGAGCACCAAACACTCGGGAAGCGTTGGTAAAAGACAATAACCTTTGCCACAGTTATTGTCTCCCCAGGGAAATTAGTAGTAGCACACACTTACCATTTTATTGACAGGCTTATCTCAGTACTTCCAATGTTTCCATGTACCCCCTGCAATGTGCTCGAATACCCCTAGGGGTACGCATACCCCTAGTTGGGAATCACTGTTCTACGATATGGCTGATGTTTTCTGTATTTAATGCCCTATCTGACTGGCCCGTAATGAATTTGACTGACATAGCGATTGTCTAATCAAATACTGGAATTGCTTTTGTAAGGTTCTGTCCTCCCTGAACACTTTCTAAGGGAAGTTTGCTAGATGGACCGGTGAAATATATTGAATGATCCATCAGGTGTGTCAGGTTAGGTCCAACCAGGTAATAGCAAGATAAATAAAGCCGATAAAGCTACAACAGAGTGTATCTGCCATTGTCAATTGTAGAAATTCAGTCAAACTGTGTAAATTCAAACAATGAAAAATAAGCCGACCAGAGGATATATCAACTATCCCTTTTGGGGTTGCGGGGGGGCTGGAGCCTATCCCAGCTGTCATTGGGCGAGAGGCGGGGTACACCCTGGACCGGTCGTCAGTCGATTGCAGGGCAACATATAGAGACAGACAACCATTCACGCTCACACTCATACCTAAGGGTAATTTAGAGTGACCAATTAACCTAATGAGCATGTTTTTGGTCTGTGGGAGGAAATCGGAGTGCCCGGAGAGAACCCATGCATGCACGGGAAGAACATGCAAACTCCACACAGAGGCCCTGCCAGACCCGGCTGCGAGGCACGTGCACTACCTGCTGACCTGCTTTGATAACAATCCCAAACATTTTATCTTCAAGATTTTCCTATGAAGAGGCTCTATGGACCTGTCATGCACAAAAATCAGTTGCTGTGTTAATATAGTGAAGACAACAAACCACCAGCCTGGCCACCTCATGGCTTCCTGACAGAAAGTCCACCATGTTTGATTTTTTAAAATTATTTTATTATTATTTTATTTTCCTGCTATTTAAGACATTCACCAATCAGAGCACAGGGAGCATGTGCAACAGTCACAAATGTACACAGACCAAAGTAAAAGACAGAGGAAATTTTAGCTCTGAAAACATCTCTGCCTTTATAATGGGCCAAAGAAGAACCAGAGACTGATAAAGAGACATGAAGAGGAAACAGCAGAGGCCCCTTAGCACCTCAGTTTTGCAGTATTTTGATATTTCATTGTTGTTATGATTTATAGAAATGTGGAACATTGGTTCAATCTTTTAGTTTAGCTTTAGGCTGCTGGTTGGTAGCAGACTGTCAGCCATTTGACTCTCCCTCTCTCTGTGACATGTTATTTCTATCACTGAGACACAATGAAGTTTAAAAATGCTGCAGGAAAGATACTTTTGTAAATCATACTGATCTGTCTTGCATACAGAATAGTAGGTTCTCAATGCTTTGAAAAAAAATTGAAGATTTTTGTGGGAAAAAAGTGATATATGGCCCTGTATAGTATTGTAATATATCGTGGCATATATTATTATTATTGTCTGCCACATCACTATATGATTTTAAGCCTCTGTGATCACCTAATGTGACACAGTGTCCATAGCAACCAAGGGAAAAACAGTCATAAAGACTCAGCATAAGGTTAAGCTGGAAGTCCTTTAACAAATATAAGAGTATGCACCACAGTCATATCCCTGCCCAGTTTGTAGTTTATATTTTATGAAGAAAATCTGAAAAAGTTGATCAGCCATTACTCTACCCTCCTCTGATGCAGACACACAAACTATAATCAAGTCTCACATTTGCAGCAGCAACAAATCCACTTTGTTTAATTTCATTACATTCTGGAGAAGGTCAGTATTTGTGATTGGGCTGTCCTTATAAGCATCTCCAGTCTGTGCTTTCAAACTGATAACATTTACATTTTTCTGTTGCTGTTTCTGTCTTGCTGTGCTTTGCTATGACTTTAGTTCAATTCATTATTTGTCTTGTGAGGTAAGGGACTGTTTATTGATGCATACTTAGACTGCCAGGGGATTAGGCACACTGGGCTCCTCCCTCCCTGTCTCTCTAACACTCTCTCTATATATATCTCTTTGCCCTTCTTGTTTGCTCTTGTACTCGTCCCTGGTTGTTTTCTTGTAGGCAGCTTGGGATCGTTGGTTTGGATGGCCTTGTTGCTGTGGACTTACAAAGCTTCAACTACAATTACAAATCTTTGGCCTTTCCTTTAGCCCCATTCCGTTATCATTACAGTTCCTGATATTAATATTAGAGAGATCAACAAAATTAAATACATGGTTGTTCCTGCAAACAGCATACATATATTAGTATGACTCTTGACAAACAATCATGGATGACCTGCTGCTGTGGACCTGCTCCACTCCATGAGCTCTATCCTGCATCAACCATCAACAGAAATGACATCAGTTAACATAAATTCAGATTTTTAGACCAGTTAAATCCATTTTAATGGCAGTTCAGCTAGATGCTGTTATATTATCAACATCATTCCTCTCCCACTTTATGATCACTATAGATGTTAATGTAAATATTAGATTGATCTCTCTATTCATGTTTTTTATTGATTATACCTCCATAATAAATACCTTTACAACCATATAGACATGAGGACCCTCTTGAAAACCAGATGCCACATCTCAATAAATCTATATTCAGTAGAAACAAATATGATGAAGACAGATTAATGGTCTGGGCGTCCATGGGTATATGTATAAATGTGCATCTTATGAATGAAGAGTATGTCTTCATTCTGCTCTATTGTTAGTGTGTCTTGAGATATCAGCTGTTATGAACTTGTGCTATACAAGTAATTATTAATTGATTGATATAAAATGTACGAAACATTGAAAATTTGAAATCACTGGTTAAAAAAGTGACTTAAACTGATGATTAAGCATTCTCACGTATTCCTTGTCCATGTGTTTTGTCTTCCAGGGCTTGTCCGTGATGGTGCTCTGTATGTACAAGAAGCTGTGCCATGACAGGGGGCAACGTGGGTAAAAGAGACATGCGACATCCAGCCCTGCAGCACTACCAGCTCTTCTTGGGTGGGGCTGTGCTACTCCTCCTGGCCAGCCTGGCTCAGAGCTGCCCTGCACGATGTGAGTGCTCTGCACAAACCAAGTCAGTTAGCTGCCACCGCAAGCGCCTGCCTGCCATCCCGGAAGGAATCCCGATCGAGACACGAGTCCTGGATCTTAGTAAAAACAAGCTACGCATCATCACACCAGACAACTTCTCCTCATTCCTTCAACTGGAGGACCTGGATCTAAGTGACAACCTCATCAGTGTGGTTGAGCCTGGGTCATTTCGTTCGCAGCTTGCTCTTCGATCACTTAACTTTCGCAGTAACTTGTTACAACTGGTTCCAGCTGGTGTGTTGTCAGGCCTAACCAATCTCTCACACCTGGATCTCAGCCACAATCGACTGGTGGTTCTCTTGGACCATGCCTTCCAAGATCTGCGCAGGCTGACGTCCTTAGAGGTTGGTGATAATGAGTTAGTTTTCATTTCCCAGCGGGCCTTTACAGGATTACTTGGACTCCAAAGTCTCACCTTAGAACGTTCCAATCTTACAGTGGTTCCCACTGATGCTCTGGGACATCTTCACAGTCTGGTCCAACTACACTTGCGTTACCTGAGCATCGGGTTTCTGAAGCCTTTCTCTTTTAAGAGGTTAACCCGACTCCGCAGACTGGAGATTGATTACTGGCCCTGGTTGGACACACTTCCTCCCCTCTCCCTGCATGGCCTAAACCTCACAACGTTGTTTATAACCAACACTAACCTGTCTGCCTTCCCTGGCGCAGCGCTGCACAACCTGCACTACCTCACACATCTCAACTTGTCCTTCTGCCGTATCCAGCACATTCATCAGGGAGAGCTGGGTCAACTCCCACACCTCGTAGAGCTTCGACTCCAAGGGGCTCATCTGATTTCCATTGAGCCTTTTGCATTTGTGGGCCTCAAATCTTTGCAGCTACTGGATGTATCACAGAACCGGCTAGACTCTCTGGAGAGAGGAGTATTCGCCTCCCCAGACAGCCTCCAGAGGCTTTGCCTGGGTGGAAACCCATTAGTGTGCGACTGCAGATTGCTTTGGCTGCTCAATAGCCACAAGCCTCCCTCTTTGCAGATTCTGGATGTTCAGCCCGAGTGCAGCGCTCCCCAGAACCTCCTGGGGAAAACTCTGCGTGACCTCAAGGAGCCTCTGGTCTCCCGTTACATGACCTGCACCAAACCAAGGATTGGACCCAACACGACCCAGCTGCTGATGACTGATGAGGGTCAACCTGCCCGCCTGAGCTGCATCGCAGAGGGAGCACCTCGGCCCTCGGTGGTCTGGATTACACCTCACAGACGTTACATCACAGCCAAAAGCAGTGGAAGGGTTGAAGTACAATCAGACGGTACCCTAGAGATCAAAACAGCAGAGCTGCATGACAGCGGGGTGTACCTGTGCATTGCCAGTAACCCTGCTGGTAACGCCAGCCTGTCGGCCTCTTTAGCTGTAAAGAGTCTTGGCATTGGGGATAGATCTCACTACAGCAACAGGAGCTCAAACTATCAGACAGACTCTAACAGCACATGGGGCAATGGAACAGTACTGTACAACATGACAGTCCCTATAGACATTAAGACTATCATTATTTCTACAGCAATGGGCTGCCTGTCTTTCCTAGGTGTAGTTGTCTTTTGTTTCTTGCTTCTGTTTGCCTGGAGTCGAGGAAAAGGACGTCACAAGAGCAACTTTGACATCGAGTACGTCCCTCGCAAATCCAATGGGGCATCAGCAGAGGTATCTGAATCAAGTGGACCAAGACGGGTCAACATGAAAATGATTTAAAAAGGGTGTAGACTGAAACAAGTCAACAACAAAATGTCCACATATCAGCTAAAAGTCTTTTTTTCTATGACACAGTGGATTTGTGACAAACGAAAGTGATGTAACATTATAGTGGGTGTCAATATGACAGTGATCTAGTGATAAAGTGGGCATGTGAATATAAAAGTGATATATGAAACCGTGGACGTGTTAATATGAAATAATGTTCTCATTCAGTACATTGAATATAATACTATAACCAACATATCAATATGGGAGTGATGTAGTGCTACACTAGGCATGTGTTTCAGTGGTGATGTGATGAGTAATGATGTTGTCGACTCACCGTAACATCAAGGTGAAGGAGAGAGCCGCTGGGAGTGACGGGGATATCTTTGTGTGGCAGTAGAGCTATCATCACTGCGACTTGTCAGGACTTAATGTGTAATACCCACATTCGCTGCAGAGTGAAAGGTGTGCGTTGTGTCCCTGTGTGTGCAAGTGTGAGTGTGTTTGAGTGCACCAGTGTGCGCATGTTGCATTTGTGCGTTTCTTTGTGCATGTGCACGCATTGCCTTTCTTGTCGGACAGAACAATTAAAGTGAATTAAAGGGTCCAAAGCATTTTTCAGGCCTCTGTTCTGTCATTGTACCAGCAGTGCTGTCACTGTTGTGCAAACAGAGGATGATCTATGTTTGTATGCAAATTCATAATTATTATATTCAAGAAAAATGCTGCATACATTTTGAAATAGGTCATTATCCCCTTGGAATAACTCCAGCGTTAGATGGGGATTTTTTTTAAATGAAGGAACTATTTGAGAACCCAGCGTGGTTACAATGTGAATCAAGAGCTTTGTCTTTACCAAAGAGCTCACTTTTCAGCAACACTACATGTACATCCCGTAAAAGCAGTTGTGAATTGTGTTATTACTCTGAAAAAGCTGTTCGCGCTAGAAATGACATGTTGAACCCATTTTATAGCTCAATAAATCATGGGCAGATTTTCCTGCAAGACAAATCCCTTGATATGATAAAAGAGTCAGTGGCCAGAAAAAGTGGCAAAGCTTTAGTGGCCAATGCCCTCTTTGGGACAAGACAAAGTTGAGCTTCACAGATTTATGGAATGATTTTCCCCTCTCTCATTTTTCTCTGATCACACCACTTCAAAGCTAGTGTGTCCGTATTCTTCCTTTGGCCACTGGGTATTTAATAGATGGCAATTTGAAAGTTGTAGTGAAACCTTGTACTTAGTTTTGCTTTTTCTTTCTTTTTTTCTGGAAAATGTTTTAAATGTTTAGAAAAAAAATGTATTACACTTAAGGGCAACTCTTTGTAATGCAGGGATGTGGGTTGTAAATTGTGTGATCATGTTGTGATAAAATGTTACAGGTTGTAAATTGTTTTCTTATGACAAATTTATGGGTATATTTTCAAAGGAAATAAATCTCAATCATACCCCTACATTGAAGTAAGGAGTTTAAATTTGGTGACTGAATTTACACAATTTTTAACTTTTTCTTTTTCTTTTCCCTTTTTTTTTTCCCTGTTATCATAGTTTCACTTTTTCATTTACAGTAAAAGGCCAAGGCAAATGCTGTGGTACAATGAATTGATCAAATACTTGAGTTACCTCGGCTTCTTGTGAAATTATGTATAAATAAGTTTTGTCGGCACCGTGTCAGTTTGGCACAGGGCATTAGCGTGGGGAAATCAATACTGTCCCCCAGCCTGCAGCTCTGGGAAAGCACAATTTGAAACTTTTAATTCTAATAAGCTGTCACAAACATCAGGAGGCACTGATGTAAAGTAACATAGAGTTATTGCTGTCAATTTAATTCAAAAGATTTATCAACAAAAGGCTCAACTAAAGATTGGATTGGATTGTTTTACACATTATAAAAGACCTGATGACAAATGCTCTCTTGTTGAAGTGTCATATCATTTTCCACCAGTTTGAATCTACTGTTGTATATACTTAAATATTATATATTAAACAAGGAGTGTCAAAATCAAATTTTTCTGACAGTGAAACCTGGAATTTGTGTTGGATTGATGAATAATGTCAAATGAACCACGGCACCAAATGGCAGCACTAATTGCATTCATTTCTATGCTTTATGTCAAGGTCCAACATACAATCAAAAGTGCTAATTATCTTAACTAACCAACACTTTCACAAAGTTGGCATTTTGCTCTTGTTTTGTGTCTGAATGTGGAGATATATCAATCATTGATCTTTATTCCTATAGCACCAATTCATAACAAGTGTTATTTCAAGGCACTTTACAATAGAGCAGGCTGAAGACAAACTCTTCATTTTATACATACACATATATACACATAAATACATCCAGAGATGTGTCCATCCAGGAAGAGGAAAAAAGACTAAAAGAAAGAATTTATGATAGCAACAAACATGTGGGGGTCCAGATCATAAACCTGTCATCATATTTGTCTCTGCTGAATATAAATTTATTCCAGGTTAGCCCCTTGGGTTGATGCATCTCGTTTGCAAGAGGGAACTCTTCAAAGGAATACCTGACCAAAGGTCAGTGACAAATAAATGCATACAAGATTTAAAAGTTATATTCAAAGTGATGACAAGTATCTGACTTAGCCCTGCTTTTACATTTTGAAGCACTGTTGTGTGTTTTAAAAGGGTGGTTCATAACAGACTGCTAACAAAACCTTTAAAGTGCAATAGCATTCTGTTTTTGTAATAACCAACCCTGCAGCCATGAGGACCAAGGTGGGGGTTACAGCTTGACGTTACACATGAACTGGCAAATCAATCCACCATGTTGTAGTTTCATGGAGCTTAATACTAGCTTTTTCACTTACCAGTTATGTTTAAGCTTAAAAAATCATGAAAGTGCGATTCAGTAGTCAAGGTTATCTCAAAGAACAAAGTTTGTAAGCTCAATCATGTTTTGTTTGTCACACCTTTTTGTCAACAGTGATCCAAGAACACAGTGAACATTCCCAAAGGCCTTCAGTCAAGAGAACCAGCACGATGCTAACTTGAATTAAAAAACTCACAGAGCTTTTGTATTGTAGAAATTGTTGCTCTGGACCACACTTTAGCACAGTAGGTGGCAGGAATGCACCTTATACGATAGTTGCCACTCAGCAGACACGAAGAAGAAGAAGAATCAGCTGGGCTGGGTCCAGCATACTGCAAAATGTCAGCTGTTTGGCAGTCATACTTCAAACTATTACCAAATACAGTGTGAAGTATATACAACTTACTGCATTTGTCATGGTATGCAGTTCCAAAAATGGTGGTGTTTTAAAGAAAGCCTAGGATAGACAAACCAAACACTTCCTCTAAAAATGGGCTTCCATGTTTTTATGACACAGGAAAGGTCTCCTTGATTTGAAGAAGTCAGTCAGCCTAACCACTGTATCAGAAATATCCAGGACAGCAGCTTACACTCACCAGTCACATTATAAGGTACACCAGCCAAACTGCTGGTCAACAAAAGTAAGTAATCAGCCAATCACATGGCAGAAAATCAATGCCTTTTACCATGTAGACAGGGTCAAGACGACATAAGACATTAAGAATTGTGAAGAAAGGTTGTTTAGGTGACTTTAAGGTGACCATATTCTGAAAACCCCAAAAGAGGACCCTCAGCAGTGCATGGCACTTGTAGCATGAACGCTCAACATCTTGACAGGCAGGCACATTGAAGTTATGCCAGTTGTCCAGTGCATTATAAATATGAACCCTTTTACTAATATGAATATAAATGGCTGCCTGGTCTTTTTTTTTTTTTTGCTTTTTCTTTCAATAAATATGTCAGAAAATTTCCTTTGAGTAAATTATTTTGCGCCCTTTCTCAGGCAAAAATAAAACATTCTAGCAAATATTTGTCATTATTAACGTGTAAATGCTTAAAACAGTGTGTAATAATTACAGGAAAAGAAAAAAGACTTGAATTTCCAGGTTCCTCTTTATAAACAATTCTAAATAAACATGTACAACACCTTTAAGAAGACAAAATTGAAACTCAACCTATTTTATATTATTCATTATTATTATTATTATTATCATTTATATTGTTATATTATTTAACTATTTATGAAATCCATAAAACAAGAACTATGTTGAAAAAGACGATGACAAAAAAAGATGAACTAGGCGAAAATATGGCAAAACAAGGTTAAAATACAGCAAAAGAAAAGCAAGAAAACACTTCATAATGATACTTATGTCATTATTTACAATGTGTTTACATTATTTGCACAGAAAATACTGATAAACCACCGATAAATGACTCACATGTTTTTTCTCTGAATCCTCTCTCTGCTCTCCGGCTCAGTCAGCTCAATTCCCGTCCCTCCCCCTCAGGCAATCCAGCTTTACCGTAATGTACCATATAACACCGCTTGGATACTGTGGCAGCACAGTAGCACAGCAAGTAGCGCACGTGTCTCATAGCAAGAAGGTTGCTGGTTCAATCCCTAGGTTGGTCTGGGCCTTTCTGTGTGAAGTTTGCTTGTTCTCCTTGTGCATGCATGGGTTCTCACCTGGCATTCTGGCTTCCTCTCACAGTCCAAAAACATGCTCATTAGGTTAACTGGTGATTTCACATTGTCCTTAGGTATGAGAGCGAACCTGAATGGTTGTCTGGCTCTCTATGTAGCCCTGTGATTGGCTTACGAACGGTTCAGGGTGTATCCTGCCTCCAGCCCAATGTCAGCTGGGATAAGGGGTATAGATAATAGATGCATGGAGATATCAATTCTGATATTTAATCTAAAATAAGTACTTCTTTTTAGATTACACCTTTGTCATAATGCAAAACAGTGACAATAAAATCAAGCTTCATATGTCATTACAAGAGCTAAAACATTGATTGATTTACCTGCTGACAGAAAACCAGCTCTATTTTAGGAGCCTATACTTTTAATCAAAAATTGATATGCAAAAAACTCCACAAGCAATTATCTACAGATACCAATATAAGACCAGTAATATTGTGCATCCCTAATTTATTTACTCATTAAAGTGATATTTTTTTTTTTTCCAAAAACCTCAGCTTTCTTTTCAATCCCTGGTTAGCAGTTTTCAGCATGACCTTAGGCAACATAAAATGAAAGGAATGGTTAACCATGTAATTTTTTTGATTTTGGCTTGTTAGTCTAGGTAGAATTGGATTAAGCTCGACAAAAGTTAAGGTGAGCATGTGAAACTATAAAAGACTGGATGTCTTTTCCAATACAGAGAGCCCCTCATCTTTGTTTCCCCAAAGTTCACTCATGATGAATGTGTTCTACCTGGGGTTTACTCGATTCACCTCCACAAGTAAAACTACCGATGCAGTGAAAATGTGAAAATATGTTTTGGTATTTTAGGTGCTGGAGGTTGCGCACCCTGGGATTTAACTGAGCACCATATCTCCTCACAATCCAAATGAGACTTGAAAAACTGTGACACTGTGCAGCTTGTTGCTGTTCCCTCTTATCAAAAAAACATCCAAACTGGGGCAAATGCAGGAAAAAATGAAGTGGGGCACACTGAGTGACAGCATGTATGTCCTACATACTGTGTAAGGGAGCAAAACATACGACCTTACATGGCCTCATACCTGCCTAATGTGCAGCTACCTGTCTTACTGAAGGGAATATCAATGAAATCCCATCCAGGTCAGATATTTTCAAAAGGGCTCTCAACAGCTGCCTTCTTTACCACCTTGCCTGACAATCAGATGAAGGAAAATGCAAATTTGGCATCCTGCTGTATCAGGAGGTGTCTTTCTGGCAGCACTTGATGCTATCATGCTAATGGTATAAAGAAACTCTGTCTTTGAGTGTTAAAGCTCACAGGGACTGAGGTGTTACGAAGACATGATCAAAGCCCCTCCAACAGGCATTTCTTACTTTAGTTAGTTTCACTTTTATAACTGAAAGCTGTAAACAATCAAATCTAACGATTCTATTACCGTCTTGTTCCCTGGCACGATACCTCTGATGGATAGATGACTTCTGAATCAGTTATTAAATGAAGAAGCTTTCCAAAGCTATTATCAACATGTCATATAAATCAGGACGTAAAGGATCCCTCTGCTCAGTCAGGCATCTGGTAAGAAGCGGTGTTATTAACTTTGTGTTCTGCCCATGATTAAAACCTCCACCATTATCTATCTCAGTTTACAGAGTGCTGATGTTTTAAGTGAATTAAAGGACCTAACGAGTGTTTCGTCGCACTCAAGAAGACTGCTCACTTGTCGTGGCATGCACCCCTGAATTAATTATTTCACACATCATAACAGATCTTCATAAAGAACCTGTCACTGGCTCGCTGCCTCATGAAAGAGCACGAATCAAAGGGAAAGAGACTCTTAGCGCCCACTGTTGCATCAGTGAGAAATGCCTGGCAGTTAAAAAGAGCTTCACCTCGCCATAGATCCTCGCTTTCAGAGCCAACAGAGTAATTTTAGTCTGAGATGTCTGACCTGTTGGTCGATAACTGAAATAAAACAGATTATGTCCCTTCCTGAAGAGGGGTCAAAAGTTCATCCTGTCTCTTGAGATCACCTTTCTTTCAGAGCAAACTTAACTTCTCTACTTTCTGCTATCGAAAGTAGGACTGACAAAGTGGAGAAAAGACAATATATCTGGGGAATCCTATAAGATCTACTATGCTGAGGGTGAAATAGACTGCTGCATGGAAACGAGTCTCGATTTAAGAGGGTTGTTTATGGTTTTGGGGTTTGTGGAGGGAACAGATATATGAAAACTGTTAGCAGTAGTTCCTCATAAAGAACACTGTGGTCCCCCAACAACGCTAACCTCACACAACAGCTGAAATCAGGCAGATCCATCTTGCCAAGGTCTAATCTACAACATTTGTGAGCACAAGAGGGTCACGTGGTACATGTAGCAGCTGAATAATTCCAAACAAAGCTCGGTGGGTCATTTAAATGAACTGCTTAGCCACAATTTCTGTTAACTACAAACCATTATTTTCCATTTTTTACGTTCATATATTAATACAGATAAATTCAAACGTGACCCATATTCTATACGCATGTGTAGGAACATTATTATTGAGATAATGCTTTTAAAAATGCTGAAAGTTCCACTGAGAAGAGAGAATGTGGGCCACAAACTAGCTAGCTTTACTTGGGTTCTTGACACTGTAACATTACTAAATTTCCTTGTTAACATCAGTGTTGGTGGTTTGGAAAATTACTGACTCATTTTGTTTTAACATTTCAGATGAAACATGTTCAGATGTTTCAAGGACAATGTCTATGCTGTTACTAAGTTTTATTATCTTAAAGCATGTAGGGAGAAAAAATAGCTAAGTGAATCGTATCTATCTACTGTTTATATAGTATATATACATGTATGTGTGACAGCTGGGAGGACAGAAGGAAAACCAACCCAAGACGTTGTGTTATTTTTTACTAGTTGACTACTGATCCATACTTTCTTATATTCAACAAAAATCAAACAATAAAACAATGGCTTACACGATTTCTTAAAAACATTTTTCTCAATCCTGTTGTTTTCAGATTAACCACACAGGCCTAATGCAAAAAAGTTTTCATCAAGGATGTAAGATGTAACAAGAAGCAGACCAGTGACCACATTAAAACTCATATTTTGTTTACAATTGATGAGCTATCGCGCTTTTAATTACCTCGTTAATTTGATTCAAATGTGCTTGTAAAATTGTCATCATTAAAATGTTAACTGTACCTTTCTACCTATAAATTAACCCTAGATAAATGAGAGAAACATACCTTCCCCATAGGAATCCTATTGCCTTGGTTGCATTGTTTGGAACTATCGAGGGCTCCCATGATCTGCCATTGCTGTCAAATAATTGGCACACTGGCGTCTACTGAGTTGACGTAACTCTCTCTTTCGAGTGAAACAAGAGGAAGTGGCTGCATGTACAGAGATTATCATTGATGCTAACAGCTTCAGTAGCAGTTCTATCAAAGCTGGACCTCTCTATAGAAAGGATATTTTCACTCCACTTCTGACATGTTTTGACAAGTTTATTTTGAAGTGGCTCACATTCTGTAGCTCTGCTTACAACATTATCTGATTGGCCTATAATAAATGTTAATTGATGAAAAAAAATCATCCAATCACCTGCCAGATATGCTGCTGAAAGGTTTTGCCCTTCCCAAACTCTTTCTATGGACTCTTTCCCAGATGGACTAGTGAGATATATTAGATGGTACATCTGGTGTGCCAGGTTACAAAAACACAATAATAACACGGAAACATTATTTTTTCTTTAAAGAGCTCATATTATTCTCTTTTTTTCTAGTTTAACATGCTCACAGGTAGGGATGACATCCATAAAAGTCTCATATTGCCACTATGTTGAAGTCTGAACAGGAAGTCCACCATCTTGAATCAAAGTTTGTGATAGAGTGCTTTGGCCACTTCCAAGGGTCATATTTGGATGATCTGGTCCGAGGACTTTGATCCAGTCACCTTCAACTTTGGTATACAGCTAAAAGAGACCTTAATAATCACATTTTTTTAAGGGGTGGCACACAACTCAGGGCAACTCAAATTTGCCTTTTTTGTTTTTATGAACCAAGAAGTAGCCTTATAACTCAGCCAAATGTTGTCCAAACTCTCTCAAAATCTTTGTCTATGATTGAGGTCCAAACCTGAAAACATCCATGAAGTATAATTCAAAATTTTTCAAAGCACCACCTGGTGGTGATAGAAAATATGATCAAATACACTTCAAGCTCCAGTTTGGAGATTTTTTGAGGTATTGGCCTCAAATTTGTGTTAGTACTGCCTCAAGAAGTTAAACTAACAGTACTGAAAAAAACAGTGAGTTTCGGTCAGTGGGCGTGGCGTCGGAGGAGCGTGTAATATTATGTTTTGAAAAAATTGTCAAAATTAACTCTGCTGATCTGAAAGCTATCTCGATGACATACAATTTGGTTAACGATAGCCCCAACCTTTAAACCACTGACGGGGGACTTGTTTGAATAGCTCACAGCTCCACCTGCTGGCCACAGAAGTATCTGGACCCAGCAGTCTCACCTCAGGGCGGAGCTGGCCAGTTGCTTTATCGGTTGTTATATTTACGAGTGCCCTGGGCCTCGAGCAACCCCACTTCATTAAATCCGAACTATCCCTTGAAGAAAGTTTTCAATCTTTGTAATCAAACCTAACAAAAGATTTATTTTCCCTGACTTAGTTAATTACCCACTTATTATCTTAACAGCATTTAACTGTCCGGTCATTGTTATTTGTGTTGTGTCGAACCAGGCCTCACAGAAACATAGATCAATAAAGAATATTGGTGTTTGGTGCAGTCTCTCTTCTTGGCGCTCTGGGACTCAGTTGTAATGTGCAGACAAAGGTCAGACACTAACTGGGCCTGTCTACAGAGACACAAGGGTTGTCCCACAGAAGATCCTCAGAGTAAAGCTTAAATGTTACAGATATTGGATTTTAAGAGACCTGCTGTTGAAATTTTGGGAGTGAAATGTCATCATAGTGTAATTTAACTGATATTTTAGGCCTGACATAAAACATGAAGTAAGACTTGCTCCCAGTAATACACTCCTCCATCTTAGATCATAAATGAAGTGGAATAAGAGTTTTCTGACACCATTAAAAGCTGACACAATCTCAAATATTATCTTGAAATATTCACAAAAAATCTTTTTTGTTTTTTAAAAGATGTGGCTCGACAGATGGACACAAACAAATGCAAATCTTTTTTTTTATGAATGTTAACAAGAGGAAATAACAAAAGTAAAATCCTTGGTCGGTTCAACATGTCAGTTCTCGACATTGTGGGTATCAAAATCACCAAATAACAAAAGACATGTTCAAAACTGAGTAAAAAATAAATGAACCATCACATCATCACATTAATATTTAGTACTCCTGTAGTAGAGCTCTGATCCTGGCTGCATGTTCGCCACAAGCCTTTAACACTGTTCAGGGGGAACCTCGTCCCATTCTTCTTGAATTACTTCCTTTAATTCTTACAAATTCTTTGGTTTTCAGACTTTTTGATAATCCGCCACAGATTTTGGATGGGGTTCATGTCCATTGAAAATCTGTGACACTGTCTTCATAACAATAAATCTGAAACACTGTAAAGCATAAAGGTTTATGAGGTTAGCTGTAAATTC
Organism: Cetoscarus ocellatus; assembly: GCA_037902135.1. NCBI lineage: Eukaryota > Metazoa > Chordata > Actinopteri > Labriformes > Labridae > Cetoscarus > Cetoscarus ocellatus. The sequence goes on along the minus strand of JBAMNC010000787.1, from coordinate 216,222 downwards.
AACATATAAGCAGGTTTCTGACTATATTTTAAACCATTAAAATGTAATGAGACCCTTATGCCTTTTAAAACATTGTTTTCAATTTTTAACACATCATAAACACAATTATAAAAAAATATAATTAGATTAGTGGTCATTAGAAACTCTAAGTAAAGTAAAAAAAAAAAAAAAAAAAAAAAAGATTTACCAAAATGTAAGACAGGCTTTTCTAAATATTTGTTCGATTGTTTCCATCTTCATCTGCTACATTTTTTTCTGTTCCATCTGTTTAATTTGCCTTTTCAAATATTTATGTTTCTTTGCTGCTCTGCTCCAGTAATGTTCTGTATTGATAAACCTTATTTACTCATTTAATTACTTACATCTACTGTGAAAAAAGTAATTAAACCAGATAAAATCAACCTTATTCCCATATGATGGAGGCAATTTAACAACTGCTTGATTCTCAACTACATGTACGCGTGTCCGCCTACGTCATTCACTTGACAGAGCTCTGCTGCTGCTCTCCCTCTCTGATGAGGGAAACGTGGAGCTTGTTTATATGCTACCGCGTTATTTGGTCAATAAAATAATTAAGCTACTGAAAAGTGACTCAGCAAACAGCAATGTTACCACAAAGCTACTAGAAAATGTAATTAAGGTACTTAAGGCGCTTTTTATAGTGGCGTTGCTGCTCATCACTGTGTACAACAGCCATGGGGACTCGAGTTAGAGGTTTTTGTTTTCATTTACAGAACATTTCGCTGACCCAGTGTAATTATACAGCACTCAACAGAGATGGGAATCAAAGGGTACCTCGTACGTTACGATACGCCATACATGGTCTACGATAATGATATAATCACGATGCAGAGATTCTGCTATAATCAATATATTAAAAAAATGGAACAAAATGTCACAATAATCTATTTTGTCTGTCCCTTCAGTGTGGTAGAAGTATATCCATACTTTGGATTTATAAGTGGCTGGGGCATCCTTCAGTGTACTTTTCTCCACACTGATGGCTGACATAGCCGCTCTGTGAACTTTCTCTTCTTCTGCAGGTAATTTCCGTTCAAGTTTCACCCATTCAAGTGTGGAGTGCCCCCTTGAGGAGCCATCAAGTAGCGTCTCTGGGATATAAACTAACAGGGACATACAGCATGTTTACATTAGATTAGATTAGATAGAATTTAATTAATCCCCTTTGGGAAACGCCCTCAAGGAAATGAGGTTTCCAGTAGCACTTTGAAAAGTATATAGAAAGATATATAAAAAAGATATGTATAAACAAAAATATAAATACACATAAAATAAATATAAGTAAAAAACAAAGATATGGCTACTGGCTGGCTACTGCTCCTTCCCATCTTCTGTCTTCCTGTTACGCCTCCTGCCTCCCACTGAGGAGTTGTACAGTCTGATACAGACTACACTACAACTATTTAGAGCACCATATTTTATTCATTAAAATATCGATATTTGGCACCAGCATATTGGTATTCAGTGTATATTTTACAGCACTTTTTAATTTAGTTTTAGTTATAGTCTTTTGCCTAAAATATCTTTTAGTTTTAGTCATAATTTAGTCATCTAAACTGTTTTAGTTTTAGATAATGAAATTTCACAACATTTTAGTTGACGAAATCTACTGTAAATTTAGTCGACTAAAATATAAATTGTAATGTGTAAGGCATTTTGTTGTTTCCTTGAATTTCTGAAGTCATGTTTTACACTTGGATCCTACCACCATGAAGCAAAGGCAGTTGTGATTGGATGTCCCTCTTAACTCATCCAACCTTTACACACAACCAAAGTAGCTGTGGTTGGATATATTCCTAACTTGTCTCTACTTTCTACATGACCAAATTAGGTCTGATTGGATTTAGTCTCTGTCAAACATTTCAGTCTAGTTTTTAGTTGTTGACGAAAATGTCAGTTAATTTACGCTTAGCTTTTAACAATGTGCACTTGTTTTTTTTAGTTATAGTCTAGTTTTTGTCAGTCGAAAAACGGTTGTTGATGAAAACTATGACGAAAATAATCAGTCGACAAAATTAACACTGTTGGTAATCATATTGCAGGAGGGAGGACGACAATAATCGCCATATCAATTTTTTGTCCCAACCTTAGTGCGTAAACTTGTAATATTAGTAGTATATCTCCAATAGCGATAACATTATTTACTCTGGGTAACATTATTACCTCCGCCAAGGAGGTTATGTTTTTGCCACCGTTGGTTAGTTTGTCTGTTTGTCTGTTTGTGTTCTTGAAAAGTTATGGACGGATTTGGATGAAATTTTCAGGAAATGTGTGGAATGGGATTTTGGGACTGATCCGGATCACCATCTGGATACAGGACTTCTTTAAAGGATTCTTGAAACATTGCCAGATAGGACCATTTTCGCCAAAGTGGACTGACGCTGCTCGGTGGAGGTCTGCGCTCTCTGAGTGCTTTTCTAGTTTTATGCATATTTCAGCCATTTTAGTATTATTTATTGCCTTGCAGCTGCCACCCAGAGACTTGAGACTTGACTTAGACTTACAACAGGTGACTTGTGCCCATCAAACCTCAAACTTGTCATCCTGAGGGTCGGTAAAATCCTTCTACAGCAGCTGGCTCTCCATTTAACCCTACTCTGCTCCAAACTGAGCACCTCTCATCTCGTCCCGGTGGAACTGCTCCATTAAAGCTCAGCTTGTGGCGAGTGTCAGTGAGGACTGCAGTGTGAAAGATGAGAGCAATAACAGAGAAGAAGTCACGTTGCATCACATCTGTAGTCAGCCCCAGGAGTGAGGACTGAAACGATCCTCACAAACCTCTGGGAGAAGAAAAGGTTCAGAGTGACGTCACATGCAGACTTCTCCCCTGAGCTGCATTAGCCACAGCCAGGACTTTACCAAGACTCCCTCCCCATGGAGCTCTGCATGCTGCTGAAATATTACAGCTGGGCTCCTGGAGGCTTGCTGTATGATTTGTGCTGAGGCCATGGAGAATTACAGTCATATTAGAGATGTCCTCTGGGCTTTACTTGCAACTCATTTGAACATTAGCCCTGTAGGCAGCTCAGTTTTGGAGCTGCCTGAACAAAACAGCGCTGCAGTATTGCTCTTAAAATACCCCAGAGGAATAACCTGTATTTTGAAGGATAAAGATCAGAGAAGTGCACAAATTTACACATCAGTATGTCGTTTTTTTCCTCTTCTTTATTTTCTTGTATTTTTTTTGTTACCGCCGCTCTGCAGGCAGCTGGCAGGTGATATGAGTGATTGTCAATGAATTGTTTTTTTGAGTTATGCCTCCCAGTCCTGTCTCCTCCTGCAGACACTAAATCACAGAGGGAGAAAAACAGACTGGGTGCTGATTAATTCAAACATTTATTCTTTGTAGAACAAGCCTCCTAGTCAGCTTTAAATAGACCCATTGTTCAGCTGAACACACTCATTGTTTCATTAGTTTTCCTTCTTTAAAGTGACCAATTAACAGAGTCCATTCTGCAGCAGTGAGTTTATCACCAATCACTTTTATAATAAGTTTAATTAATCAGATACTGTGGGGCTGGACCTACATGCAGCCTGTTTGTGAGTTTTTTTCTTTTTTCTGTTTCACACAAGAAAATCAACAAGGGTCACCATGGTACCTAATTTTAATTTAGGAAATGCTAAAAGTGCAAATACAGAAAGTTCATTTAACGAAGAGTCTCCCTATATGGGAGCAGATGCTACACAAATTCATGTCTGTGCTGAAAACAGGGGCAGTTTTAAGGTGAATAAAGCATGTAACATTTTTTTAAACATCAATATCAACTTAAAACGCCAATTCCAATGAAGCTGTGCAACACGTCAATAAAAAGAGAATAAAATGATATGAAAATGAAATACACAACAAATACTGCACATATTCATGCATTTTGAATTTGATGCCAGCGATGTATTCCAAAAAGGCTGGGACAGGGGCAACAAAAGTCTGGGAAAGTTGATAAATGACCATAAAACACCTGTTTCAAACATTCAACAGGTGAACAGACCTTTGGAAATAGGTGAGAGTCATTGTTAGGTACAAAAGGAGCATCCCCAAGATGCTCAGTTGCAGATTCTCCACTTTGTGAACAACTGCGAGCGAATAGTCCAGCAGTTTAAGATCAATGTTTCTCAGCAAACAGTTGCAAGACATTTAGGGATTTCATTGTCCATAAGGTTATCAGAAGATTCAGCAAATCCAGAGAAATCTCTTAACAATAATGGCAAGGTGAAACACCAGAACTGAATGCCTGTGACCTTTGATCCCTTAGACAGCACTGCATTAAAAACTGACATCGTTTGAATGATATTACCAGGAACACTTCAGAAAATCATTGTCAGTTAACACAGTTCATCTCTACATCTACAAGGTCAACTTAAAACTCTAACATGCAAAGCCAACGTCATATACCAACAACTCCCAGAAACGCCACCAGCTTCTCTGAGCTCATCTGAGATGGACTGAGGCAAAGTGGAAAAGCCTGCTGTGGTCTGAGTCCGCGTTTCGGACTGTTTTTGGACATCATGGATGTGGTGTCGTCCGGGCTAAAGAGGAAAAGAACCATCCAGACTGTTATCAGAGCAAAGGTCAAAAGCAAGTGTCTGTGATGGTATGGGGGTGTGTTAGAGTCTATGGCATGGGTAACTTGCACATCTGCAAAGGCACCATTAATGATGAAAGGTACATACAGCTTTTGGAGCAACATATGCTGCCATCCAAGTGACGTCTTTTTCAGGGACAATGCCAAGACACATCCTGCATGTGTTATAACAGAAAAAAAGAGTGAAGGTGCTCGACTGGCCTGCCTGCAGTGCAGACCTGTCTCCCATTCGAAATGTGCATCACATTTAGAAGCGAAAATTCCAACAATCGAGACCCTGGATTGTTGTACATTGAGAAAGAATTTGAAAGAATTTCACTGACAAAGCTTCGACAGTTAGTGTTGAACACTAACTGTCACAAACACTGAGTGTTTAAAAGGTATGATGATGTAACACAATGGTAAACATGCCCTTGTCCCAGCTTTTTTGGAACATGTTGCAGCAATCAAATTTAAAATAAGTGAATGTTTTACTAGTTTAAACATCAATTATCATTTCTTTGTTGTTTATTCAATTGAATATGGTTCAAAGAAGATTTGCAACTTCATGTGCTCTGTTTCTATTTAAAGGTTTTACAGTGTCCCAACTTCATTGGAATTGGGGTTTGTATTGGACTTTGCTCTCTGCCACTCAGCAGCTGTAACTGCCAGTCAGGGCCACAGATTTTGACAACAGTGCATACCCTCTATGTGTAAAATTAAAGGAAAAACAGTAATTTAATCTAATTAAGGTACATTTATTGGCAGCCATCTTGTGTTTTTACTAAAGCTGTCTCTGCAGGCAGCAGTATCCTGGCAGCCCGAACAGCATCACATCAGCCATCAGATTTGTTAACTGTGCTCAAAACTTTTTGTTCTTGCTGCTCAAGTTGGCTCAAAAATCTATCTTTTTATTAAGTGCAGGAGTCATGCACCAGCTTGCAAGTCAAAATGATGGGGCAAAGGTCAGCGCCCCCCTGGATGAAGAGGTCACAGCCATGCTTAGAGGGTCAGAAGAGCAAATTAGACAGACTCTGGGATAGGAACCTGGCGGATAATTGCAATTACCAACAGAAAGAGCAGCACAAGAGGAGGAGATGAATCTCTGGCATTTATGCTGATGACTTTTACCTTTAGGCCCTGAGACACAAGACTTCTAATGAGTCTATGCAGGGCTCTTGGGTGGAGCGTTGAGACAGCAGAGCATCCACTGATCTTTACCTCACAGCAGCACAATGTGGGGACACAGGACTCAAGCCCTGAAAACTGGATGGTTCTAGCATTAAGGGGTGGTTCAGGTTTTTTGAAGTGGGGTGGTGTGAGGTACATGGCATGAACCTCAACGTGTGCAGGGATGTCACAGCTCAGTTCTCTCTCTGTTCAGTAATCTCAGGACAGACGCTAATGCTATACATTGCTGTACATGGTGCCAAATTCTCCACGTATTAAAAGAATTGTGGGAGAAACCAATGTCTGTCCACCGCCAGCAGCGTAAGGATCAAACTACGTTCTTACTTGAATTTTACCAAAAACACAAACAATACATCATCCAATAAAGATTAATGAAATATAAGAATATTTAAGCATCATCCTGCTGATCAAGCTCAGTAATTTGACAAAGAGCTCAGTTTACACACAACAGTGAACACACCGTGTGCTATCATGACATACACTTATCATTGAAACTGTGGCTGTCATGAAACACACTTGGCACAAAGGGACTCAAAGGCAGGTGAATCAGGTCCATGGGGCAAAGGTATTAAGGTGTGTTCACACCAAACGCGACTTTGGCTACCTCAGCCACCACTCTCCATGTAGAGTCAATGTACAGCCATGACAACACACGACCAGATCTCACGTGATGTGACCGACGTGTTCTGGGCGACTTGGTCGCATCTTTGGAGACATGGGGGCCCCTGTTGCTGCAGATGGGAATTCTGGTGTCACTTTGGACACAGAGCAGGTCTCCCTTCTCCTCGTCCAAAGTGACACCATTGTCCAAAGTTGAAATATTTGAACTTTTCAGGCCATGTTGTGCCATGAAAGCCAATTAGCGTTGTGTGGGTGCATCATTGACACCCATGACAGACTGTTTCTCTCCGGTCCACAGAGTGACAATCCATGTCCGTGTGAGGAACATTAGTTGGAGAGTACATTAGTTCCACCTAGATGGACCACAGAAAACTCACAGACGATGCTGCTGCAGGGCCAGCTGCAGTGTTTTGTGGTTGGTAGGTGAGTGAAAAGGATACAGTTGGAAAAATGTCAGCTAATATGCCCTATTACATGATATATGATATGATCGCTGGGTGAAACTCGTGACGTCACTGAGCAACGATAAAATGAGCTATGAACAGGTGACAGGACTTGGGTTTGCGTCGCATTCAGTGTGAACGCACCTGTTGACAAACAAAAAGCTCAAGACAAGGTGAAGGCAAAAACAGGTCTGTAATGTGACCGAGGCTATGAAATAAAGTGCTGGAAAGTGCCTCAAGGTTCAACAATCTGGCAACAAGACAGGGGAAGACATGAGGGTTGAATACATGAGGTGATTGGGGTTGATGAGACACAGCTGGGGAAGAGGTGTGACAACGCCAGACAGGAAGCAAAACCTACGAGGACAAGGAGAGACAGGTGAATTTTCAGAATCAAACAGGAAGCACAAGACAAAGCACCCGAAACGGGTACCTTAAGTAAGGCAGAGACATGATCATGACAGTGGCCTCTGTCTTTACAAAACAATCAGTATGAGCTGTATACTTACTCTGAAGATGAACTTTCATTCAGCTCTTCTGTTTTGTCCTCCAGTTTGTAAAACAATTGCTCTGGTCCGTACAGTTATAAATGTCCATTAAGCCCTTAAAGCCTGTTGTATCATACTTGATACTTACTTTTATGATACCTTTATCTAATCAATATAATAAACAAATTACTTAAAAAAACATTTGAATATAATCAGACAAATGATAAAAATATCCTCAAGTGGATTATCAGTTGCCAAAATCACACAATGTTTCAAATGAGATACAAAAAAATATATATATCAAATTTTTTGGAAATTTTGATTTTTTGGGATTTCAGTAAAAAGTTAAATAAACATTTCAGTTCCAAAAAACTTTTAATTTTTTGGCTATAATTTGTGTTTTCAGGTTTTAAAGGGTTAAATCAATGAGGCTTTGCATGATGAGAGCTGCTCACTGCAGGCCAACATATAAAGCTGATAGTCTCCTCTGATCCTGAACATCCGGAAACATCCTGAGGGGGTTTCTCTTAGTCACTCTCTTATTTCATCCAGTTTGACCACATGAGCTCATGATTTATTCACCTGAATCAACAGGTATGGTGTGTTTCTCTGGTTCTCCAGCTCTCAGAGCAGATTCCTCCATTTTCAGTTCAGACCTGTGGACTCTCCATCTACAGAAGTTTCTCCTGTGGACTCCAGTTTATACAAGGATTCACAAGAATGCAAAATAAGCAGCGGTTATTGTTTGCAGCTAAAATCAGAAATTTACTTTCTCTTATGCCTTCAGGCAGACGTTATAATGTGCCTCAAAGGAAAACTAATCGCTACTCAAAGTCCTTCACTCCCTCTGCTATTAAGCTCCTAAACACAGAGCACACCCATATTAAATGAATTTTATTTAGAGGACATTATTTGTTTCCTCTTATTTATTTATTTTATTATTTTTTTTACAGTTTTCACATTGTCTTGTTTTTACCTCACTTGCTTTTATCTTGTTTTATCTTGCTCTATGATTTGTATACGTAGGCTACTTATAATGTTTGGACATCTGTCCCATCTGTCCCATGCTTAAATATGTTTCCTTGACGGATAGATAAATTATTTATTTATGTTGTTGACTGACTGTATGCATGAATGCACACTGGAAGCTACAAATGAATTGCCCCTTGTGGGATAAATAAAGTTGTCTGAACTGAACTGAACTGGACTGATATATCTGGTTTGGTAGCAGCTGTTTCCTCTTGTGAAGCAAAGTCAGCGCTGCTGGTGGAAGGACACGTAGGCTGTGCTGTGTCTCAAAAAAGTGCCTAATTAAAGTGGCTTGTTAGTGCAGTGTTTGTAATGACCCCACACGGTTTTGTGGCCCACAATTCTTTTAATTATGCAGAGAATTTGGCACCACACACAGCAGTGTATAGCATTAGTGTCTGTCCTCAGATTTCTGAACAGAGAGAGAACAGGGCTGTGACACTGTGGCACACGTTCAGGCTCATGAACCTCACACAAACCCAAGGTAGTCCTCAGAAAAGGCTGGTCTACAAGCCCATGTATTGAAGCTATAGAGGAAGTTCAAGCAGGAAAACCAATGTATCATTCAGTCAACCGGCGCCTGAAGCCGCTAGCTTGTTATGTTTACAACAGCTGACAGGGAGGCAGAGTGATTCAGCGGCTCACGGAAGTGTTGCGCGGAGGAATACGTGATGTGAGTCGGTTAATTCCAGATAAACTTTATATTTCTGAAAAGTTAATGCACTTAAAAGCAAATCCTAGGTAACGTACTCCTAAACTGTGGTATTATTTTTTGATGGGAGTTCTTGTAGGTGGAGAAAATACCCTCTGTACTTGGTGCATTACTTCTCTGTTTGTGACTATATCTGCGTAACAGACTCTTACAGACTGTGGCTTACTGAGGGAGAGGAGAGAATGTTTGACTGCATCTAATGTACTTAGTGGCCATATGGAGCTCATACAACCCCACTTCAAAAATACTGAACTATCTCTTTAAAGACTTGTTTCACAAAAACAAGCAATTAAAATAATTTTATGAATCAAGAACAGAATCTGACATTCATAGTTCAGGCTTCTTAAAATACATGTAAATCCAGAGTATCATACGTTTACTCATTAAAGAAAACAAGCTGAGCTTTGAACTGACTGAACTGGAGGAGATATTAATGAACTCATCCACAATTAAAGGGAAAATAACAAAATTTATGACACTCTAACCAAGGGGTGTCAAACAGTTTTCCCAACTCTATTAAAGAGTTGAGAGACAGATTTGACAATGAGTTTGGACGAAAATACCTGGAAAAACATCTTCGATAGAATATACTTTCTTTTACAAGTAATAAAATTAAAGAAACTGATTTTAAGTTTATTCACAAACTCTACCTGATTCTAGTAAAAATGCAGAAAATTTCCAAAGAAAACTCTCCAAATTGGCCAAGGTGTAAAATCAAGAAGGAACATTCTTGCTTATTTTTTGGCAATGTGATAAACGAGATAGTTTCTGGAACATGATTCATTCACTCCCAAAATCAGTTTTGAAACTAGAATTTAAGTTATCCCCATGTGTTCATTTATTAAACTAGAAAAGCACTCAGAGAGCGCAGACCTCTGCCAAGCAGCTTCGGTCCACTTTGGCGAAAATGGTCCTATCTGGCAATGTTACAGAATCCTTTAAAAAATTCCTGGATCCAGTCGGTGATCCGGATCACCCCCAAAATTTAATCTGTTCTTCCATATCCCATTTCTGACAATTCCTGAAAATTTCATCTAATCCGTTCAGAACTTTTCAAGTTATTTTGACACAAACAGACAAACAGACAGACAGACAGATAAATGCCGGCAAAAACATAACCTCCTTGGCGGAGGTAATGATGTAACTAACTGCCACTTGAACTCGAAGAAATGTAGACAGTTGATTATCATAACATACTTCGCCAAAAAATGTAGACTCCCCTTGAAAAACGAATCACCATCAATATTTAATATGTTCTCAACTCAAATACCCCAATTTCTTCCTTTAGAAAAAATTACATTCAGTTACATTCAACTGGGGTCACTTATTCAATGACCTTTGGCTTTCATTATATGCTCGACTGGAAAAACAAGACTAATAAATAGCTATACATTTAACTTGTCACTGTTAATGCATTGACGTTTGTATGTCTGGGTTTGTATACGTATATGTATTTTGATTTGTTTTTTTAGTTGTTTTTTTATTGTTTTTTTTGTTCATATCTGTATGGTTTCACATTGACTGTCTTGTTTCCGTCTGTTTTTATTTAATTTGTTTCTTTTTGTCTGTGTTTTATTTCCCTTCTGTGTCAGTGCACAGAGGTAGGAAGGACCAGGGTTGGTGTGGGACATAACTGAACACTTGTCAATGAAAACCGCTGGAAACATTTGTGAAACCAAATGAAAATAAAAAGAAGTTAAAACAAACTTAGTCTCTCCTGATTGAACTGAACCAGGATGTGCTAAATGCTAACTCACGTCCATGGTTTTGGAGTCATTCCTGCACCTCTGTGTTACAGCAGTGAAGGCTGAAAAGCTTTGCCTTGCTTCCAAATTACACGAAGAGCTAAAAAGCTGCAGTGAATCGAGGTGACAAAGATCATCTGCTCCTTTACATACACAGAATGCCTCCCCGTCTCAGCGGGAGCTGCCAGAGGAGTTGGACTGAGCCTGCAGACGGGAGAATGTCACTTCAAGCACATCTGAGGAGAGAAGCAGCCTGAATAATCATTATAGCTTGTTCAGCTCACTCCTGGCTGAAAAAGGTAGCAAAAAGCAGAAGAGGCACGGGTGCTGCATGTTTCATGTAGTCTGTTTGAGTGTTTGATCCCGAATAAAAGACGCACGGGAAACCCAGGCTGCTGTCTCTGCCTGGCTTCCTTCCAAAGACTGTCACAGTTTGGAAACAACTGGGAGTCCCTTAATGTCTTAGCAGAATAGAGAGGACGTCTGGAGGAATTTCTATCAGCGGAAGACCCGAGCTGACACCTAACAGTGTCTGCAGGCTCGATGGTAACAAGATCAACGGGACAAAATGAACCGTGAAAAAGAAATCACAACACATGAATCAGCCTGGAAGAGGAGAGATGTGTCATTTAGACACTGCTGATAATGGTGTAATGGATTATTGGGCATAAGCATAAATAAATTCTGTTAACATAAATGCACAAAAGTCTTAAAATAAATACTCCGAGTGACCTTCACACTCATTTGGAGCTGATTAGTACTTCATCATTATTCTGATATCTGTGCCCAGAGTCGGCTGGCCCATTAGGCAATACAGGAAAAAGCTAAGGGCGCTACGGCCACAAAATCAGGAAAGAAATTCACTTTCAGTTTAATTATATTAAAACTAATTATAACTTTTAACCTTTAAAATGGAAAAGCTCACATTGATTCAAATGTAAAGCAATTACAGATATTACTACAAATGATAATACCAAATAAGTGACTGTTACTACATACAGGATTTGTATTTCAGATTTTTTTGTAATTTGTTAAGCATGTAAATTGGGTGACATGTTATCTTATAAATCAAAGACAATGGTAAAACAGTGCTATTTGATTTCTTTTGTAAGCATATGTAAATCACTGATGTAGGGGGCGCCATATAAAATCTAGGTCATGGTTACCAAATTCTGATCCAAGTGGCAACTAACCTTGAAGTTGCTGAATAATCAGCGAAGTCCAGTTCAAGGTTTTCTGTGGTGGTGTGATTTTAATGAAGAATGCTGACAATCTGGTGAACTGACTGACAGAGAACAAGCCTGAGTCAGTGAGTTGACCCAGACTGAGGGGAAGAAAAGGGTTCATGTACATGTAATGGGTCAAACCAAATGGGGAGAGGGGCACTGAGGGCACTGTGTTTGATCAGACATGGTAAAACAATAGTAGACAAAAGACAGACTATTTTCATACAATCATCATTTGATTTGCAACCATGCAAACAAAGTTACTTGATCAAGTGTACAAAGATGGTGGGGGTCAGTGGGAGCTTAAGGTGTGATTGATAAGGAAAGGACCTACGGCTCTTATCCATAGGGGTTTGTAGGTAGGGCTGAAAGATTTATCGTTTTTGGATCGAAATCGCAATTTCAGACTGTGCAATGCAATTTTTTGCAGCACTCCTGACTGACCTAGGATCTGTTGTGCCAACTGTTTTACATATACTTTTTTACAAATTTGCAGGCAATTTGCATTTAAGAATGGCTCGCAAATGAACGGCTTACTCACAACTGCAAATCGGTTCTCATTGTTCACTCGTTCGCAGGACAGCAACACAAAGCCTCTATTTAGGAGTAGTAGTTGCAGTATTCCTTAAATAATGAAAACAGATTATTTATCATCAATATTAGATGATAAATAATGTGTTATGTGCTTCTGGTCATTGATTTCCTTACTGTTGTCTATACTGTAAACATAGTAAATATTGCACTGAAGCTTGATTTGAAGAAAATTATGATATGAATTGAAATCGCAATATCTGCCAGAAAAATCACTATTAGATCTTTTCCTAAAATCATTTCCTAATTGTAGTTACCAGGCTTTAGACAATTTACATACCAAGACACTTGATTAACAATTTCTCCAGTACAGTACAGCTGGACTTGCCTTTTGCAGTGTCTGTAATCAGCAGATCCATCGTGCCAAGCTCCAGTTTACAACAACTGTCTGGCCTAAAGCAGCACTGCCCAGCACAGTGTCACAGCTCAGTTCTCTCTTTGTTCAAAAAAGGTGCTAATGCTATACATTGCTGTACATGGTGCCAAACTCTCCAGGTAACTAAATGAATTGTGGGAGAAGATAAGCCACAGAAACAGAGTGGGGTCATAACACACACTACAGTTTGTTCACATTCACTTAATTTCCCACAGCCAAGCCGCTTTAAATCGGCATTAGTTTCAGACACAACACAGCCCACGGGTCCTTCCACTGGTTTGCTTCACAAGAGGAAACAACCACTACCAAAAGGATGAAATGACGATTTCTGCAGTGAATACGACCACCGTACATGGCACATGTTGAAGCTCAGCCCCACTTAAAAACCCAAACTATCCCTTTAAAGCAGGAGGAGTTAGGAGCTACAACAGCAGAAAGTGACTGCTCGTACAGAGGTTAGCATAGATGCTAACAGCTTCAGTAGCAGTTTTGTCAGATCTGGACCTCATTTATTATATTTTGAATATCTGCAAGAGTTTGTTCTACAAAGGGGCTCAAGTTTTGTTTTTTACACCACATCAGTACAACCCGCCTACTACATTATCTGATTGGCCTGTAATGAATGTGATTGATGAAGTGATTATCCAATCACCTGGCAGATATGCTTATGAATGGTTCTGCCCATAACCAAATAATTTTTAGTGGCTGTTGCAAAGATGGACAAGTTAAATATATTAAACCGCCCATCTGATGTGTCAGGTTAGATCTACTGGGATGCCAAAAACAACTATTTCGAGGGCTTTCCGAGAATGGTCTGAAAAGAGAAAATATCCAGTGAACTGCAGTCATCTGGGCAAAATGCCTTATTGATGACAGAGGTCAGAAGACAATGACCAGAGTGGTCCCATTAACTCAAATATCCTCTGTGAAAACAAAGGTATGCAGAGTACCATTTATGAACACACTTAAAGCAGATGGACTACAGCAGTGGAAGACTTCACCAGGAGCCAGTCCTGTCAGCTGAAAACAGGAAACTGAGGCTGCAGCTCACACAAGCTCAGCTAAACTGATCAATAGAGGATTTATAAGACCTTACCTGGTCTGATGAGTCTTGATTTCTGCTGCCTCATTCAGATGGTAGGGTCAGAATTTGGCAAAACAGCATGAAATCATGGTTCCATCCTGCATTTTATCAGTGCCTCAAGCTGGTGGTGGTGTTGTGGTGTGGGAGATATTTTCCTTGGACACTTTGGGCCAATTAGCACCCATCGCGTTGTTTATACTCCACAGCCTACCTGAGTATTGTTACTGACCATTCTAGATCTCAATCAGGGAAGGACAGGAGATATGCACCATGCATGGATGTGCAGCTGACAAAGTGGTACCAAATGCAGGATGCTATCATGTCCATATGGATCAAAATCTCTGAGGAATGTTTCCATCATCTTGTTGAATCTGCTGTAAAAAGTTAGGCAGGCAAATGAGGGTCCAACCTGGTTCTGCCAAGGTGAACCTAAAATAATGGCTGAGTGATATAAAGAGTATTTGAAAAAGTTTGTCAGAATATTGAGTGAACTTTGTGTCCAACTGCTTTGGTCTGGCTTACGTCTAAAGGAGCCCCGCTGAGGGCCACAGGCACTCAGACAGAGGGAATTGGAAGACAAGTACAAAGGGATTGGGGGAGCTTTGGTCCTGGCCCCAGAAAACCCAAGGGGGACAAAACAACGCCCTTAGAGAGAAGCAGGCTGCAGCAGAGGCTGTATACTGTGGGAGGAATGTGGTAAGTCGTGTTAAAATACATTTTCAAACAGAGACAGTGAACTGGAGGAACCTTTCTGTAAAGCTGTGTGAGATAGGAAGGTAAATAAATGAATGTTTACACAGAACGGGAAGCCAGAGGTTTCCAACCTCTTTTCCTTGGAGCCCCCTCATTTGTACCCAAGAATAGTCCACCCCAACCCCCTAGCACCCCCACCCTACCCCCCTGGGGCCTTCAAATATGTGATACAGTTTTGTATTTTGCAAAATACAGTGATGGCCAGTTGCATCACCCACACATAGCATTGTTAGTAGATTAATTATATTTTCCAGTAGCCTTGTGGTAGTATTGTTATTTTCTGAGTCAAATATTTGTTCAGTAGCTTAGTTTTTTTATTGACCAAGTAATGCAGTACTGTCCTAACAAGTCACAATTCCCAAACACTAAAGATGTGGACCAGGGAAGCAGCAGAGTACTGTGTTACAGTCCAAAATCAACTTTAGGGATGAGTGAGAGACAACAGTGGACCTGCCACATATTTTTTGGGGGGGGGGCTTGTTCCTCAAAAACCCAGGAGAGATCTGATGCACTCAACTACCAATACAAACTCAATTCAGAAGTTATACAAACCACTTTAAACACAAATGCAAATTTTACTGGGAAAAAAAAAGACAAAAAAAAAATATGTTTCCACCAAAAAGAAACCCTTATAGCCAGTAGTAAATTTATTTCTAATGTAGCTGTTATTGTTGTGATAGATTTTATGATTTTATGCGAACATTTATTCAAAGATTTCATGTTATTATTGTTCAGCTAAAGATGTCAAATTATCTGTAAAATGCAGCACCTGTTCACTGTCAGGTATTTCCAGACTTGCTTCTCATTTTCTGTTCCTGTTGTTTATGTTGACTAGACTGAGCTGAAAGAACTTTCTGGTAACCCTTTGGGCTCTAATTTCCTGGCGCAACTCAGGGTGGCGCACCCCGCGCAGTGGTAATTTTGTCCGGCGCACCGCCGTGCGCAGCCAATTTGGCAATTTGGTAGACTGGCTGCAGATAGATGGGTGTGACGGCGCACCAGGTGGAGGTGTCGAAAGATTCAGCTTGGCGCAGTGACAATTTTGTGCCAAAAAAACATGCGGAAGGTGCGCTGAAAGCTCACCAGCTCCAACCTGGTCTATTCTTGGCGCAGGCGAGGCGCAGTCTAGGCGCAGTCTAGGCGCAGTCGGGGCAGTGGTAATTTGGCGTCACCAAAACCTCACAGGCAGGTGTATCTATATTAACTGTCCCGTCACATCTGATGTTAGATTAGAGACGTTTGTCATAACTAACGAGTCCACATCTCTCAAGCCAACCACAAACAGCCACATCATCCGATACGGAGTATCCGGCTTCTCTCATCTCATGAAATTCAAAAGAAAAGAAAAAAGAGAGAGACGCTCTCTGAATAAATGTAAGTCACTCGGTGTCTTAAGGATTTACCTGTGATTGCCCATATTTCTCTGTTTTAATCTTTGTTCTTAACGTGATCTAAAAAGATGGAGTACATTATTGCAAGGAGGATGAGGAGATACATTTTCACCAAAGGTTCTGCTATTTACAGACCAGGAATGCAGGTGGATCACAAGCATGATGAATGGATTAGCCTGCTGCTGTGTTTAAATGTAATTATCACTTAATTTTGTACTCCTATTATGACACAGGAACAGATTACATCTGTCCCACAAGGTGGTCCACACGGTGACGCGCATCGTGGCCTCCGATGCGCAGCCCAGTGGCCCCTGTGCTCTCCTAGTTGCTGCAAAAGTGACAGCGGCTCTGAACATCTTCGCCACCAAGGTGAAATTGTCACTGCGCCTCGCCCGTGGCGCATTTAAAGGCGAGGAGAGGCGTTGATTGGTGAAGATTACACTTGGCTGTGTTAAACCCACTCATGCCTTCTGTCCTCCTTCTCTGCCACTTGTGCCGGTAGGAGGGACGGAGGTGTGGGTGCGCCTTCCTGCGCCCTGCACGAAACTTGCAAAATGCCCTGGACACACCCCGTTGGCACGTCGCAGGCGCTCCTGCGCCTGGTCTACGAAATTAGAGCCCTTTGTCTTTAATTTGACCTTTTCCTAACAGACATAGCTTATGAAACCAGACACAGTTAGATTTCCAGATTTCTCCGCCGCCCCAAAGTGTATAAGATATTGTGACAACCTTTGTCCTGGGCTCTTTTCTGATCATCCTGGGGGGCAAGCAGATGAGTGATTTTTTATATTTGTGTATTGCTTTGCATATTGTAAATAAATGGTTGGTTGGCTAACCAATCTAATCCAGACTTTTGCTTCCTTCCAAATCGAACAGTCTAATATTGTTAATAAAGCTGTAGAGGATCAACATAAAACTTAGATTAAAGCCTAACTATCTCTGTTTGGTTACAAAAATCAAGTTTAGACAGACTATTTAGTGATAACAGAATTGTAAATACCAGTAATCCCTTGTCTAAAGAAAAGGATGTCCCACCTCCAAACAAAAGGATGTTGAATAAGTAAATTAAGAGCCAAATAAGAAAACATGTCACTGTGAAATTGAAATATAATGTAGATGAAAATTAAAACACTCCTTATGTAGATTTCTCTTAAAAAAAAAAAAAAAAGGAAGAAAAAGAAAGAAATATATCACCTTAGAAAAAAACAGCTGGACGTTGCTTGTTTTGGGCTTGTTTTTATCGATCTGGTTGCTTATTTCAGTAGAAAAATCCAGCAACACTGCCTACAGCCTTTGTTCTTGCTGCTGCCAAATGGCCCAAACCTGCAGGGGGAGGAGACGAGTGCAAACACTAACCCATCTCACAGTGCCTTAATGCAAAAGTGCCATTCACACCCTGAGACATTCACATTAACTGCGCAAGGCTTTAACATCTGTGCTCATTCATGCGGCTCAAATGCACGCGACATGGCTTGGACCATACATTTACACAAAGGCTGAGATGCTTGCACTGCTCCTGTCTCCTGCTGAGTACTAACCCAGGAAACAGAACAAATGGGGCATCACTCATTCCTTTTCCATGACAATCGCAATGAAAGAGAAACATAGCAGGGAGAGACGACCGGGGGAGACCCAGGTTATGTTTTTGTTTTTCATTGTAAGATTTCAAACAATTTTCTGTTATTAATTCTGGTCTCTTCTCTTTAAGTTTACCTGGATGTAGGGGGAGGGTAACTTCCTGGTTCAGAGGCAAAAGGTGTGGCCAAAGGCTGACAGGACTTTTATGCTGGAGCCTGCTCATTGGGTTGGACCAAGTCTGTTTAGTTTAATGTGGTAGCCACTTTGTTAATCCCCGTTGTTTCCTTTGGTTTGGCCAAACCCCTATATATATGCTCCCTTGTCTGTTTTGTTGAGTTGACACTTATTGTTTGTTTAGTTTATTAAGTGTTATACTTAGTTGACCTCTTTTATAGGCCTAATTCTTTACACTTTGGTTTGTAATTTTGACCAACTTTCTTTGAGTGAAATAAACACCCATTTTCTTCAAATTAATCCTGTGTCTCAAGCCTTTACTGCTTGGTGTAAGCTGCAGAAATCGTCAGTTCATCCTTTTGGTAACAGTTGTTTTCTCTTGTGAGGCAAACTAGTCAGTGCCGCTGGTGGAAGGACACATAGGCTGTGCTGTGTCTCAAAATAGTGCCTATTTAAAGCAGCTTGGTTGTGGGAAATGAAGTGGATGTGAACAAAGTGTTTGTAGGGTGTGATGACCCCACTCTGTTTCTGTCATGAACAAAGCAGGAACAAAACACTCAAAGGCAGACAACTTGAGTCCGTAAAGCAAAAGCAGGGTTTATTGAACAGTCCAGGTCGATACACAATAAGGCAGGCAGGATCAGGCAAAGGTTTCCAAAAACAAGAGGCAAAAGGCTGGTACCAAAAACAAAGGTGGTCGAGATCAAGGCTGTGACTACGAATAAATGCCTGGAAAGTGACTCTGAGGTACAAACACTCTGGCAACAAGATAGGGGAAGACACGAGGGTTAAATACATGAGGTAATGGGGTTGATGAAACACAGCTGGGGAAGAACAATCAGGGATCAGGTGTGACAACGCCAGACAGGAAGTAAAACCGACGGAAACAAGGAAAGACAAGTGAATTTTCAAAGTAAAACAAGAAACAACAAGAAACAAGAAGACAAGACAAAAAACGTGAACAAAACGGGGAACTTAACTAAGGCAGAGCAGGATCATGATTGTTTCTGTGGCTTGTTTTCTCCCACAATTCATTCAGTTGCCTGGAGAGTTTGGCAGGCATTTTTACTGTTTACTTACAAAACATGAGTTTGAGAGTCATGAAGTATTTTAGTATGTTAGGGATGACAAATATGAAACCAAACTGATTTAGGTCTGTTAAAACAAGAATTTTATGACCTCCATCATAGGGAAATGTGTGGGGAGGTGCTCAATACAAGAGGAAACTAGGACACGTTGGATATCAGAGTAGAAGAAACAAGGACAGCGTGAGCCACCGCGCAGTCTGATAGTGTCACTCGGGGTGCTTGGTCAGTAATCGGAAGGCTGCAGGTTTGAGCCAGGCTCTGGCTATCATATGGCGATGGGCAGGCCACTTAACCCTCAAGTGAATGTGTTTGTTGATATAAATGGACAACTGAAATAGAAACTCCAACCATCAGTGAGTGAATGTGAGAGTGAATGGGTAGATGTGACCTGCAGTGTAAAGCAGCTTTGAGTAGTCAAAAACTAGAAAAGCGATATATAAGCTCAAGTCCATTTACCATTTTTAAGCTGATTAGCCACCTGTACTGGGTGACTTAGGCTGCTTTCTTGTTTCTATGGTGTCAGTATAAGGCCTGATATTTTTACTGTTTGCCTCCTAAACATGAGTTTGAATGTCAAAGAAATATTCTTTGATATATTCTATTATTGCAAGCACCAGGATGCACAACACCATCAGGTATATAAGCCTCTCATGGAAACAGCAAAAAACACACTAGTAATAAATAAACACCTGAGAAGAAAATTTAGAAAAAAAGTAAAATAAAAAAAAAATAAAATAAAATAAAAATATCTATGAAAGGCTAAATGAGTACTAAATAAGTAAGCAGAGTCCATTGAAATGGTTATTTTAAAGAGCAGACATCATTTAGCACTGCACAGTTTAAAACATTTTAAAAACGTAGTGCAACCCATTAGAAGTATATTTAATAAAAGAAATTAGGAGGAAAAAAAGCCAAATGTGGGATAAAAGTAAGAACAAAACACTGACTGTGGTTGGAACTGGTTTATCAATAATTATATTATTATTGTTGAGTTATAAAAATCATAATCATAACAGAAGAGTAACAACTGCATAATTATTATGATTTTCAATATTACTCTAAATCTTTATCTCTATCGTTACTATCATAGTTTTTATTCATATATGCTCTTAATAGTGAGCTGATATTGTTGTGTAGCTGTAACTGTGCTGCTGCTTTTCTTCAGGGAGGAGCTTTAGTTTAGTGAAGTTGTGTATTCATGATCACTTAGATCACTACATTTACATCGAGCTTGACCTCACTGATCACACTCAGCTGCGGGTGGAGGGAGGAGGGAAGACAGAGAGCAGGTAGAGCAAGACCAGGCCACAAACCAGGCTGCAGTCATACATTTACTGTGTAGAAGCTAGACTTCGACAGAGCCGTGCACGCTCAGGACGCACTGAGCTAAAGCTGCTGTTGTCAGAATAAGTGCAATAAAAGTGTTTGTATCTGCAGCTACTTTGATTTTTAGGCTACAACAAAGTCAGAGTTTGGATCCAAACGCAGCTCCAGACTGCGTTACACAGAGCGTGTGCTGAGATTTTCTACATTCTTCATCCGTCCAGTGAGACGGCAGGTGGAGTCAGCTCAGTACACAAGTGACCAGAGCACACCAGCATGAACACACACAGCTCAGAGCCTCTGCCATAACAAATAAAGCAGGATGAGCACATATGAGGCATGAAAACCCAACACAAACACAGACAGAGGGTCTGGAGGCTCTGGAGGGTCCAGAGGAACTGGACTGGACAAGGACCTTAGGGACAAAATGAACCGCTCTCATAAATGAATGAAAATATTATTGAAAATGAATGAATGAATCGATAAATAAATGAATTGCTACAATGTATATGAATGTATGAATTCATTGATGAATGATATAATTAATAAATGGATATATGAATGTATGACTGAATGTTTGAATGAATAGATGAATGAATGAGTGAATTGATGAATGAAATAATTAATAAATGGATTAATGAATGATTGGTTCAATGAATGCATGAATGAATGAATGAATACATGGCTAAGTGTATGAATGTGTGTATAAATGAATGAATGAAATGTTAAATAGATTTACAGATTTATTCTTCTTGTTTTAGTATTTAAAGCTGTCCAGGATATTTATGAGTTTTTATTATTTCTATCATTTCCATGACATTAATCAGATAAGGTTAAGTTTCAGTTTGGCCTATTCCACGTGCAGGCTCCCAGCTCCTTTAGTTCTTTGTACACAACAAACTTTTCTCATGTTGACTGGTATAGTTTTGTGCCAAACATTTAACAAACACAGATTCAGGTATGACCTCCAGTTTGAAGCAGTGAAAAATCTGTGCGTTGTATTTTACTGGTGTCCAGGTAAGAAACATACAGATTCAGAGTTTTATTTTGTCGGCCTCGCAGAGGTAAGATCTGAGCAGTCAAGTCTGCTGCATGTGCTGAGGGCAAAATAAAATTTAGGCTGAGCCACAATAAAGAGAGTATAAATATGCCAATTCTCCTGACACTGTGTGTTAACCATTCATACTCCACTGACAGCTCCAATGATCAGACCTTATAACCAGGTTGTGTAAATACAGCTTTCATTGAAACAGTAGATGAAACAGGTTACAAAACTGTGTTTTTCTCTACTTTATTTTGTATTACAAACCCCAAAGGCAGAACAGTGATGCAGCAGGTCGGGCGGTTTATAGCTTTTCTTTTTTCTTTTTTTTTTTTTAATTTGGCTCATTTTGAATTTGATGCTGCAAAAAAAGCCGGGACACTGGCCTGTTTACCACTGTGTTACATCACCATTCCTTTTACCAACACTTAATAAGCATTTGTGAACTGAGCTTTGTTGGTAGAATTGTCTTGAAATAGGAAGGAAACAATCCTGAAAAAGGCAACACTTGGATTCAGCATGTGTTGCTCCAACACTTGTACGTACATTTCAGAATTAACGGAGCCTTTATAGATTTGCAAGTTACCCATGCCATGGGTACTACTGCTCCCCAATACATCACAGATGCTGGCTTTTGACCTTTGCTCTGATAACAGTCTGGATGGTCCTTTCCCTCTTTAGCATGGAGGACACCACGTCCATGATGTCCAAAAACAGTCAGAAATGTGGACACAGACCACAGCAGACTTTTCCACTTTGCCTCAGTCCATCTCAGATAAGCTCGGGCCAGAGAGGCCGGCGGTGTTTCTGGGTGTTGTTGATATTTGTCTTTGTCTTTGCATGGTAGAGTTTGACCTTGACACCTAGATGTAGAGATGAACTGTGTTAACCGACAATGGTTTTCTGAAGTGTTCCTGAGCCCACGTGCTGATATCCTTTACAGAATGATGCTGCTTTATAATGCAGAGCTGCAAGAGGGACTGAAGGTCACAGGCATTCAGTTTTGGTAGGTTTATTGTCTTGCTGCTTCATGCAGAGATGTCTACTTATTCTCTGAATCTTTTGATGACATTGTGGACTGTTGATGAATGAAGTCTTTGCACTTATACACTGAGAAATACTCTTAAACTATTTGCTCATGCAGTTGTTCACAAAGTGGTGAACCCTCGCCCCATCCTTGCTTGTGAATGATTGGGCCTTTCGGTGATGCTTCTTTTATACCCAATCATTACACTCCCCTGTTTCCAATTAACCTGTTAACAGCATTTTTAATTTGTTGCCCCTGTCCCTGTTTTTTTTTTTGGTCAAAATAAGTGAATATTTGCTAATAAAAATCAATGTTTATCAAGTAAAACATGAAATATCTTGTCTTTGAGGTCAAAAATGAATTGAAATCATGGTGTGTTTATTGGTTTCTCACAATGTCCAAACGTCATTGGAATAGGGGCTGTTTTTTTTTTTGCATTTGACTTAGATATTTAAATATAGATATTTTGTGAAACTTTCTTATAATAGCTGTATTATCATTCTTTTTCCTATGTTATAAGCACCTGTTGTTGTTTATCTGAGAGTATCTAAATGTGATAGGTCGGTTTTCTGATAATGAGGACAATGTTTTTTTGGCCCTCTTGGTCACCAAAGTTTTCCAGCCCTGATTTAGATGCACAATGTCCTTGTAAAGTCTTGAAATGTAATTATACTTACATTACATATTCAGTCACTGAGGCGGTATAAAAGGCCTTTTTAGACCATGTTTCAGTGATGGCCTGTGTAGCTGTCTGTTTCAAAGTCCTTTTCTCATTCATTATAATGATCGGTCAGTGCGGCGAGCACCGAGCAGCTGGGTAAGAGAAAATGAGGGTCTTTGAAGTCCCCTCTTTTGAATGGAGACATAGACTGTTATTGTTGTGCCTTGTTTCGAACCTGGAGCATGCTTTGAAACCATGCAAAGGGATGGGGCTTATTAAAGCCGTATAGTCTGTCTTTACAGTGCCCTTTAGAAAGCTGAGACATAACTGGAATTAGCTGGATCAGCCTTCATTCAGAGACGGACTTTGTATCTTCATGGTTGTTCTTCTATGATTCATCTGCTCCTCTTCTCTTCAGAGTCCATGTGTTATCAGTGTGCTATGTCTGATCTTATATGTCATTGTGACCTTCACAGCATGTACTCAGCATGTGGCTTAGCTATTCAATATGTGTGGTATTTCCAGATCTGAAAGAGGCTATAAAGGGAGAATAAGAGGTCGGTTTACAAAGAGGGAGGGAGTTGGATGGCAGAATGAGGTAAGCAACGATTCATGTGACCCTTGAGGCTGCTCTGAGGGCAGCTCTGCCCCATTTCTTGTGGCCATGTGGGTTAGTGGGGAATGGACTCATGTTCAAGCCGTTTTAATGGATGCTGGCGGTGGGCATCAAGCCACCGACCTTGGCGGAAACAGGAGCCTGACTGTCTGTCTATTGTCAGATGAAAAGAGATGCTGTGCTGTCACTCCGTTCAATCACGACTCCGTGAACAAAACATTGACACTAATGAAGTGAAGCAGAGATACAGAGACGCAGGCACATACTCTATAACCCCCAGTTTTTAGCACAGATGAAGGCTAAGACATTCAATTAAGCTCTTTGTACTCAGAATTCCAAATGAAATTGAGTTAAATCCAAATTAAATTAGCAATTCATGAGCTTTTTACTGTACAAAAAAAGAATTAAAAATGACTCTGAATGATCCATTAAGGGTCTTCTCTGTCTTCATCAAGACTATGTGGGTGACATATTCACCGTGAAGCTTATTTTACAATCACACATTAAGAATAACATTTGTGACATTAATATGAAATGAACTGTGGGGTGATCAGGAGGCCATTTTCAAAGGAAAAAGGAAAGTAAAGAACAGGCTGCCAGTGCATCTCCATTCTAGACACAGAGAGGCTTTATGTATTTTAACTTTCACCACAGACAAGCCTAAAGGGGAAGGGTTTTTAAATATGAAATACAAACACTACTGACCACAAGCTGAGTGTGACTTCTGTTTCTTTTTTTACTTAAATACAAGCTCCTTCTTCTTAGCAGGGCACACTCATTTTCCCCCAAAGGCACAAAGCAGGCCTGGAGTGGCTAAAATCTGGAGCACCAGAAGGATTCCTGGTGGGCCGGGCTGGTTGTGGGGCTGCACTGGCTGCTGACACAGCGATTAAGCAGGGTGCATGATCCCTGCATGAGTCCTAAATATGGTTACAGGACTTTGAGGGTGCTCTTTCAGTCCCTGATGGTGCAGATGTAAGCTGTCCATCAGTCTTACCTGACACATCCTCTCATTCCCATTAATGCACCAGTGATGCAGCAGTGAGAGCAGCTTAGAGTTAAATGTCTTGTGACAGCTGGAGCTTGGCTCAAACCCACAACCTTTCAGATCATCTACAGAGGGAACCATCAGACTGCACCGCCAAATAGAGGAGTGTGTGCTGGCAGGAATCTGGCAATATGATGCGTGTCTAGATGCATGGGTGAAATTCGATATATATCATGATATATTCTGTAATTTCTCGATTATAACACGCACTCAATTATAACACACACCCCATATTTTCACGATTTTGCCTGAAAAACACTACTCGAATATAACACGCACCCAAATTTTGCCCAAACTTTACTCTCTTGGACAACTCAAAAATTTCCTTTATTCAAAGTTTTAATCAGTGAAATTTCAGTATTTTCACAACAAATACACGATTCTCTCTCTCAAACGTATGCAGAAACACTTTTTGCTTCCCGCATGCGCAATTACTCGATTTCTGCCCAAGCGTGCTGAATCTTAGTGTACCAACCAATCAGAGAGCAGCTATCAACATGCCCATGTCTTTGACCAATCACAGCACAGCTATTTTGCGTCCCCTTGCTCAGAAGATGGCAGCGCCCTGTGTTTGCCAGTGAGTGGTAACGCTTGAAAATTATGCGATCATTACCCAATGGTAAACTAATTAAGACCCAAAATATTGGATTAGAACAGTTCAGTCAGTCAGTTTAATAACATTTACGCAAGTATCCCCTGCTGTCCTTGACCGATAACAAAGACTCCTCCAAGCACAAAGCCCTCTCCATAGATGTTTCCAAAGAAGCCATTCCTGATCGCCCTAAAGCTGTTCATCCAAACTCCAACACGCAGAAAGATGCATAAGAGAATATTTTGGCTTTTTCTATCAGATGTGTTCCAATCGCAATGTTTGCGAGACAAAATATTTAGAGTATTTTGCTTTTACCCATGTATAATACGCACCCAAAAAATCAGAGCTTATTTAAAAGCAAAAAGGGCGTGTTATAATCTAAAAATTACAGTATTACAATACAACAAACAGGGCGATTCTTCGCCGTTTTTTTTCCCCACAAAAAGTCTTTTTTTTTTAAATTGAATATTAAGAGTTTAAACATTTTGTTTTCAAGTTTTAGAAAATGCCAGACAAACTGTGTTTCAGTCTTTAGTCTAACCTGCTTATTCTGTTAATTGCAAAGCTCTTTAAAGGGACAGTTCACCATTTTTTTGAAGTTGGCTTGTATGAGCTCCATATGGCCACTAAGTACATTAGCTGCGGTAGAAAGTTCTCTCCTCTCCCTCAGTAAGCCACAGTCCGTAAGAGTCTGTTACGCAGAACCAGCCGCAAACAGGGAAGTAATGTACCAAGTACAAAAGGTATTTTCTCCGCCTACAAGAACTCCTATCAAAAAATAATACCACAGTTTAAGAGTACGTTACCCATAAATGTTTTTCAGTGCATTAACTTTTCGGAAATATAAAATTTATGGGGAACTAACCGACTCACATCAAGTATTTCTCTGCGCAGTGCTGCCGCAAGCCGCGCAATCCTAATACACAACAGTAACGGTTGTGTGTGTGTAAGAGAGAGAGACACACACACAAGTAGTCTGCAATGTTATGGTAAACAGCCTCCTCTTCTGCTTGTTTGTCTCTGAAAGGTCATTGTTACTTACTTTGAGGATAAACTGTCATTAGGTCCTTCAAGTTTGGGACGTTTTTCCGGTTTATCTTCAGGAAATTGAAGAATGTCCGCAAAACTCTGGGATTCAGAGGAGCAGGAAAATCTGTATGATGAGTTATGCAGACGGTGTGAGAGTCACCAGTATCCTCTGACTCAGACAGATCCTGAAGTCGGTCTGTAACCAAGGTCCACTTGTGGCAGCAGTAGTACTCCAGGTCCGTGGGCATTGAGTCGCAGTTCATACACTCTCACCACTGTGTATTTCTGACTCTTTCTTGACCTCCAGTTTCCGCCGATGTTCCCTCTCTGTTTCTTTTGGCCTTCTGCAGCAGCTCTTCTTCTGTGAACTCTGGTTCATACAGATATCCTCTTGGCTCCAAAGTGAATGGAACTTCATCGTCGCGGTCATAATCACTCGTTTTTAATTTCCTACGTTGCCTCTTCCTCACACCGCTAACAGTCACAACAAAAGAATTACAATACTTGATAAAAGTTACACGAGGCTACAACCAGCACCTGAAGCCGCTAGCTTGTTATGTTTACATCAGCTGAGAGGGAGGCGGAGTGATTCAGCGGCTCGCGGAAGTGCTGTGCAGAGGAATACGTAACGTGAGTTCCAGATAAACTTTATATTTCCAAAAAGTTAATGCACTCAAAAAAGTTTCTAGGTAGCGTACTCTTAAACTGTGGTATTATTTTTTGATGGGAGTTCTTGTAGGTGGAGAAAATACCCTTTGTACTTGGTACATTACTTCCCTGTTGGCGGCTGGTTCTGCGTAACAGACTCTTACAGACTGTGGCTTACTGAGGGAGAGAAGAGAACTTTCCACTGCATCTAATGTACTCAGTGGCCATATGGAGCTCATACAACCCCACTTCAAGAAAAATGAACTGTCCCTTAAATTTTTCAGAGGGATTGTTAAGGGTACTAAATATACATTTTAATAGCTTATTAAAGCATACAAATTATTGACAAGGTAAATCTTAAACTTAATCATCAGCTTTTTGGTAGTAACACACGGTTGCACAGATTCCCAGGGCTGGAATGAACAAGGCGCAGAATGGCAGGACACAAATCAAAAGGCAAAAAGGTTATATTGACAAAAACAAGCAGGGTTCAATACAGGGGAGATTAGTCAGTGTGGCAACAGAGTCCAAAAACCTGAGGTTATAATCAGGCTATAAGCAGGCAAGAGTCGATACACAAAAAGGCTGAAAAAACTAGGAAGATAAATCCAAGGAATGTGAGGCAAAAAGACAGGATCAGGAAAACAGACAAGACAGTACACGGCAAGACTAGACCATGAAAGAGTGCTGGAATGAGGGTTGTGAGTTCAACAATCTGGCAACGAGACAGTGACAGACAAGAGGTTAAATACAAGAGGTGATTGGGGGTGATGAGACGCAGCTGGGGAGGAACAATCAGGAGTCAGGTGTGACAGCACCAGACAGGAAGCAAAACCTACGGACAGAGACAAACAGGAAACATAAGACAAAACGTGTTGAAAAAAATGATGAAAAACAGGAAAGGGAACTTAACTAATGGTCGTGAGGCCCCTCTGAAAACCACTGCTCTGGATCACTTTGTGCTAAAATGGTTGATAATGAAAATATCTGTGAGGGTAGAAAAACTGCTATTAGAACAAAAGACAGCAGTTCATTATTGTGACTTACTATGACATAAGAGATAGGCTGAAACTGCTTGTTAAATCTATTTAGATGAGTCAGTAGCACGCAATAAAGCTGGAGAGCAGTGTCAGATAAAGACAAGAGAAAAAAATCAGTGGTAACAAGAGAGTGAAGAGTGTAGCAGTATTAACTGTGACTGATTATGTGTATTTTTATACAAAAAAAACACAATAAAATTAGCATTTATTTAAAGAAATGCACAATCAATACATGTTTATTAATGGCAAGTAAATACAAATCTGAGCAACACTTTTTTTTCAAATTTTCATGCTGTACTTTGGTTGTAATTTTGTGTTTAAACTGCATAAAATACTCTCAAATCTGACTTTGTTATTAAAAAATCTTGGGCTACAATACCAAAAAACCCCAACTAAGATCAGAGCTGAAGCCTACCCTTAAAGGGTCCATGATTTCGTGTAATATAGAATAAAACAGAATATTTTGCATCAAGAAAGACAAATAGACCTTAAATTTGATTCTTGAATAAGGAAACCGAGGGAAAACAAAGAGAATAGTGCACTGTTCTGGGCTCTTACGCTAGTACGGCCAAAAGTATTTAGCGTCCAACACATTACAGTAACAGGACTTAGGATTATAGATTTCTGGTCATCCAACAAAAAGTCTTGCATCAACATTATGGGTCGTCTGCAAGCATAAACAGTCTGGGCTTGACGCATGTTAAATTTACTGCTCACTGAGAAGAGCTTATTCATCTGCAGAGTGGGGAAAGTATCTGCTATAACATTCACAGCTTTAAAACCAAAAATGTGTGATACTGTTTCAAAGACACTCCACTCAGTGAGTGATCTCTGTGAGTGGGCTGCTTATGTTAAATATAGACTGGAGAGTTTTTCACACACCGTAAAGAGGATGTGAATGAGCTGTATGTACAGGCTTATCTCTGACTCAAACGAGCAGACAGTGACTGACAGCTAAAGACTCTACATGTGCATCTATCAGCACCACTCAGGGCTTAACAACAGGCAGGTAGCCACACAAAGAGTTAAAGAATAAAGAGCAGAAGTGTTCGACAGCCCAGCATGTCCCCCAATATCAGGACTGTAAGGGTTTAAAGTCTTTCCAAAGTCAGTGGTGGACAAAGTACTCAACAACATTACTTGAGTGAAAGTACAGATACTCCTGGTCAAATATTACCCCAATACAAGTGAAAGTTGTTCAGTCAGTTTCTTTATTTTTCGGACTTTAAGTTTCACTTTTTCATTGTTTGGCTGGTCCTTCGACTTATAGTCAGGTGCAACTTTTATATCAAAATATATATAAATTTATATGTTTTTGAATGTTAATTCAGACTGACTGACATGAACCAAGGAGTTAACATTAGCATCTATAGCCGCAAGAGGGCGCTCTAGGCGTTGCGACAAATATGCTGCTCCTGTACCACTGAAAAAATTAACAGAAACATTAACTTAAAGACAACTGAGAAAGACTGAACAGAAACAAAATGCCCCCGAAAAGAAAATCCTATTTTGCAGGTTACAAACTGCAGGTAGTAAAATGTGCAGCCAAAAATGAAGAAAGCTGATCACGGGCTGAAAACAAGATGGCCAGAGCTGGAGGAACAAGTCCACAGATGGGTGCTTGAACGTTGTGCTGCCGGGAGAGACTTGTCAATAATGCAGTTACGTCTCCACGCCTTGGTAGTTGCAAAGGAGATGAATAGAAATGACTTCAGGCGGGCCTTCTTGGTGTTACCACCTCATGCAATGCAACCGCCTCTAAATAAATGCAACTTAAAGTCTAGTGCGACTTATATATATATATAGGTTTTTTTCCTCTTCATGACGCATTTTTTGACTGATGCAACTTATACTCTGGAGCAACTTATAGTTCGGGAAATACGGTAAGTTAAAGTACTGGAATACCAAAAGTTCATTCTCGTTTTAATGTCAACACATTATTGTATTGTTGCCACAATGAATTTTAATGAATTTACAACCCCACCCCCAACCCCCACCCAAAATGTGAGTAATTCTGATCCTTTCAATGTAAGCTCAGTCCTTATCACCCATAAAGATGCAGCCACATAAAACTTCCCTACTTTCCCTGACAGAGTCTTGGCTGGTCCAGGATGGGACCCTCCACTCTGGCAGATGCAAACTGAACATTCAAGGCCATGCTTGTGTGGTCAAGTTTGCTCAACTTTAAAATTCCCAAAATTCAGAGATTTAAGTCAAAATCCTCAATTTTTCACAAAATGATCATAAAAAAAAACCTCCAAAGCAATTTTGGGGCCCTTTTCCTCTCCTGAAAGTCTCTGACCCAAAAAAAAAAAAGCAAATAAATAAAAATCAGCCTCAACAGTTTTTTTCCCAGTGGCCCAAATCCTCCTCTATGGAAATGCACCAAACCATTTTCTATCATTTTTAGTAAAACAATCATGCAGGCAGGGTTGATTATGATCTGTGATAAAAATTCAGGGGGGTGGGTTGCCCTGTAACAGGCAGGATTATTTATGTTGTTCATTCTTGGAGAACAAAATGAATACAGACTCTAATTTGTAAGCTGTATAAGTATAAGAACGGCTCAACAAAAGTCAGCACTGCCTCCTTGTTGTTTTGTGGTATGGTGGACAGCTCCTCATCTGAACAACTTTAGTCATCTGAGGACTACTTAGCATCTATCTTGTTACAAAGACTTTAATGGAGACACTGTCAGGAGTTCTTAGGCAGAGGTGTAAATAATGAGATAATCATATGCATTAGATGCATAAACATAAAATAATCGAAGCTGTCAATTCTCAGAGCAAAAAAGCAGAGTGGAGGCTTCTTCCTTTATGTCCTTGCATTTTCCCCATGAGGGGCCAGAGTTTTTCTCCACAGAGACGTGGTTTGTTGAGATGCAGTATGTCATCCTTGAGAAGCTTGTAGCCTTTGGCGCTCTTCCATACAGAGACGGCAGAGTGCCAACACGATGATAATAGATCTTTTGGATCAATCCCTTTTTCTTGGGACAGGTGATGGGCAATGTCAACACCCCTCTCTATATACACATGAAGCCAAAAGGCATATTTCCAATAATAAGAACCTGAGCTCTACCCACATCTCTATTATCCTGTGCGTTCAGTTCAAAGTCAGTCCACAAAACTGTTTCGTATTCAGCAACACATGCCCTCGAGATTCATTTGACTTTCCCAGGCCTTTAATTTCAACTGCATGAGCTCCAGACATTAAATACGCCTTTGAATCCTAAAACAATTTCCTAATCTAGTTTTGTGACATTTGTACCCTCAACACCACCGATAACTGTAACAAGAGGCAAAGCCACGTGATGTCAAAACATGACAATCTTAATAAAACCTTCATGAAAGCAAAATGGGCATCATGTGGACTAGGGCTGGGCAACATCATCAAGAGGGGCACAGGGGTTTTGTCCTCATTGTTGCAGGGCCAGAAATGTTGTACTCTGAAATATATTCTCAGCCTGAAAATAAAAATTACTCATCATTTAACAAAAAGAACACTTTTGTGTTCCTGTGTTCCCCAAAAATCCCATTTAAGTCTTTGGAAAAATTCTGAATTCAGATTTTTCACGGACAAAAAAAGGTTGTTTTTTTTTCAGTGCCCTTAAACCTTCTCAAAGACAAAAGTCAGAATTCTGACTTTAGTTTTAGAGGTCTGACTTTTTTCTCAGTATTCTAAGAACAAAGTCAGAATCACTCCAAGTTTGGAGGAATTCCCCTTAAACTTGGCACCAATTTTCAGTGTAACTCAATGATAGATTAACAGATTTTGAATTTATTGGTCAAAGTTTAGGTTAGAGGGCCTGACTTTTTAACCTTTCAGTGCAGATGAACCTGTCTGATTTAATGTCTGTAATCAGGCAGGTCCATCTTGCCAAGCTCCAGTCTACAATGACTGTGAGCGGCCCAAAGAGTCACAGCCTAATTATCAGCAATTACAACAGGAAGAGGAACGAGCTACCAGCAAGACGGTAGCAGGAAGTGACTGCTCATACAGGGATTAGCATAGATGCTAACAGCTTCTGTGGCAGTTTTATGGGATCTGGACTGCGTGTCTTTATTAAATGAAAAACATATCAACACTACAAACGTCTTTATAGTAAAGATATTTTTGCTCCACCTTTGACATTTTGCAGAGAGTTTGCTTTACGAAGTGGCTTCAGTTATGTCCTTTAGATCCTGGCAGTAGCACCCACCAACTGCATTATCTGATTGGCTCATACCAAATTTGATTAATGGAATGATTGTCCAACCACCTGCCAGATATGCTTTTTAAAGGTTTTGTCTCTGCCCAAACACTCTCTATGGGCTGTTGTCCAGATGGACAAGTCCAATATATTGAACGGTCCATCTGGTGAGTCATGTTAATAAGAAGTATCAACCCGGTTTAAACTCAGTCATCCTTAGTTTAATGAGATTAACAAAACTCAAGCTTGTTTCAGATTGTTTTATGTGAGTTGCAGAGTAATACACTAGTTATCGAGTATTTTTTATTTACATTTGTGATGGCCATGACATCATGGGGTGTTTGATATTGTCAGCCTGGGCCTGTGTCTGTGGGTGCAGCTCCTTGATTGGAGTGATGCCAGGCACCTGGGCTTGAGGTGAGGTTATTTAAGCTCCTGCAGTCACAGTCTCACTCTCTCTGACCTGGCCTCCACACAGGTACCACATTTGGGTTTAGTTATGTTAGATTAGGTTTAGTTCAGTTTGCATTTTTACACCATTTACACACATTATCTTCACTTATGCACATACAACACTACTGACTCTACTGATTTACACACTTTATGTTTTAAACATTTGATTTGACCTTATTTGAAGTAATTTTGAGTAATGTGGTTTAATTTGGCTTTTCTGATTGTTTAGTTTGGTTCAATTCGGTTTAACAGTAACTTGCCTAACTTAAATATTTGATTTGGCCTAATTTAATTTAGTTTTTCTTTATTTGGTTTGATTGGAGACTTGTTTGAGTTGAATGTTTAATTTGGTTTAACTTGGTTTGATCTGAAAAATAAAGCCTTTTGAGAACTTTGCCATGGTGTTGTCCCCCTCTTTTGTTGTGACCGCCTGAGCCAGGTCATCACACATTTTACACCAAACAACTACATTTTCTGATTGGCCCATAACAAATTTGATTGGAACGATCATCCAGTCACCTGCTGAAAATGCTTTTGAAAGGTCCTGCCTGCTCCAAACACTTTCTATGGTCTGTGGCCCAGATTGATGGATGAACTACATTGAGCAGTCTGTCTGTGTCATGTTACTGACATTTGTCTTTCACTTGTGTTTGCAGACTTGTGATTAGATTTTGGAGGTCATGAAATGGACAGTTTAAGGCTGGCCTGTGAGGAATTCAAAAGGACATGGCAATCAAAGCGCAGGTAAAAGAATAAAATCAGGTTATGGTCAAACTTAAAGGTACGAGTGCTGAAAGAATGCTCTAAAGAAGGTCATGGGTCAAAAGTCAAGGTCATAAGTCTCATTATTCTTAGCATCTTGAATGTGATATCACAAAAAATTTCCTTAAACTCTGAATAAGATCCTTGACAGGGATGAACTGATCAGACCTTTGAGGTCATAGGTCAACAGTCAAGGTTGTCTCCTGTCCATCTCTTGCTTGAGAATGAGATCTTGAGATGTTTTGAAAAATTTTGCTCATGTTTCTTAGACTATTGGGTAGCCTGATTAGTTTTTTAACATCATCATTAGCCATGCTTTCCCCACTGCTTGAATGCAATGTCTCAAAAATGTTTCACACAGTTGTTTCATTTCACGCAAATGTCGATTTTGACTCGTGTATGAACTTTTAGCTCAGTCATCTCAGTATTCTCAGTTGCATACCTCAGAGAGCTTTCACAACCGGCTGGCATGTTCAGACTGGAATAAAAATAGGTTCTGAACCTGAAAAGCTGTTTCCGGCTCATGAACCTTGACGACATCGTATTCTATAGATTAGAGTAGTAGAGGAGAATGGAGAAGTACAGTTTGCAGTGGTCGAGTTAGGAGACGAAATGTTGCATGCTTGACTGCTGGATGAAAACAAAAACCTTGAGTAAAGCAAACGCTTTTCGGATATATCTTTGCCATCTGCCAATTTGTTGGTGTGTTGTTTACTTCTGCCTGAGTAACACGGAAGTAACACTTTTGTTCTGCTTAAACTTGTAAACATGCAGGCCGGTTCCCTAGTAAGCACCAAAGTCCTGAGAATCCAGAACAGAACCGGTTCCAGAACCAGAACCGTGAAAATCCCAAAGCTACACATGCTCTACTTTTGGAAGCTCAGTGGTGGGGGTGCTCTTCGATCCATCAATCATCCATACCACTCAGCCTTTTTGAGGTTTTGGGGCTAGAGCCTATCTCTGCTGTCATGGGGGGTGGGGCAGGGTACATGGTGGACTGATCACCGGGCAATTACTGGGCTGACATGTAGAGACAAACAACCATTCAGACACATGCTCACGCCTAGGATCAATTTAAAATCATTAATTAACTGAATGAGCATGTTTTTGGTCTGAAGTCGGCGAACGCTGCGATTTTAAACCAAAAGTATGTCACTCATGGAGGCAGGTGTCTTGGCCAGGACACTCTTGAAAAAGAAATCTTAATCTCAATGAGGTTTTCCTGGTTAAATAAAGGTCAATAAATAAATAAATAAAGGAATGTCCAATCACACTGTGCAGTGGATTTGTTTACAAAGCCACGCGTACAACTTATGTGCTCACTCTATACTATCTGATGGTCAGGAGAGACCTTGACACTAAAAATGTACACATGAAATTGGGGCAGATCACTGACAAAAATCAAAGTTTCATCCTTCATATCAAGAACACACACACAGACTGATAAAAGAAGAAATCGCTGTGGCTATAGCACAAGAACAAAAACACAGCATCACCAGCCGACACAATAAGCAGCTAAATCCTAAAAATACTCCAGTGTCATTGTTTGCTCTGTGTGTAGTTATTTTCTTGATATGAATGAAGGACACATCACACAAACATTCTTATTGATACTCTGAGGATGACAGCTTCCTGTAGTTGGTCTCACTGTGCAAGTGAACGACTAAAATATTAAACATGACAGAAATCTATCCAACTGGTGGGAGCTGTTGGTTTGGCTGAGGCCGGGCTGTAATCCGCTGCATTGTCAGGATGAAATCTGTCCCAACTTAGAAGTCATCATACTCATATCCTATACTCATGTCCAGTGGAATAATATCGCTCCTCAGTTAAAGTGAAATGGAAAATGTATTTAATTTTGACCTTTTCTTGAGCACCCAAAACTTACTCTTGGGAATTCCCCAAAGGGCACTGCTACTCTAATTAAATAAACACTTGTACAGACTCGTAAGAATAACTGCAGTTAAACAGATTACAAAAAACTGGTTAAAACCAAATCCACCACAAATAATCAAATGGAAAGAATCAATACAATACATATATATTTATAACATGAAAAGGATAAGACATAGGATAAGAAACCTAAGCAACACTTTGAAGTTGAGCTGGAAAAGTATGTTTGAACGAATGCAATCATAAAAACACTTTAAAAATAGGAGTTGAAAGGATAAATAAATAAACAAATAAGTCAAACCTTCAGAAAAAGATTAAATATAAGATTCAAGTTGCCAGCACTGTCTGTTTGTTTTTGTTTCTCCTATTTTTTGCTTGTTGTGCTTTTTTTTCTTTGTCTTCAAGGAATTACCAAAAAGGTGAATTTGTTTATGGTGTATAACTTGAACAAAAGTCCTTTTCGTTTTTTTTTCTTTCAGTTTGTTTGCTGTATTCACCCCTCTGCATCTGTCATACAGAAAAGTATCAAGTACATACAATTTGTAATGCCATTATCCCTTACATTGACATATTTATGTTTACTTTCTACTCAAATTCTCAAAACTATCAAATAAAGAGTATTTAAAAAAGTTGGTTGTGCAGCACTAAATTTGGGTAAACATTGGGTTGAAATTGGACAGTGTTTTACTGACTTAATGGCCTCGCAAAGACCTGCTCGACTAGGGTGTTGACCTAGCACCCCTCTTGCTGTGAGGCACCATTGAGCAGATCATCCTTCATGGGGATCAAGTCCAGACCAAACCATGTTTTGAAGTTGATTTGGAAGCTGGAGAGGTGCCAACTGACTTTCTGAGTAATGCCAAAGTGCTCTTGAGCAAGGCATCTAACCCCAAAACTCCTCCGTAGCGCTTCTTCAGGAGCAGCAAGCCATCGCTCTGACATCGCCCCATTAATGCTTTATCGACGTTTATTTCAGCATTTATGTGTTGATTGTTTCAACAACAGAGTGTAAAGAATTAAATTTCCCCTATGAGGGATTAATGAAGTATATCTTCTTCTTCTTCTTCTTCTTCTTCTTCATGATCATTATATCATACACAAATTAAAGACCTTTTATTTAGCTGATTTGCTCAGTCTAACAGAGACATGGAAAAGAGCACAAAAGTCAAGATGATTCGGAGAAACAATGTTTGAGCAGCGAGTGTTGGCAGAAAGTTTCTCTTTACTGTACTTCAAACAAATGTATGAATGCAAGAGCGGAGTGTGGAGTTGGCACCTTCAGAAGCAGGTGGGAAGTAAAAAATAACCTTCAGAGGTGGACAAAGATGTTGTGGGTGGTTGTGTAAGCAAAGTTCTTGGAACAAAATCCATTGTAAGGAACAAGTAACAGCATCACAGCATACTGCAGGTTTGTTATAATCTGGATCTGTTCTAACAGAGGAGGTCAGAGACTCCTCAGAGTGGTCTGCAGGTGCTCAGAGACTGATGGGTAAACCTATAGTGTGACGCCTTCTCGTCTCATTTCACACTCTTGTTAGATCATGAGTGTTACGTGCGGCCTTGCTCCTCCCCTCCTCCCTCTCCTCTGCTGCACACCTGAGGGTTAGGGTCATTCAGAGGAGCTGAGAGAGGAGTAAAGTTAGTACACACACATACCCAAGGGCCAGGAGGTTTCTGCTTACTCCTCCTTGTTTCCTGGTTTCCCTGGTTTTAACAGTTTCCCATTTACCTGTTTTGTTCTTCAGCAGTGCTAGGTTGCCAGGTTTTGTTATTTTAGTTTGGGCTGGAGATTGTCGTTGGTCCTGTTTTCTGTTCTGATGATTCCTTGGTTTAGTTTGTTTTTTTTAGGTATGAAGGCCCGATCATTTCTCCTGGTTTTGTTAATTTTTCCCAACAACTCCTGCCCCTTTTGGTTTATTCAATTTGTTTCTCAGTCTGTATTTTCCTGAATAAAAACCATCAACTTTGGCTTTTGTGTGAAGTCCTTTTTATATGTTTCTGGTCTCCCTTTGCTCAACCTTGAGCCAGGCTTTTTTTATTGGTATGGAGGCTGTTACAATAAGTACTAGGACCCTGAAAAGACTACTGCAAGAAACCGGGGCTTTTCTGAAAAGAACGAACCACACCAACTTGGAGGAAACTGTCTCCTTTTTGGAAGAGGAAATGTACGCTCCTCTAGTACAACTTTTCAGAATAAAGTTTGTTGTCTATCTTAATTTAAATAGATTGATGACTTTATTCTCGTAACTTTATGAGAAAATTCACGTAACTTTATGACTTTATTCTCGTAACTTTATGAGATTATTTTTGGTAACTTTATGACTTTATTCTCTTAAATTTTCAACTTTATTCTTGTAACTTTTTTTTTTTACACCAACATTAAAAATGATAACAAAACTATATAAGTGATTTATTAGGATTATTAACCTTTTGTTGATAAAAAAAAAAAAAAAAAAAAAAAAAAAAAAACAGTTGTTACAGATGGAGCCGCTTGAATTTTCCCCCGTTTTCTTGGCAGAGTCTTGGCTGGTCCATGACAGGAAAGTGCTTGAACCTTACCTCTCTAATGTAATAAGATCCCTCGTGATTATGTGATCAGCATGTAACCCTTACCACTCAGAGGCTATATGAATGAACATTTTGCTTAGCATGAAAAATGCCACTATGTACAGAAATTCAGCTCAGAAACGACCGAAAAAAAAACTGCTGCTCACTAAGTGGGCGTCAGTGGCTTATTCTGATAGTCTGTTGGTAATCAATAGGTTGTGATTGAAGCACAGCCCGGGCTGTCACATAGTGATGTGTCCATAAGCAAGACAGTTTACCTCAAGATGCTCCCACAGCCGAGTCAGTGGCATGTAAATGGGTATGAAAGGGAGCAAATGTGTTTGCTGATCCTGATACACAGCTGACTTAGAAACTCCAACCATCAGTGAGTGAATGTGGGAGTGAATGGGTAGATGTGACCTGAAGTGTGACATTGCTTTGATTTGTCAAAGTGACCAGAAAGCGTTATATAAGCTCAAGTCCATTTACTGAGTGCAGACTCAACAATAGGGCAGCCAGGAGTTACACAGTGTTGGGGGAGGGGAGGTTGGGGGGTGTTCCTGTAAGGGGATGGTGACCTTGAAAACTTATTTCATTTGAGTTGCGGGATGACTTTCAAAACATTGTTCAAGTTTGACTGAAGACGATAGGTACTAGAATAAGAAATTTACATTTAGAATAAAAGGTTAGCACTGAGGAGGCAAAGAGAAAAAGAGTAAAAAGGAAATACAAAATGCTTACAGTGTGTGTCAGAAGGATGTTCAGAGTGACTGAACAGTTATCAAATGTCACAAGTGATCAGAGATGGCAGGTCTGACTCACCAGATGGACTGTTCAATATATTTCACTAGTCCATCTGGGAAAGAGCCCACAGAAAGTATTTTGGGAGGACTGAACCTTTCAGAAGCATATCTAACAGGTGACTGGACAACCATTCGCTCAATCAACTTTTATTACCGGCCAATCAGATAATGACAAAGGCAGCAGCTACTGCACTACAGAACGTGAGCCACTTCGTGCTGATTTATGTTCTCTACTGTAGTATGACTTCAGTTAATTTGACCATCAGGAATGGAAAGGAATAAAAGGAATCAAATAAAATGTTTGCACAGTCATTTGCATGAGGAGTGTTTGTGCAGCTTGCATGAATTGAAATAACTCATTAATATCAGGACAGGGTGGTCTCAGGTGAACTGCACCATCAGGTAATGTGGGACAGCTTGAGGAAACAGCACAGGGATTCTGCCATGTCTGAGTATCACGAAGTCTTACAATCAGAATTTTACATCGTCAAGCCTGTGAGGGTGTAGCCAGCATCAAGCCAAAAGGTGACCCCAAGAAGGATGTCAGAAAATAACACATGCTGAAGTCAGATTTTAATACAAGAGTATAAATTTGAAATGCAATATACATTGTAGTTCTTAGATTTTTGGAGACAGAAATCCATCACATTTTGGTATTTGTCCTTTTTGTTTCTTACAATAATATGATTGCAAAGCTACATCATACATAAAGTCCCAAAATACCTGATCTTTTTTAGTTTTTCTTTTCTTTTTTCACAATTTTATTGAACACTGCTGAATGTACAAACAAACAAGCCAGTGCTCAGTGAGTGCATAGAGGAAATTTAAACAAAGAAATTAAGACAAAACAAAGTTGGACAAGTGGGTTACAACTGTTACACAAGAATCAGGGATAAAGTATTGTTATTAGTCGTATTTAGTAGTAATCATTCAGTTTCAAGAGTCTCCTTGAAATTTAGATAACACTTTCCGTGAAGCACCTCTTAATAATGCATTATGAACACATTACAAGCATCTTCAGGATAATAAAATAACTATTATTATATATTAAGAATTCTTATAGTTATAACGCATTATACTGCTTTGGTAATACTGAATAATCATAGTAATATACATTTCTGATAATTAAGGGAACTTTAATGTGATTGTAAGTCATTAATAACAGTATTCTAAACATACTAATAGTGTGTTTTACTATGCTTATAGCTACAAGAAATTATAAATATTTACAATACTACAAATGAATCAGATACACTGCAAAGCAAAAAAATATAGTAGTTGGTAAGGTGTTAATTCATATATTCAGATATTCTGGGTCATCTTAAGCGGGTCTTTGACTGTATTTAGAAAGAACAAAGGGTAACACTTTTTATGAAGCCCCTCTTTATAATTCATAGTAAACAAAGAAATGTTTTTAATGTATTTCAATGCACTGTACTGAGCTCATAAAGCTGTATAATTATAGTTTTAAGCTATGTATGCTATAAAGGTCCCTACACTGGCTTCCTGTGGCTCAGAGAATAGACTTTAAAGCAGCTCTGCTTGTGTACAAGTCTCTCCACGGCCTAGCACCAAAGTACATCTCTGACATGTTAGTGCCATATGAACCATCTCAGACTCTGAGGACCTCAGGGACCGGCCTCCTGCTGGTGCCCAGAGTCAGGACTAAACATGGGGAATCAGGGTTACAGTTTTATGCAGCTAAAATCTGGAACAGTCTTTCTGAAGATGTGAGACAGGCCTCTACACTGACAATGTTCAAATCTAGGCTCAAAACAGCTCTATTTAACTGTGCATATGACTGAAAGGATCTTATCTGCACTCTTCTCTTTTAAAGTTCATTTTATAATGATTATTTTTGTTTTTATTTTGTATTGTGATTTTAATGCATTTTTCTTGTTCTGTAAAGCACTTTGAATTACGTTGTGTACGAATTGTGCTCTACAAATAAACTTGTCTTGCCTATAATGGCAATCATAGGTCATTATAATGCCATAGTTATAAACATACTCATATTGTGTTATATTGTGCTTGTTACTGTAAGAAATTATAAATATTCATAACGCCTCATAAAAAATGTTCTGAAATACTGTAAGGTATTACATAAAGATGAATTATATTAAGTGATTATTTAATATATGCAGGTAATTTATTTTTTAAAATTTTTTAGACTTTCTTTGTAGTGATAAATTGCTATACACAAAGCAGTATTATGTGATTATAAGTCACTTTTAGAAAAGTAATAACATTCTGTTTTAAAAGATAAATGCATATTTTTATCAGCTAGTTGTAAGCCACTATGAGTACTTATTGTATTCTCAGCGTTACCTGGGAAAAAAATTAAATTCAGTAAATGCAAGATAATAAAACAAAGTGCTGTAAACTTTATTTATTTATTTATTTTACATATTATTCAAACCTTTATTGATCAAAATTTAAAACCCTCAGTGGCTCAAATTCAAGAAATTAGATAGATAGATAGATAGATAGATATTATTGATACTCATTATATACAACGGCATTATAATGACATATGGTTAATATTAATAAGCATCATATATGAACATGATTTTAGATAATAATGATTATTTCCAGCCCACCTGACTCCACTGTACACTCTGAAGACCTCTCTGACTCACTGCGCATGCTCTGCCGCTAGAGGGCGCTGTGAGGCGCAAACATTCTATGACGTAGTTATGACGTATCAGGAAGTGTGAGGAACAGAAAACTGCAGCTGATTAGCCCTGATTCATCAGAGGCGTAGTCAAGACTTAAATGTCGTTTTTTTTGACGATAACATAAAGAAGACATGAAATATTTGAATCGTTAACTGACACTCTTGTTCTGGAGAGGCTGCGGTGGTCAATAAGGACGGAAAGAGAAGAAGTAAGTGACGAGGCTGTCATTTCTCTGCTGTGTCAGTGCTGCAAACGCTCAGCTCAGAATAACAGATAAGAGGCTTCATATTGAACTGAGGGATGATTATGAAGCTTTATCTTTACACAGGAACACTGAGGTCTGGATCAGTGTGCACACAGCTCTAATATCTGTAGCAGCACATAAATAAGACGATGTTATGAGGGCTCAAATGGTTAATAAAAGCAAAAGCAGTGCTGATTATTTTCATTATTACACACTTTTAATAGTCTGTATTTTTTGGGAAGTGGTCATACAATGCATGTGACAGCCTGGTGGGAGCGGAATTACCCACAGCTCTATTTAATAAACTGTTGTTTATCAGTAAAAGACTGAAAATGCCACCAGCTCTGCTGAGCTTCATCTGATTTAATATTCAGATCAGACTGAATGTTTTTGTGGATAAACCTAAAACCTGTGAGGCAACAGCCAGATTTTCAGGGCTGGAAAGTACAGTGAGATTTACACAAGTTAGCTTGTTTGTTTAGCTGTTTGTGAAGAGTACTTTTACTTTTTTGATTAGTTTTTAAACCACTTATTCATCTTTACTCTGGTACCATTTTAGGGTGAGTTACTGGGTTTGTTAGTTCTTTTGATTGTTATTTAATTTTGTTTTGCACATACTTTCTCCTGTTTGTTCTCTGTTTATGTAAAGCACTTTATGCTATTTATGTTGCATGAAAAGTGCTATACCAATAAAGTTTGCTTGGTTATTTGTCACAGTGCCTGACAGCTGTTTAAGAAAAAGGAAAAAGAAAAGCAAAACCAATCAAAGTTTTCCATCAACTATAGATGTCATCTGCTTCGATTGTGATGCAAAGTTAATAATCACAACATGTATTAGTGGAAAGACAAGCCTCATATTGGATATATATGTATATATATATATATATATATAT
The DNA here is from genome assembly GCA_037902135.1 of Cetoscarus ocellatus. Lineage (NCBI taxonomy): Eukaryota > Metazoa > Chordata > Actinopteri > Labriformes > Labridae > Cetoscarus > Cetoscarus ocellatus. The sequence continues at coordinate 173,664 of JBAMNC010000787.1, read as the reverse complement.
ATATATATATATATATATATATATATATATATATATATATATATAAATGTCCAATATATTTCTGAGCTCATAATTGCTGATACTGATATTTTTTTGTAGAAATTTCACAGTCTCCACTTACTTAAAACTGACCTGTTCCTTAAACTGACAGTTTATTTCTGCTAAAACTTTTTCATTGATAATAAGGAGAAGCAGTGTGAGACATCTGAACATTCTGCCAATATCTCAGCCCGTATGGGGCATATACATGGCTGATGTATAGCCGATATATCAGCTGTATATATTGTCAGATTTTTTCATGTCTGCAGATCCATTTGTTCATTCATAATCTGTACCAGTGTGATGTGGGCTCTCTTTCTGGTCTCCATCAGCAGCCTTGCAGCTGAGTTTTGGAGCAGCTGAAGCTGTGAGATGTTCTTTTTAGGAAGACCAGAAAGGAGGGAATTACAGTAATCATTCTACAGGTGATAAACGCATAAATAAGAGCCTCTGCATCTGATTTGCAACAATTTAAATGGGATGTTCAGCTATTTTTCTGTACTTGTTGGTGTTGCTTACTGCAGCCCTCTCACAGCCACTGGTGAAACAAAGACAAAATAGAGCATGTAGAAATATATTTTCTCATTGAATTAACAAACTCTAACTCTATCTATTAAACTTGTGGCATTTGCATTACCTGTAGCCTTTGCTGTCAACCACTGGGGCGATATTTCAAATGAATTCTCCTGAAACACCCCAAGATGTAAAAGCTCACCAGGTTGTGCTGCTGAGTGACTGTAGTTGGAGCAGTTACAGCCTCTTTTGTGGCTTGTTTTCTTCCGCAGTTCTTTTAATTAGAGTTTGGCACCATGTACAGCAGTGTATAGCATTCGCATCTCTCCTGACATTTCTGAACAGAGAGAGGACTGAGCTGTGACACTTTGGCACACATTCAGCCTTATGTACCTCACACAACCCCACTTCAAAAATCCTGAACTTTCCCTTTAATGCACTATTTTTTTCCATCCTGTTCTTAAAATCTGGAGCTTTTTTGTGAACCCTCTGTTATATATTCTACCACTGTATATCAGGCTGTGTGTATTAAACACAGGGCTGACCCACAGAAAGAGAGAGAGAGTAGTGAAGCTGAGGAGAGCAGAGAAGTGTCTGTTACTGACTGAAACATCGTATGATGACTTATTCTGAACATTCAGGGTGAAATTTGTGGTTTGAGGCTGCGCTCCTCTTCATCACAGCACCACAGTCAGTCACCTGATCTGGTAATGTCTCGAGCCTGCCCGTCTCTCCTATTTGAAGGTGCCGTGCTCATTTGTAGGAGTTTCGGTGCCCACACACCAAATGAAGAGAATTATTCACCATTTGAGGAAATGTCATGCATTGCTGCTTTTATTTACCATGAACTAGAAACACTGGTTAGAATTACTGGACATGAATCTCAAAGTTCAAGGGAGAACGATGAGAACTGATTTGCAGTTGTGAGTGAGCTGTTTGTTTTCAAGCTATTCTTAAATGCCAATTGCCCACAAATTCAAAAGACTCGACTCGTTCGTGAACGTCACAAGTTTTAATTTTGTTTACTAATTATTTTCATCATAGTTTTCGTCAACAACCTTTTGTCCCCTGCCGAAAACTAGACAGTCACTAATAAAAACAAGTGCACATGGACAAAAACTAAAACTAAATTAAGTGACATTTTCATCAACAAATAAAAACTAGACTCAAATGTTTGACAGAGACTTAATCCAATCAGACCTAATTTGGTCGTGTAGAAAGTAGGGACAAGTTAGGAATATATCCAATCACAGCTGCCTTAGCTTCATGGTGGTGGGATAAGTTGTGGAGTGATCCAATCAGAGCTCCTCTCTTTATGAATTGATATATTCATGTAGAGCAGGTTCACTGTTTGTTGTCAGTTCTGGTATTGTAACTGAGATGCTCTGCCAGGTAGACTAAATAAAGGTGACTGCATTTCACACAAAAGTTCAATTTGTTTCTGTTCATTTATACATTCAGACTTTACTAGCATTCAGTAAAGGGTTATTAGATGTTTCATTTTATCCAAGTGTAAAACATGACTTCAGAAATTCAAGGAAACATAAAAAATGCCTTACCCTTTACACTTCATATTTTAGTCGACTACATTTACAGTAGATTTCATCGACTAAAATGTTGTGAAATTTCATTGACCAAAACTAGACTAAAATGAAAACAATTTAGATGACTAAATTATGACTACAACTAAAAGACAATTTAGGCAAAATACTAAGTAAAACAAAATCAAAAAGTGCTGTCAAAATTAACACTGAACGTCACATCTTCTGCACAAACCATCGTGGAAGTAGGTCAACAAAACAAAGCCTTTTTTTTGGGAGTAGTAGAAGATAATTCGATGATAGTAGGAGATAACGTAACATAACACAGTAAAAAAATGCGTCACAACAAGCACACAGGACTGTTAAGAGTTTCTGAAGAGTTTATCTGAGGACTGTAGGCAGAGGCAGGCTAACACTACCCATTGACTCCCAGTGTTTGAGCTAAGCTAATTAGCGGGGGTCGAGCTCTGCCCGCCTCCTCCATGTTACTGCACACACAGACAAAAGAATGGTGTCTCTCTGCTTGTTATGGACTCAGAAGGGGGCAAGACAAGAAAAGAAAAAAACAGTGGCGTATCACTTTAAGTGTGACTAGAGTACGAGTCTTAAACTAACCTAGTGGCCTAGATTAATTGAGGTAGATATAAATAAGAGCTGGACAACACTAGGTTTAAAATGAGTGACCTAATATCTAAAAATAACTAGACTGGGTCAGTCAAATCCCAAATTACCCCTTTAATCTTAAATCCAAGAGGTCTCACATGACATGTTGCATTCAGAGAGTTCAAAGTCTTTCTGAAAACTTTTCCTGCTGGAGGGAAATCCGATTATCTGCTTTGGAAATACTGGAATTGAAGTGATTTTAATCTTTTCATAGGAAGTGACATGAAACCATAAAGTTCACATAGCTGTAAACAGTATTGTTATGATTCTATCAAAACTCTTTCCTTTGTTCTTGCTGTAGGTTGAGTGCCTTTCACTCGTCCAGTTTGGAGGGTCTCGACACTGAGCAGCCTCTCAAATGTCCTCTGGCTGTCCACCCCAGTCCCCCGCTGTGGCCAAGTCTGAGGAAGTCGTAGATGGAGAATGTCCTCTCCTCGCTGCCACCTTTGCCTACTGGGACAACATCCTGGGTCCACGGGTGCGCCACATTTGGACACCGAAAGGGGACCAGTCGATGTTCCTCAGTGATGGCGAGGTCACATTTTTGGCCAATCATACTCTGAACGGAGAGATTTTGCGCAGCGCTGAGTGTGGCGCTGTGGATGTGAAGTTCTTTGTCCTGGCAGAAAAGGGCGTCATTATTGTGTCTCTCATCTTTGACGGTGAACTGAAGGGGGACAAGAACACATGTGCCTTGTCTATCATCCTGCCTCAGACAGAGCTGGCTTTCTACTTGCCTCTACACACAATCTGCGTGGAGAGGCTCAAGCACGTCATCCGCAAGGGACGCATTTGGATGCAGAAGGTACGCAGCTTTTCTTGCTGATCTTTTGACTTCTCTCTTCTAGACATGAACTTATTATTCACTTAAGAGCAGGGAAATTATTACCCCTTTATGCTCATTTAAAACACTTAAAAGTCTGATCCAGCCTGAGTTCTTGATCTTAAAGAGGTATTAAGTAATCCATCACCTTTGCTTTACCCATTTGGGACCATAGCAACATTGGCAGAATAATAAAGTTGTAGTCTCCCACCACAAAGGGGCAAGTTCACTAATTAGGTCTGAGTGTTCCCACAGAGAGAGTCAGCAAGCAGGTAATAACAGAGAGACAAGGCCTGGACACACAACAGTAAATAAAATTAGCTGTAAATATACATCCCTGTATCAGACACTGCCATGAAAAACATGTTCTTTAGGCCAAATATCACCCTTCAGAATGTCCTCTCATCAGTCTTGGTTGTTTTACCAGTTTAATTTTGTTTTACCCTTTATTTTAAAATGTATATAACAGTCATGTTGATAATTGTAACATGCAGTTACATCCTTGTTAAATGTTCGCAGACAAATCCTGCAGAAAAGGAATCTTAAGAATTTTATGGTTGCAGAAGTGAAATAGTCTGAGACCTATCGTATGCTCAGCTCAAAGCGTTTTGGTGTGAAGTCCAGGTGACCAGATGGCTTTTTCCGAATTTTGCTGTACTTGTGACAATGACAAGACAGAATATTCTATTCTATTCTATTCTATTCTAGTTTTTGCACCCAGGGATGTGTTTTTCTGAAAATGAAGAGTAGTCAGGAGCAAAGGTGCAGTGTTAATTCTGTTGACTCATTATTTTCTTCATAGTTTTCGTCAACAAACTTTTTCCCCTGACGAAAACTAGACAGTAACTAATAAAAACAAGTGCACATTTTCATCAACAAATAAAAACTAGACTAAAATGTTTGACAGAGACTTAATCCAATCAGACCTCATTTGGTCATGTAGAAAGAAGAGACAAGTTAGGAATATATCCAATCACGGCTACTTTGGTTGTGTGGAAAGGTTGGATGAGTTAAGAGGGACATCCAATCACAGCTGCCTTAGCTTCATGGTGGCAAGATAAGTTGGAGAGCGATCCAATCAGAGCTACTCTCTTTATGAATTGATATATTCATGTAGAGCAGGTTCACTGTTTGTTGTCAGTTCTGGTATTGTAGCTGAGATGCTCTGCCAGGTAGCCTAAATAAAGGTGACTGCATTTCACACAAAAGTTCAATTTGTTTCTGTTCATTTATACATTCAGACTTTACTAGCATTCAGTAAAGAGTTATTAGGTGTTTCATTTTATCCAAGAGTAAAACATGACATCAGAAATTCAAGGACACATAAAAAATGCCTTACACTTTACACTTCATATTTTAGTCGACTACATTTACAGTAGATTTCATCGACTAAAATGTTGTGAAATTTAATGAACTAAAACTAGACTAAAATAACATGACTAAATTATGATGAAAACTAAAAGATATTTTAGGCAAAAGACTAAAACTTAAAATAAATTTAAAAATGCTGTCAAAATTAGCACTGCAAAGCTGGTGTGTTCCTAACATGAGGACACAGAAAGTGACGTGATTTAAACCTGAGGACACAGAGAGATTAACAAACAGCGGTGAGTTCAAAAAACACTCTTTACTGAGCTTGTTTCACTCACAGGGGATGCACAGTAGGACATCTATGCCGGTAAATATCAGAGTATTTTTTAGTTTAAAGGTTATAATGAGACAGAGAGCTGGGAGGCAGCATGGCTTCTTTGCAGTGCTCCTCGGTGCACTATCCCTGTGCATAAGCACACGTAATACTTTGACACAACACAGAGCTACATGATTATATTAAACTATAGTATTTTTAGATACAGTAATTAATATAACTGATAATTATTTTCACAGATAATCAAATAGGATGTCCAGTGTGTTTTTTCAAACAATTTGGACTAAAACATTTTTTCTTGTTAGATATGTCTATATATTTGATCTGTTTTACAAAAATCCTCCTTTCAGACAATTAAGCTGACATTTAACCTGGGAGAAAATTATATTAGAGTCAAAACTGGTACAGAAAACCCTGAGGGGCCCTGAGGAAGTGGCCAAGATATCAGAACTGGCAGTAGTGGGGAACAGGGACTGGTCTCACTTTTAAAGGCTAAGAAATACTTAAAATTTTGGAAAACAGATATTGAACCGCTGTGTTAATTGGACCAAATATTTATGAAAAATAAATCACATACGGCCCCCATAAGGCATGTAGAGTGAAAAACTGTCCCATGTACAAATGCTGTTTATGACCCCTGCCACAGACTTTGGGACGTTGGACCTGGATCTGCTTAAATGCTCCTTTATGCATTTTAGGACTCATAACTGTGACACTCTGTACCGAGAAGCGACTTGAAAAAGTGGTTTCTTGGTTAAGAACTATAATTTGATGTTTTTTGTGGTTGTTGTTTTGCCTTGTATAGCTTCAAATGACTGAAGTGTTTTTGTTTTACTCTCTTCTCCTTCGACCATCAGGGCTACAACATTATATCAGTTCTGACCTTGGAGATTGTACCTATCATGGAGCTACTGGCCTCCATGAAGACCCACAGTGTGCCTGAGGAAATCGATGTGAGTAACACATAGAAACACTCACGGGGGCGAAAATGTTGGGAAGAGCCCATTACTGATGGAGGCCCCTGAAAGTTTATGAGTATCAGCAACATTCTGCAGTAGTTTTTTTTTTTTTTTGGATGTTTTTTACTCTTTACTTACATAAATACCCATGTCTTATTTGTTTTTCATTGCAGAGTAATATTAAGCCTTTTTTTACATTACTAAACTCCCATAAAATGATATTTATACAAAAATGTGGTCCCCTGAGAACATTTATTACAGAGTTTAAGTATTGTTTATGTATTTTGCTGCACACTCTAGTGTCTAAATGGCTTATTAAAATATTTACGTTGGAATAAGACCAATGAATAATCTGCAACAGTTTTGAATATTTGACAACATTTGACCGATTCAGGAGAATTGATTTGAAGTCACTGACAAATAAAAACATGTCAGGTGTTCCAGATGGTCCAAATGCCAGAACATTACTTCAAGAAAATAATTTAATGTACCATTTAGTGCATGACTTTCAGCTGAAGAGTGTTTGAAGTCTTTTAACAGATCAACTAGGCTGTAATAATTATATGCATTCAATTAAAAATCCCTTTATTTATTAACGGTCCCCACTTCAAATAACCTGAACTATCCCTAAAACACTGAAGTTTTGGTGACTGACTGAAGGAAATCTGTATTTTAGAGCAATTTGAACAGTTGTATGATAAGAAATGTTCAGGCTCTCTGCCTAAATTACCATATAGGATGATTTAACAGAATCTTTCTCTCTAATATGGAAATGCAGCAGAACAAAGAAGGTCCCAGGAATCTTACATGCTGTGTTCTGGTGCCTTCTTACATCTTTTTTTCCTAAACTCTTTGAAACTGTCTCTATCAGCACTTTTGTCTTGGTTAAGAGCGGTGACTCATTTGCTTTGCTCCCACCACGTAGATTAAAGACACGGTGCTAAATGATGACGACATCGGGGACAGCTGCCACGAGGACTTCCTCCACAAGTAAGCAGTCTGGTGCAGGCAAATGGAGACCGATGACGAACAGCGGCCATTTAACACCCATCAGCCCTCCAATGATGAGTAATGGCGCTCTACTTAGGCGAAGATTCCTCCAGAGACAGGCCAAAGCTAAATTGCTTTTAGTGTCAAGAGTCCGGAAAGTCCATCCTGGCAGTGGAGTTTCCACATTCTCAGAGGTTAACAGGATTATTGCATCTGTCAGGGCAGGGGTGGACAGCATACGGACCACCCCTTCACTCAGTGCGGTGAATTGAAAATTTATAAAATATGCGACCATAAAGATGAAAAAAGCCTGCCATGATGTTTTTAAGTTTGATTTGCTTCTACAATACCACGGACAAAATGCATTACAACATGAAGAATAGAAAATATTTCCATTATAGTCTTTGATAACTGATTTTATTTAAATTTTTATAAGCAATTAGTTGATATTATTGGCTCTAATAGTTACTGTAAAGTAGGGTGACCATATTCTGAAAACCCATAAAGAGACTCATGCAGCGTGCACGCTGAGTATCTTGACAGGTAGGTACATTGGAATAATGCCAGTGGCCCAGTGCAGCGCTTCGTTATGAATATTTACCCTTTTACTACCATAAATAAATGGTGACCTGGTCTTTTTTGCCTTTTTTGTCAATAAATGTGTCAGAAAATGCCCTTTGAGGTAAATTATTTTGCACCTTTTTAAGGTAAAAATAAAACATTTTGGCAAATATTTGTCATCAGGAAGCTGTAAATTCTTAAAACAGTGTGTAATTACAAGAAAAGAAAAAAGACTTGAATTTTCAACAGGTTCCTCTTTGTAAACAATTCTAAATGAGCATGTGCAACACTTTTGAGAAAAAAAACAACTCTGAAACCTATTTTATGTTATTTATTTTTTATTATTAATTATATTATTTATTATTATATTATTTAACTATTTATGAAATCCATAAAACACATACTATGATGAAGAAGACAATGACAAAAAGGATGAACTAGGCAAAAATACGGCAAAAGAACAGCAAGAAAACACTCCAGAAAGACACTAATGTCATTACTTACAATATTTTTGCATTATTTACACAGAAAATACCAATAAATGACTCTCATGTTTGTCTCTGAATCCTCTCCCTGCTCTCCGGCTCAGTCAGCTCACTTCCCGTACCTCCCCCTCAGGCAATCCTTTACCGTAATGTACTGAATATCACTGGAAAGCTCCGCTTCTCAGCTTTCAGAATCCATTGAAATTATTCGAATAGTGTGGATTCTCCAGGAGTTACGGTAGTTTGAATCATGCATGTCTTTTTCGGTTACCAGCCACAGCTTCGTCTGTAGAACAAGCCGAGCAAAACCCGGACATTTTAGGGAATTTTATACAATCCCCCTGGGTATAATTTTAAGACCACAAAGGAGGACATGTCCAGGCAAAAGAGGACGTATGGTCACCCTATGTAAAGGTCTTTTATGAAGCTTTATTTAAACTTTTAGTCAAATGAATCAAAATAATCATCAATATCTAACACTTTTGCACCTTGGCCGGGTCACTTTTGTTGAATATTTTTTATTCTTAGATGGATTTAGTGGTAAAATTAAGTTAAGATGAATGAACTCGTTATGAAAAACAATAAATTCTAGTTTTTGCACTGGAGAAGCTCCTTATATTGTCTTTAATTGTGTTTTTAGCTCATTAATTTAGCTTAACTGTTGGAGTTTGAGCTTGAAAATATAAATATAGATTATTTCAAGAGATAGTTGCTCATTATTTTGTTGAATAACTGATGTTTTGCTTGCCTTATTGAAAGTATTTGTGGCCTTTATGTTAACCAAAGTTGTCCATCCATGATTTGGGCTATTTGTAGCTGATCCAACGTCTTTTAGAAGAAGGAAAATTGTATTTTATGAAATAAAGATCATCCCTCATTACAGTAGAAGTAAGTTAAAAATTAAGGCAAATATGTCTTTCTTTATGCTCAATAAAATTCATGTAGAGTGAATTATTTGATTTTAACAAGATATTCAGAGAAATAGAATATGAAGCTGACTCTATGAATAAATAATAAGTAAATTTAAGAGAAATCCAGGCAGATGTAGCTCTTTGGACAGAGCCAGCCAGTTAAAATCAACCTTTATTATCTCTTTTTTACAGCTTTATAAATGCTTAATGTATCCAGCTCTTCTGCCCTAATCATTATTACTACAATTATTTATTTAAACGATGCTAATCAAGTTAATTGCCTCTTATTTGCATGTCTCTGTCTCTGGTTCAGGGCCATCAGCTCTCATCTGCAGACATGCGGTTGTTCAATAGTGGTCGGAAGCAACCCTGAGAAAGTTAATAAGGTAAATTCATTGTATTAGTGGCTGTGCACAGGCACATTTGTAATGCATGCACATAATTCAGACTGTTTTATGGTGTGTTGGACCACACCGTGCTGTTGAATTAGCCCACAGTTATTTTCTCATTCACTGCAACACAGTCACTGATGCAGTCGTGCTAGAAGAAGAATGTTTGAGGCATACAAGATATTCAAACAGGCAGACTTTTTATTAAGATGTAAACTCTGATTAGTAACTTTTATCTGACACCATGAATTAAAAATATACCACACATGCAGCAACATCCAACATTTTGCCCTGCAAAAGCATGAAATTATTGACGTTTTATCAACTTGAAACATGAACTAAGGACCATTTACATCAAGAAATTTAAGAGAAATTATTTGGGAGTCTTTCTGGGGATACTAAAACTTTTTCTATCGATAACTACCAGGTATTTGAGAATAAAATAACCAAGATTTACACAGGTGGAAAACAGCACCAGACTCAATACTGAACAGAGTAGAAAGAGAGAAAATGGTGATTCTCACACAATCCTTGTTTTTGTTTTAGTCTCTGCCAGTATCTGCCCCAATTATTAGCTTTAGAAATGTGGCAGAAAACTTCAAACCATACCTGAAACTACAAAAGGAAAAAACGTATTATCCCAACACAACCAAAAGGAAAAGGTGGACTGCGTTTTCCAGACTTAATGAAGTCCTCGTGTGTGGGGGGCTTCAAAGAAATCATCACTGAGTTCTGATGTAGATGATTGAGCCTAAGTAGTATTACCCTTTATGAGCACCTAACTTTTCTTCACTGGCCGGTTGGAAAAGTTAAAGTCACCAGAGTCAGAGAGGTGTGACTTTACAGAGACTCAAAAGACACGTGAGGCTCCTCTGCAGCTGCCGGAGGGAAGTGGTGACACAGGATACAGCGGAGCAGGCAGACGAAGAAGGCTGAGATGTGGTGTCTTGGTAGCCACACTAGACCGTGGTAGACAAAGTCCTGTGGAGAGAAAGTGATGTCAGCTGGTACAGGAGGACATCTGTGCAGAGGTGGAAGAGGACAGGGGCCATGGGCCAGCTAGGACAAAATGGGACAATGCATCTGCCTGGGAGTAACTTTGTGCAGCAGCTGGATCCACCTGATTCAATGTCTGTAATGATATCCACCTTGCCAAGCTCCGATCTACAACGATTGTGAGCAGCCCAAAGAAGCACGGCCCAATCAGAGTCCATTAGAACAGGAGGAGGTGGGAGATGTGAGCGAGACGACAGCAGGAAGTGACTGCACTTACAGACATTAGCATTGATGCTAACAGCTTAAGTAGCAGTTTTATCAGATCTGGACTGCATTTCTTTATTAAATGAAAAACAAACAACAACACTGCAAACTTCACTATAGTCAGAATATTTTCACTCCACTTCTGACATGTTTTGATGAGAGTTTGTTTTACGATGTGGCTCATGTTCTGTAGCCTACAAGATTATCTGATTATGACTGTTGATTGAGAGAACGATCATCCAGTCACCTGCTGATCTGCTTCTGAAAGGCACTGCGCTCCCCAAACACTTTGTATAGGCTCTTTTCCAAATGGACTGGAGAAATATATATTGAACAGTCCATCTGGTGTGTCAGGTTATGAGTTGTTAGCGTAAGTGTGGAAAACTGCCAATCACGCAGCGTTAACAAATTCCTGCATCTGCATTTGGAGTCAGATCACCACAGTGTTTTGACAAGAGTTTGTTTTGTGAAGTGGCTCATATTCTGTAGCGCAGTAGCGCTCGCCTACTACATTATCTGATTGTCCCGTAACGAACTTGATTGACGGAACGATCGTCCAATCACCTGCTATATATACTTTGAAAGGTTCTGCCCTCCCCAAACACTTTCTATTGGCTCTTTCCCAGATAGACAAGTGAAATATTTTGAACGGTCTATCTGGTGTGTCAGGTTCGCCCAGAAGATCACGTGGACAAAACTGTGTATGTCAAAAAGAGCTAGACTCAAGTTTCTGATCCAGTCACTGTTCTACGATGCCTGTCCAACCTGGATTTTTGGGGTGTAGCAGAAACACCAGCAAAAAGTTCCCTGGAGCACAATCTGAGCTACTGCCCTAAAGTGCTTGGAGAGGAGAGGAACACCTGGCACCGTGACCAGGAGCCTTTATCAGGGCAGGAAAAAGTCTCAGCCAGAGAGCAAGGGTCTTAGCCGGACCACCAGCCTCTGCTTGAGGCCAGAAGCTGAAGGTTGACCTCTAAAGGCAATGATTTGATTTGGAAAATTAGCAAATGTGACAAAGACGGGTTTTCTACCAACAATAAAAAGGGCAAAGTGGAAGAATGGCCATTTAGAGCATTACCAGTTTACTCAAACCAAATAGTATATCACATTAAAATGTTTTCTCTTACCTTTGGGTCTAGATAAGTTTTCTCAGAGATTTTCGATGTTGGAGTAACAAATTTATGACAGCACACAGGAGTTGTCTGACAGATAACCTGGCAGCGGCTGCGTTGAGGAGGGACTCATTGAATCTGATTGGTTGGTCAGACTGACCAGTCATAAAGCAAATGAAGTGTCAGTCGTATTAATGCTGCAGAGTGGATGAATAACTACATGGAATACAATAACTTGTACATGAAAACTTGCAATCAAGCCTACAGAATTATTTTTTGTTTTTACCAGACCCTCCAATTTCAGGTCTATAAATCAGGATGTTGCTTCAGAAAATGTGCTGAGCTGTTTGATTTTAATGCAGTTTATCACCAACAGTGTGTCGGAGTTCACTGATGCATTCAACCAGCTCCAAATAATTATAAAAACATGCCATTTTGTTTTTTGTTCCCCTTAAAATCGATCTCCCATTCATCAGGGCTGTATTTACAATGCAGTGAAATTATGAGCATGTAAGTTGGTGATGTTTTCAATGTATTAAAATCTCTCCTTCGATGTTTACCGTCTCCTCTGTTGAAGTTCTTGTTGTTGTTAATTGTTCTGCAGATTGTCCGGACCCTCTGCCTCTTCCTCACCCCCGCTGAGAGGAAGTGCTCTCGACTCTGCAAGTCTGACTCGTCCTTCAAATATGACACAGGCCTGTTCGTGCAGGGTCTGCTCAAGGTAACCAGCAGTTTCCTGGCATTGACCTGAGCGTGTTCCCTCGGGCCAGAGCATGGATTTTGTTTTGTCTCATCAAACTTGCTCAATATTGCCCAGCTTGTTGGTTGGAGCTTTTCTCTTCCCTGAGGCCGTTAAACACAATACTTTAACTGATTTGCTGTATCAGGATAGCATTGAAAATATGACTTAATTATTATGAAGTATTCACCTATTCATCAAAATTGCCCTAAGGTATGAGTGTGAGAGTGAATGGTTGTTTGTCTCTCTCTATGTGGCCCTGGGATTGGCTGGCAACCAGTTCAGAGTGTACCCCACCTCTCGCCTAATGTCAGCTGGAATAGGCTCCAGCCACCAAGCTTTAAGGAGGACAGAAAGGAGACTGGATTATTTTCTCTGATGGAGCTCTGCTGATTATTATAAATAATAAAATGTATTGTTTGAGATATAATAACACATTTCTGAGATTCTCATGAGTTATTTGTCCTTCAGTTATTGTATATTTTTGCATAACACATCTCCTCTTACAGAAACAATGCATGCTGAGTTTTATTTTCTTTATTATTTGGACTAAATGTGTTTAAAGAACGATACTTAAAATCAATTCCTCTCACTCATGATGTGGAAACGGTGTTTTTCAGGATTCCACGGGCAGCTTCGTCCTCCCGTACCGTCAGGTGCTCTACTCGCCCTACCCAACCACGCACATAGACGTGGACATCAACACAGTCAAGCAGATGCCCCCGTGCCACGAGCACACGTACAACCAGCGACGCTACATGAGATCTGAGCTGAACGCGCTCTGGAAGACGGACAGTGAGGACGACATCCCCCCCGACACGGTCTTTCACACCGATGAAAGCTTCACACCAGACCTGTGAGCCACACGTGCAGTGTTTGAGTTTCTGTCGAATGAATGAATGAATATTTTTATTTAGGTTACATAAATTTTAAAAACAAACACAAACTTGTCAATAACCAAAAAAGACATGAGGCTGAAGCTTGCGGCTAAAGGAAAAAAAATCACCCGAGATATTACGCTTTAAATCATAATTCTGAAATGTCAATATTTATTGTCAGCATGGTTAATCATGTTTTAGAGCTTTTTTAAACCTCAAGAGACCTAAACATAATTTGAATTCTTTAAGTCCTTTCGAAAACTTAATCCTAAAACAGGAACTCACCTGTATTTAATATTTGTTCTCACTTTTCGTGTTTCAAACATAAGCTCACCTCATAAATTATAGTTTCCTTATTTTGTAAAAAAAAAATGCTTGAATGCAAACAGGAAGAGTTTTATTTACTACACAAAAAGTTTCATCCAGTTTTTTTTTTTAATAAACAATGTCTTGAAACTTTAACATGGAGGACTGTATGAAAAACTGATCTGTGGATTTCAGATATCAAAATGTGTTTATCATTCTTATGGCTCTTTTCTGTAGTTTGAAGATTTGGTCTTAATTTTTCGAAAGTATTTCCTCAGGTTTCCTCACAATATGACTTATAAGGCATTATGAGTGTTAGCATAAAAATTTTGATGTAAAAAATGTAGTTTCCTTCTTCATCCCCTGTTTATTTATTTATTTATCTATCTATCTACTTTTATTGATGTATTTGTGCTTAGGAATACATACACTAGCCACATGAAAACACAAGAGTGGATTCGGCTAAATCCTGCCAATGTCCCATAAGAAAACACACCCAGGTAACAGGTAACACAAAACTGCCAAAACTAGATGTCAGACATTAAATATAAAGAGCAGCAAAGTCACTCAAAGACACAAAGAAAATGATCATATTTAAAGTATGAAGTAACAGACTGAAATAATAAATAAATAAATAACATTTCACAGAGACATGGATCCTTGTTTCAGGTCATGTTGAGGTTATCTAACATGTTCTTAGTCTGATTTTGTTCCCAGTGATGAAGAGGAAACAGCCAAATGTATGTATTTGTTCCACAAGATGACTCCTCGCTGTTTGGAAATTGACAAATACCTGTTTTAAACCAGGGAACATGAAGATTTTTAGCTCGCTGGTTGAATATGATGAGTTGATGTCCTGTGTGTCTCTCATGTTTCTTCTCTCTTTGCCTTTTTAATTCACCCTCATGGGAGAAATGAAGTGTTTGAATTCAATTTGATTCAATTTAATGAATATTGATGAGATATAAATAATTTCTGAAACAAACCATTAAATGAGTTCCTCTGAGATGAGACTTCAAAGACAAAAATGAAGATTTGAAATATATTAATGTCAAAAATACAAAACAACTGCAGTTTTAGGAGAAAAAGGGCGTTTGGTGGAAAAGATTTGGTGAAAGTGACTGATCTGACACTTCGTTTCTGTGGCTGAAGAATTTTTTTAGAGATGTGTGGGAAATGCGTTTGCACAAATAATGTTACGATATGATAAATACGGATCGGAAAAACTGTGAAATAATGGTAAAAAATTATTCATTAACAAGTCCCTTTATTTTTCTGATGGTGTGAAAAATATTCCGTGACCTTTTTAAGAACAAAACCAGCCTGTTCCCTGCAGATGAGTTTGTGATCGATGTGAAACTTGATCATTTCAACACTGTTTATGGTTTTTATGTTATTTATTTATGTTTTATTTGAGGTGAATGCTCTAAATATTATTGTATATTTTTAGTTAGATTCTATTAGCCTTAGATAATGTAAGTGTTGTAAATATTATTGCTATTTTGTTGAGATTCTATTTTTAGGGTAAAGCTGTAAATATTATCCTATTATTTTTGTTTGATTTTATTTGGATTTTACTAGCCTTAGATTATGGTAGTGTTGTAAATATCCTTATTCTGTTTTTTTACCGCCTATTTATTTCTTTTGAATTTCTTTACGGTTAATCCTGGGACCTCAGTAACTAGTTTAATCTTTTCTCACGTAAGTGCAGACTGGAATGACAAATAAAACTCTCTGAATTCTTTGAAAGGTTATATTTCTTGTTATTAGAAAATAGACTAAGATTTGACTTTTTGACATTCAAAGAAAACTTATTTGTTTGAAAGCATGTTGAGTATCTGGGAAGGTCTTGGTTTAATATTTTTCACCCTTTCCTGTCCTTTAAAGGAACATCTTTCAGGACGTCATGCACAAGGACACTTTGGTGAAGTCCTTCATAGATGAGGTAAGACAATAGCTGCACTACTTGTCTTTTGTCCTTAATAATTTTCATATAATAAATGAAATAAGAACAAATTGCAATGACTAAAATGCTGTGCCATGTGTTAACAATGTGCATTCAGATTACCAAGCAACGGTTTTGTTGAATTAAGAAGTGAAAGTAATTGAAAACAATGTTTAGGAGTGATAGGACTATAAAAACGTCCTTTTATCTACTCTCAGATGTACATTGCTTTGGACAAAAGCTGCTAAATGAAACTGTAATATTTTAACATCCTATTAAAGAAATATTGATAGTCATATCATTATGTGTGACACCCTCTTTACTCTGATTGATTTGTTTTTACAGCTTGTTTTTATAATAAGATTCTGCCCTCTGTTTTGCACCTCAACATGACTTATGGCCTTTGAAATTGATATTTCTCTCTTTAGGCAGCATCTTTGTGCAACATTTCTTTCCACTGCTTTGCTGATCAACACATCTGTTTTATTCACTGTGGTCCACAGCATATGTCTTTCTCAATGCCTTGTACTTCATGCAGCTGCATTTGCACTCACACATTATCATTCTATCTTATTGTAATTGGACATTTACTACCAGTTTACACCAGGTAGATTTGAGTGTTGGCCTACTTGTTGTTGATAGTAGATTACAGTTCTGTACATTATGAATTGTTCTGTTGCTTTACATGACTCGTCCTCTCAGTCTAGTGGCCTGAGGCAAACAGCGGCCCCTGGGCCAAACCTGGCCTGCCAGTAATAATTTCTGACCCTCGCCATGATTTGGAAAATGCCTTTTATATATGTATTTACTCACTTTTCTTAACAAACCAAACTTTCATGATCATAACATCAGATAAACGCTTCAGTCACAGCACCTGATACCTCCTCCTGCTGCAGCCAATCAGATCCTCCACACCTGCGTGACAGAGACTTGTATTTCTGCAGATCAAGGATGATTTTTTTTTTTTAGGTACGAGCCTAATTAGTGCACATCTGATTAACCAAGGAGCTTCTGTGGGGAGAGAGTTGTAAGGCAGACGTAAAGAGGAGCAACAAACACGAAGAAAACAAAACTGTGCTGCTCAGTGCCGGCGAAGTTTGTTCCCATAACACAGAACCTGATGCTGCATCAGCTCACCTTGAGTGAGCCCTTATTAAAGGAATTATGGTATAGTTTATTTCTTATGAACATAAAGGCGGCCGATAGATGAAAACTTAGTTTTATCATCTGTTCTGATGTCTCTTGGTTTATCTGAGAGCAGATCAGACAGGAGCAGGCTGTTCACTGACTGACGCTGTCTCATAGAAACATACGGTGACGAGATGTTCAGCAGTGAATCATCAGTGATCTGTTAAAGCTCTGTTAAAGCTCGGGAACACGCCTGTATGAACCTTCACTCTGAATTATTTGTCTGTTTTTATGGAGAGCTGTTAAAAGCCACTTTCAGCATGAATTTCCCTCAATATTTCAATAAATTAATAAAAACATATGACTCTCCGTGTCCGGAAAACTGTTATTTCAGCCTGATAAATCACATTAAAGATATTAGTGCTGTGTTCATCAACTGAGTTTATCTGGTTTCATTATAAAAACAGCATGAAGACGTTTGATTCATGTTTTTTTTTTGTCTCTTATCCTTTGAGTAATGGAGACACCAAGTGTTGATTGCCCTAACGCTCTCTCTCTCTCTCTCCTTTATACCTTATTTAATGTTTGTAGATACAAAATCAACTAAAACTCCTTATTTTAGCAAAACAGGGATAGCATTTTTAAATAATTATGTTTATATATTAACCCTTGATTATGTTCTGGACATAAAGTGACTGACACTTTTGGCTTGAGGCAAAACTTAATTGCCAACCCCTGGACCACAGATTGTTATGGATTGTTTTATATCTTCAGTTTAAGTGGTTACTTCAATTTAAATGTTTTACTAAAATAAAAATGAGTTTGTTTTACAGACTTGAACACACTTGTTGATTGGTTCAGCACTAAGATTTTGCATATACCTGATAAAAAGCTGTTATGGGTCATTCTTGGCCGTCTATATCTGACCTTAAACTCAGGATTCACAGTCTAGTAGTTGAAGCTGAAAATTGCCTTGGTGTATTTTGTTCAAAGCACAGTGACGTAGATCACAGCCCAAAGATACAAAATGGTGCCTTTTATCCTCAAGAATAAAAGACACCACCCTCTGCGTTGGTTGGCGGGTACTGATCTCTCTCATGACATCAATGTGTCTTTCTCAAGGACAGCACAGAGGAAGGAGAAGTTTAATATTCCAACCTTTTCAGCACAGTCGAAGCCCGGACTGCTAATTGACATCCTGTGTTGTACCCAGGTGTTCATGCTGAAGCCAGGCCTGTCCCTGCGGAGTACCTATCTGGCCCAGTTCCTGCTGCTGCTCCACAGGAAGGCCCTCACGCTGCTCAAGTACATCGAGGACGAAACGTAAGAGTTGTCACTGATACATGCATTTCTGAGTGTTTTTCTGTAATCAATCATTCACACATTATTGCTGCAACCATGAGGAATAACTTGACCAGACCAACATTCTTTGACATACAATAATAATAATGATAATAATAATAGATTTTATTCATAACGCACTTTACATTTGAAAACAAATCTCAAAGTGCACAGTACAAAGAACAAATCAATAAAAACAGTCAGCAGATAAAATCAAATAAAATCAGCCAGGGAAAGCTTTTCGAAAAAGGAAGGTACAGGACTTCTCTGAAACAAATTAAATTATAGAAAAACTAAATAATTTTCAGCGTGTGGTTGATTTGGAAACTCTAATTAAATGATCATCACAATGTCAAATCTGATTAACAGATCCAGATTATTCATTCATTCATTCATTTTCTATACCGCTTATCCCTTTCGGGGTCGCGGGGGGCTGAAGCCTATCCCAGCTGGCAACGGGCGAGAGGCGGGGTGCACCCCGAACCGGTCGCCCACCAATTGCGGGGCAACATAGAGAGACGGACAATAATTCACGCTCACACTTATACTCAAGGGCAATTTAGAGTGACCAATTAACCTGATGAGCATGTTTTTGGTCTGTGGGAGGAAGCCGGAGTGCCCGGAGAGAACCCACGCATGCACGGAAAGATCCAGATTATTTATATCATCATATTCATCACCTCAGAACTCAAAGGCATGGTTGAACCATCAAGTTTGATTTCCTATAAAAGAAGCAATGAAATCAGAGTTTAACTTTTAAATATGTTGCAGTTTAGTTTGCTAAAAAGCCTTAAAGCAGGCATTCAAGTAGAATATTTGCTACTCTTTTGGCTAAATAGAAAGACGGCTGTGTTATTAAATAGAAATGAGCAGAAAGTTGGTCTGTATTTACTAAACTTTCAAACAGACTTATTCCTAAAACACACATTAGTGTTTTTAGGATGAACTGGTTTTGTTCAGCTCTTACTTATCTCTACTTCAATTAAAGGGATACGCCAACATTTTTGTTATTTTCGTGCCTTGCCTCACTTCTGAGTCCATGACAAGCAGATAGACTCCATTCTTTCGAATGTGGGTGCAGTAACAAGGAAGAAACAGGCAGAGCTGGCCCACAGCTTAGCTCAAACACAGGGAGTCAACAGGTAGTGTTAGCCTGCCTCTGCCTACAGTCATCAGATAATCTCTTCAGCAACTCTAAACGGTCCTGTGTGCTTGTTGTGATTCATTTTTTTACTGCGTTATGTTAGGTTATCTTCTACTATCATCTTCCTTTATTCCTAAACAGAGGCTTTGTTTAGTTGACATACTCGCAAGAACGTCTGCGGTGGTTTGCACATGAGATGTGATGTTTGTGAAGGAGTCAGGTCTTTTCAACAACTCAGTGAATGATGTGAACCAATTTGCACTTGTGAGTGAGCCGTTTGTCTTTGCAGGCAATTTGCATTTCATAATGGCTCGCAAACAAACTTCCCTGCTTCTTTTAAAACTACAAAAAACTGACTGTGTCCTGTTTGAGTTGATCAGGGCAACAGGAAGCGCCTTCAGCTGTAGGTACAGCAGGAAGATCCAGAGCCTCAGCATCAGCTCCTCATGTTAAGAATATTTCTTTTTTTTAATTGTCCATGTGGTGACCAGGCCATTGCTCCATCTGGGCCTGACACACCTCCTTCTGTGCTCCCCGTCAGTGAACTGACCTTCCCACTCCTCTCTGGACTGCACTCACTCTGTTTTAACCTATGAAGAGTGAAAGTAACAAAATTTAGGAGATAAAAGTTGAAGTGGTGTGAACTTGTGTGATTTACAAATATAGAGTATAAAGTAAAAGCCCTGGTCCATAGTCGAACCGCCATTTTGTATTTCCAAAAGCTTAATATTAGCTTTTTTCTCTGGCTGATGTTGTTTAAGCTTGCAGTACAAGCTGTGCAGCTGCTTTATTTGTGTAAATCATCACAAAGATCAAATTGTGTAAGTTTCATAATTTTTTGTTCAGTATCAGCATTAGTCTAACAACACAGTGTAAAACCCCATGGGCTTTTAGTCAAGAAAACCAGTGCAATGCTAATTCACACACACACTCACACATATTTAAATGTATATTTTATATACATATATACACACTATATTGCCAAAAGTATTCACTCATCATCCAAGTCACTGAATTCAGGTGTTCCAGTCACTTCCATGGCTACAGGTGTGTAAAATCATCACCTCAGCATGCAGACTGCTTCTACAAACATTAGTAAAGAATGGGTCGCTCTCAGGAGCTCAGTGAAGTCCAGCGTGGAGCTGTGATAGGAGGCCACCTGAGCAATAAGTCCAGTCCTGAAGTTTCCTCACTACTAAATATTCCACAG
The DNA here is from genome assembly GCA_037902135.1 of Cetoscarus ocellatus. Classification (NCBI taxonomy): domain Eukaryota; kingdom Metazoa; phylum Chordata; class Actinopteri; order Labriformes; family Labridae; genus Cetoscarus; species Cetoscarus ocellatus. The sequence continues at coordinate 153,082 of JBAMNC010000787.1, read as the reverse complement.
TCAACTGTTAGTGGTGTTATAACAAAGTGGAAGCAAAGTGTAAGCCCAAGTAAAATCACAGAGTGGGGTCAGAACATGCTGAGGGTCATAGGTCACAGAGGTCACCAACGTTCTGCAGGGTCAGTAGCTACAGACCTCCAAACTTCATGTGGCCTTCAGATTAGCTCAAGAACAGTGTGAGTGTTGATGCAGTGGTGTAAAGCACGCTGCTGGACTCTAGAGCAGTGGAGATGCGTTCTCTGGGGTGACCAATCACCCTTCTCTGTCTGACAATCTGATGGACGAGTCTGGGTTTGGCGGTTGCCAGGAGAACGATACTTGTCTGACTGCATTGGCAAGTGTAAAGTTTGGTGTAGGGGGGATTATGGTGTGGGGGTGTTTTTTTTCAGGAGCTGGGCTCGGCCCCTTAGTTCCAGTGAAAGGAACTCTTAATGCTTCAGCATACCAAGACATTTTGGACAATTCCATGCTCCCAGCTTTTTTTTTGTCATTTAAGCTTTATTAAAGTTTTCACAGCTTAGAACAAAAAAACAACACAACCCCCCCATGAGAGATGTCACATGCCTTTACCGTAGGTGAGTTTTTGTACAGAAACAGATATTCATACATGAAAAAATCTGGTTTGTTTTGTAAGAAGATAATATTACAATACATAGACAATATTAAAACAATATTGTCGTCCCAGCATCACTGAGACTTTAGCTACAGACCGAGTGGTGTCCTTTAAATGAGTCCAGAAACTGTCCCAGTCTGTGTCTCCATTTTTTTGCATTACCCCTCAGTTTTCTAAGCATGGACTCATCTGACGCTGTCTCCACCATAGCATTTACCCATTCCTTTAGTTCTGGCAGTGCATTAGTCCACTCAGGCTGCAGTTGTAAGTCCCACCATTCATGCTCCCAACTTTGTGGGAACAGTTTGAGGATGGCCCCTTCCTGTTCCAACATGACTGCACACCAGTGCACAAAGCAGGTCCATAAATACATGGATGAGCCAAGAACTTGACTGGCCTGCACAGAGTCCTGACCTCAACCCGATGGAACATCTTTGGGATGAATTAGAGCAGAGATTGAGAGCCAGGCCTTCTCATCCAACATCAGTATCCAACCTCACAAATGTGCTTCTGGAAGAATGGTCAGAAATTCACATAAACACTCCTAAACCTTGAGGAAAGTCTTCCCAGAAGATCTGAAGCTGTTGTAGCTGAAAAGGGTCAACATCATAGTAAACCCTCTGGATTAAGAATGGACGTCACTCAGGTTCATGTGTGTGTGAAGGCAGACGAGAACACTTTTGGAAATATAGTGTGTATACTGTATAGTATGTGTTAAATAGCATTCTTTAAGTGTTTAAAGTTCCAAATTGTTTCACTGAAACAGTGTTTAACAGTGCAGGAGTTAAGCATTGTTAACAGCACTTACCTCCTTGGCAGCAGCAGTGTTGATTTTCTTCTGTTATTTTACTTTTACAGCTCAAATAAAGGGACCACAATTAGACCTGCTCCATATTGAAGAGGGATCAAAAAGTCCATAGACGAAAAACAAAACAAAAGCATCACTTAAAGGTCGACCTGTGATTGTCTCTGATTGGATTTTGTCAAACAAAATAAAATGGAGCCCTCAGCTTTTACCCCCTGAAGTCAAAGTAGAAACGGAGGTGTAATCTTGAGGTCACACTGTGATATTCATACCAACAGTGTTTATGAATCAGTGTTTTCCTGCACAGATCAATGTAGAATAAAGTTATTCAACTGGCGTTTTTATTGTGTGGCTGTTACAGGAGGGGAGAGTGTTAGCATGTGTTTCAGAACGTCATTTTGATTTTATTTTCCCTCATGTTTAAAATGCAGGGTACAATTTGTCCTCATACATAGTTAATAGAGAAATATGTCTTACTCCAGAGACAACACCAACTACACCAGCAAATCCATTATTTTTGCTCTGATGTAGAGGCATAAAAGCAGGCTTGTTTACGGCGTTGCTAACAGCCTGAGGTCTTAGGTCTTGCTATTTTACAGGTGCCTCCACAAGCTTGTTTATGCTCAGCTGCCGTCCTGCAGCAGCATACATAATTTATCGTGGCATGGCAGCTGCAGCCCAACTAGACGTTCCTGCCCTCAGACCGTGACCACACGTGTGCTCTAATGTTTCCTCTCATTTTCAGGCAAAAAGGGAAGAAGCCGTTTCGATCACTGCGCAACTTGAAGACAGACCTGGACCTGAATGTGGAGGGGGACCTGAACATTGTGATGGCCTTAGCTGAGAAGCTGAGGGCGGGACTTCACTCCTTTGTTTTTGGGAAGCCGTTCTTCACCAGCATGCAGGAGCGAGATGTTCTCATGAGCTTTTGACTTTTTCTTTCTACACTTCGAACAGAGACGCTCATTTTCTGTTTTCTTTTTTTATTCTTACATATACACACACACAGGTACCACAAAGGACTGCGTTTGCCTTATTATTGGTTACTGGAATGAAGAGTCATGATCAGTATAAGACAGGACTGATTGTTTTTCCTGTTGATCCAATATCATTTCAGTTTGATCATTTATTTGAGTTAAATCATTTTTAATGAAATAATCCTCAAGTGGTGATGTTACTGATCTATTAATTAAAACAGAATACAAGGATTTGCAGATCCTTCTCAACCCATATTTAGTTAAATGCACTAAAAAGACAAGATATTTAATGTTTTAACAGATAAACTTAATTTTCCTGCAAATGTTCTCTCATTTGAGTTTAATGTCTCCAACATATTCTAATAAGACCGGGGAAGTTGAGTAATGCTCAAAAAATACCCGTTGAACGTTCAACAGGTGAGCAGGTTAACTGGGGACAGGTGAGTGTCATGACTGAGTGTTGGAGGAAGACCAGTGCATTTGTTGGCAGTTAGGACACTCACGCTTGTGTTTGTTTAGAACTTGGAGTTACTGTTAAATATATATTTATCATTTAATGTTGTTATTAAATCACAAGAAGCCCCTCTTTATAGTGCATTATAAAAAGCATGTTTATAAGGTGCTATAATGTGTTTTACTGTCATTATATGAGGTATAATCATAGTTGTAAGCACATTTTGATACTTTCGTGGTCATAAGTCATAATAAAAGTGTTTGTTCTGAGTTATAAGCATAGATCATAAAGTTGAGCATATGTTGTAGCTACAAGAAATTATAAATGTTCATAAGCCTTTTAAACAATCAATCTGACACACAGTAAAGCATTCTATAACAATAAATGAGGTTAGATTTAAAAAGAATATTTATCATTTTTGTTGTATGTTGCAATCAATTTACAACACATTATAAATACTATTATAATCCATTATTATGTGATTATAAGTCACTGTAAGTGGTCATTAGATGCTCCAACTACAATGCTATTCACTTTAGTTTTAACATTTAATTCAAACTTGATCTACATTTCAAACCCTCGGTGGCTTAAATTTAAGACGATAAATTTACTGTGAACATTTAATCCTTATAAAGGGATCTCCTAAAAGTAAAAAAGTCAAATTGACACTGTTGGAAAATAAAAGCCAGATAGAGATGACAGCAAAGAGTAGAATACTGAAATTAATCCTGGTGCAACAAATATGTCAAAAAATGTGTTTAATCTAGACTTTAAAATACCAACAGTATGCAGAGCATCATGACATGCTTTACTGTGTGTCAGATTTATTGTTATAAAGCATTATGGATGGTTATCATTTCTAATAGCTTTATGCCTAGTATAACTAGTATAAAAGTATCTCTCTAACTAGTTGCAGATGCAACTGCTTCAGTTTTCCTCTTCCAGCCAAATGCCTTCCAACTTGCAGAGGGCTTCAACCTTTGCCCTTCTGGTGCTTTCCATTTGATCTGGAGGTGAGAATGTCTGAGTTTCAACGCTCTCTTTGGTTGGAATTTCTACTTGTGGAGTCGGATAATCTTTAGTTAGCCCGACTTTAGCAGCTTGTAACACTTTATCAAGGATGTGACGTTATTCCCGGTTGCCTCATCCAAGTTCAGAGGAAAATGTCACGCTCCATCATTCTTGTAGTGTTTGGGTTACAGCCACGACGGTGGGCGGGCAGGCCCAGCACGTTCCAGTCATGTATCAGGAAAGTGGGGAACATCGAAGTGCCTCTATCTGTATTTACAATAGCATTATAATGACTTATAATTACTGTTATAGAAGCATTATTAATTAACAAAAGTATTTATAATTGTGATTATACAGCATTTATAAGTACATTATATTATCTTATACTGTCTCTTTATGCATGATAATGAGGGGCTTCATAGAGTGTTACCCTGCAAAACCTTTATAGCAGCACATCGGATATCAGCAAAAAATCCAGTGTCGTGCATCCCTACTGAACGTTTTTGCATTATGTGTAATTAGCATTTCTTTCACAGCAAGATTACATTTGCATGAAGTCTAAGCTTCCATCAGTTAAACAAAAGAAGACAAAATAAATTAAATCATATCACAATCCCCTTTGACCTGTTTGTGAGCTTTCATTAGTATTGGTCATCACTGAATGTACTAGTGTAGTTGTGAATTACATATTTAAGGTATTTCTTCGTGTACAGCATGATTGTTCGTCATTACAGTAAACGGATGTAAGACTTTTTTTCAAGGTACATTAAATTTCTATTCAGGAACTTCATTGGCTGTGATTGACTGTTTTGTGTTTATTATTGTCGCTGCATTCTTGATATTTTTCTGCATTTAGAAAAATGTAGGAGTCAGATGCTTTTATAAATCTTACAGGCAGTGACATGATTTCATTCTTTTTTATGTCACTTTATGAGATTCACCCATACAATTGCTATTTAAAGCTAATTAGTCAATCACATGGCAGCAACTCCATGCATTAAGGCAGGAGGACATGTCAAGACAAGCTGCTGAAATACAAACCTAGCATCAGTGTTTATTTTGTTGGCTAATTATTTTCTTCATAGTTTTTATCAGCAACCTTTTTTCCCCTGACAAAAACTAGACAGTAACTAATGAAAACAAGTGCACATGGACAAAAACTCAAACTAAAATAACTGACATTTTCATCAACAAATAAAAACTAGACGAAAATGTTTGACAGAGACTTAATCCAATCAGACCTAATTTGGTCATGTAGAAAGTAGAGACAAGTTAGGAATATATCCAATCACAGCTACTTTGGTTGTGTAGAAAGGTTGGATGAGTGAAGAGGGACATCCAATCACAGCTGCCTTAGCTTGGTGGTGGTGGTGGGATAAGTTGTGGAGCGATCCAATCAGAGCTACTCTCTTTATAAATTGATATATTCATGTAGAGCAGGTTCACTGTTTGTTGTCAGGTCTGGTATTGTAACTGAGATGCTCTGCCAGGTAGCCTAAATAAAGGTGACTGCATTTCACACAAAAGTTCAATTTGTTTCTGTTAATTAATACATTCAAGCTTTACTAGCATTCAGTAAAGGGTTATTAGATGTTCCATTTTACTCAAGTGTAAAACATGACTTCAGAAATTGTAGGAAACATAAAAAATGCCTCACACTTTACACTTCATATTTTAGTCGACTAAATTTACAGTAGATTTCATCGATGAAATTTCATCAACTAAAAGTAGACTAAAAATAAAACAATATAGATGACTGAATTATGACTATTTTTGGCAAAAGACTAAAAATAAAACCAAATTTAGAAGTGCTGTCAGAATTAACACTGCCGAGCATCAGAGTGGGATAGAAATTTTATTTTATTGATTTTAACCCTTTCATGCATGAATTATTAAATTCAAATTAATATTTTTTTTAAATGTTTGTTTTTACTTTCAAACAAGTTATAAAATCAAGTTCATTCTTTTCATTGTTATATTCTGAGGGAGTTATACATCTGTCCACTACAGTGGACACCATGCATCAACGGTTTAAAGAGTAGGCTAATTTAGTGGAACTTAATAAAGATCCACAAACATGCATCTTTGACATATTTATTAAGATTAGATAGAAGATAAAGCAAAATATGAAATATATATGTTGTTGCTTATTAATCAAACTATTCACTTGTGAATTACACCAAAATTTAAAAAAAAATACAAAATTATGTGAAATCTGAATACTGGCATAATACCCAACTCACCCTTCGTCGGCTGTTTTGGATTCATGGTGCAATATCTCGATATGGTAAAAATGTGCAAAGATAATATTTTTATGAAACTTAAGACAAGGGTTTGGGAATTTACCACCTGGTAGTTGGACATGGTACTGCAACCTAAAGGGTATAACATTTATCCCAAATATCTGTCTACTGTAGTGGACACCATGCATGAAAGGGTTAACATAATGTTGTTGTTGGTGTTGCTCAGGATGGGTGAGTATGTCTCAGCCTGTCAGCTAAGAATGTGACACTGAGGCTTTAATCCACACAGGCTCACCAAAATTAGATCACAGCAGACTGGAAAAATGTTGCCTGGTCTGATTCATCTCTATCTCTGTGCCACATTCATGTGGTAGGGTCAGAGTTTGGCTCAAACAACATGGATCCATCCAGCTTTGTCTCAACAGCTCAGCCTGATTGTGGTGGTGAATAGTATAAGGGACGTTCTCCTGGCACACTTAGTACCACATATGCATTGTCTGAATGCCACAGCCGACATGGGTATCGTTGCTGACCATGTCCACCCCTCTATGACAACAGTGTACCCGTTCTCTGAGGCTCAAATCACCTCAGACTACTCAAACATGACGGTGAGTTCACTGTACCTCAGTGGCCTCCACATTCACCATATCTCAATCCAATAGAGCACCTCTGGGATGTGATGGGACAGTAAAGTCATATCCTGGACGTGCAGCAGAGGAATCTGAAGCAGTTGTGTGATGCTATCATGTCAGTATGGACCAGAATCTGAGAGGAATGTTTCCAGTATTTTGTTAAATTAATTCCACAAAGAAATGAGGCCGTTCTAAAGGTAAAAGGAGGCCCAGCCTCAGAACGAGCAAGTGTACCTAATGTTCCTGTTTCTGCCTTCTGCTTAACAAAAAAATCATGTAAAATAAAATAAAACTGAATCATAGTTTTCCCCGAGATCCCTGAATATTTTGAATGGTAAAGTCCTTGTTTAAATTTTTCCCTCAGCTTCCTCCTTTCACTCTCATACGTCCTGCACTCCATTAATACATGCTTCACTGATTCTGGATGATTACGGCACTGGCATAACCCTGTCATTTGTTTCCAAATCATATGAAGTGTCTTGTTGAGTTCAGTGTGTCCTACACGGTGCTACAAGGTCCTATATAACATTTCATTTCACTGTACTCTTGATTTCCCTTCTTCCCATTGGAAACAGACATTGGGAGCCAGTGTCCCGCTCCTAGTTACAATAACTACTGTGTCACAACAAAAAAGTGAATACAAACTTGAAACACAAGATTTCCATGCATGTATTTTAATAGTCAATTTCCATGTATAGCCACATCAAAGAAAGTCATAACAAGTAATTTTTCTCATTTTCCAATTGTCATTATTTAAACAAAAAACAGAAAATGGTTTGTTTTCCATTTTTTGCCCTCCTATTCCTAACTGGTCATCGAGAGACAGCTCGTCTCCTAATTTGTCTTTATTTCCATTTTGAAATGAAAATCCATTTGCCGCTAAGTACACGGTCCTAAGAGCTCTTTCATTATTTTTCTAGTTTAAAGCTAGCATATTGTTCAACCTGTGCTAGTCTAAAGTGGTGCCCAAGACTATAGGTTTTGTATAAAATTCAATAAAGTGAATATGTAATTGTAACTTTTTGCTGCTCTGTTGTGGGATTTAACACTGGCTTACACCCTCTTTTAGCCTCTGTTAGCATGCTAGCTGTTAGCTTTTGTGTAATGCTGAATCAAATGACTTTATTGTATGAGAGAGTGTGAGGTTTGTCTGCCTGTGCTATTCACCCTAGTTTCTGCTATGGATTCAGTTGTGTGTCCGTGGCGTCATGAGCAGGGCTGAGCTAACTTTGGACTTAGCATAGTCCATACTGACGAATAATGTTTATGTATTAATTTTATTTTATTTCAGGTGTAAGGCATTGTAGTTGTATGTTTGGCTTGTTTGTTGTATCTTTGTTATCTGTGCTGCTGCCTATCTCAGCCAGAACTCCTCAAAAAGAGATTTCTAATCTCAGCAAATCTCCTGGTTCAATAAAGGTTTAATGAAATAAAAATCAAACATACCCTCAGGGAAGCGATGTGCTGATAACTATGATAGTTTCTAACTGTGATAAAGTTTTATTTTATTTCATTCCAACAATAAGGACTTTGAAGCATTGCAAAAATCTTTGAAAAAAGTTAACTTACAAGGAAGAACTTTTTTCAGTCAATTACAATTCAGCCAGAGGACCACAGTCGATCTATCATTGCCTCAAGCAAGAAAATCCTAATTAGCAGTCCTCTGGAGAGCCTTGGACTGTATCTTTACAACAATGAGAATGAACGAGCAGTGACAGAGCTGTTAAAAGGGATATATTTAGTTAATAAACATGGTGTCTCCCTCAGGAATTAACCGGCAAAACATTCACACAACAGAAAAATAGTTAACGTGAGACATGGTTCCTTTTAAAGCCACAGCCTAAATAGGTTAGTCTTGAGGGGGAAGCTTGATTGGCAGGTAAAAGCTCTAAGCCATGTGAATGTTACTCAGTAAAAGACCTCCTTTGTGTTCTTTGGGGAGGCTTTGTTGTTGTGACTGGAGGAAGGTGAAACAACAGACACCTCCATTAAACCATTATAGTACTCTAGAGTTCTACCAGTTCTGAGAGACCACAAACTAGCAGAAACTCTTTCTTTCTCTCCTGCTCCTCTTTCTGTCTGTTTTTCAATGAAATGGATTGAAAAAGAGTTAAAGGGACTTCCATAAAGACCCCTCTTTTTACCACAAGACTAGATGACACAAATGATGTTACTTTGGGTTAAAATTCTTCATCACTGCACTCACACAATGAAAAAACATCACTGAGGTTACTGTTGAGGGAATGTTGTCAGAACAACATTTAAGGTTCCATGTCCTGTTGTGTTTGATCACATACGGTACATCATTGGTGTCTGTTAAGCAATGATTTGATTTGAATTGAATAAAAAATGAAAAGGTTTGTCTCTATAAAGGCTCAGATGCAGCTCTTTGCCCCTCCACTTTGGAAACGCTCAGAGCTAAGAGGGCAGGAAGGCTATGATAGTGAGCTCTGCCCTGATTGGCTGCCCAAACAATGCCTGATCTAAGGGAGAAGGAGGGATTACAGGCAACAGAGTGGACTTTCTAAACAGTCATGGCGTCTGCATGTGACGAGCAAGAAACACACATGTAGGTCGAGGCTGTATAGCTATGACATCATAAACCCCAGGAAGTTAAAACAGTGTTTTAAAGAGGCATAACACATTTTTCTCCGGACTGAGAGTTTTGCAGTTTTGCAAAGTTTTCTGCTCCTAAATCCCCTTCTAACAACATAAAAGATATGGGAACTTTACAGTAAAAAAAATCCTTAAAACAACCAATGTTGGCTAAACTTTTGTGCACTTTATTTTGATCGCATGAGGGTCCCTGGCCATTTTGTCATCCTTTGTCGTCCCTATTAGCAGTTTGTTAGTGGCCGTCCTTTAAAACACACAACAATTTAAATTCAAAAGCATGCAATAATGGTAGCATATTATTATTTTTGATAAAACATTAAAATCTTGTGTGCGTGTGTTCATCATGAACCTTATTCAAGAAGGTAAGAATCCATTATGCTATTCTATAATTCCATATGCTAGTGCTTTTCAACCACTGTGTTCCTCAAGATATTGTAAGGTGTGCTGTGGAAAATTGGCAGATATCCTTAATTGGTCTAAAAAAAAATTAATAACATGCCATTGTCAACTGACTGTGCTTTAAAAGTAATGTATTTTCTTCCGTGTCAGTAGGTGGCAGCAGTTAGTTAATTGCCTTAATACTCAGGACAGGAGATGTGACGCAGCTGTAGTGATGCATGAGACATGTAGACAGTGATGGAGAAGTTTTTGAAAATAAATAATCCAAACTCAAAAGGGGGCCTGGGACCAAATTCAGAAGGCTCTATTTTGGGAGGGAGTCAAAAGAAAGCAAAGGCAGAGAACTCAAGGCAATACAGCGAAAACTACTTTTCATTTGATGGGACGACACCGACTCCATTGTGCTTGGTGTGTGGTGAAAAGCTATCCAACAGTGCCATGGTCCAAAGTAAGCTTAAATGCCACCTCCAAATGAAACGCCCAACACTTTCAAACAAGTACGCGGACTATTTTGTTTGCCTGTGTGAAAACACGGAGAAGCAGGCAACTTTTATGAGAAAAACCACAAAGGTGAATGAGCGAGCCTTCAAAGGTTGTCACCACATTGCTGACCTTGTTGCTAAATCAAAAAAAGTCGCACACTGTGGCAGAGTTATTAATACTACCTGCCTGCAAAGCCGTTTAAAAAAATAGCCAAAGTCCCTCTCTCAGATGACACAATTGCCAGACGAATTGATAAGATGTCTGCAGACATCGAAAATGTTGTTTTGGAAAAGATATGCATCAGTTGGAAATTTGCTTTGCAACTTGATGAGTCCATAGATATTAGTGGACATGCTTAACTCTTGGCCACAACAGGAGAGGAAATTTTTTGGGTCACATCGGAATATCTTCAACAAGAAGGACTTACATGGGAAAACTATACAAGTGTTTGCACTTATGGAGCCACAGCCGTGGTTGGGCACACCAAAGGCTTTGTTTGCAGGGTGAAGGAAAGAAACCCAGATGATGTGGTTACGCATTGTTTTTTGCACCGTGAGGCTCTTGTTTTCAAGACTTTACCCTCAGACCTAGATACTGTGTTGGATGATGTGATGCGCACGGTAAACTTTGTAAAGACACGGCCTGTGAAAAGTTGCATATTTGCATCATTATGTGAGGAAATGGGAGCAGATAAAACCTTATTGCTTCAAACAGAGGTCTGATGGTTGTCATGTAGCAAGTTGCCAACCCTTGTATATGAGCTGTGGGAAGAACTAAAAGTGTTTCTAAAGTGGGGTACACGAATGAGGATTTACTAAATCTGAACAGATGTTTTATCTGTTCAAGACCCCACACATGAAGATAAAAAACCAGGCATTGAACAGTTTTGGTCGTACTGTGTGTGGTGTGCTCTGATAATCTCAAAACAGCACACCTCACACATAACCATTCTGTCCGACCACCGATCTAGAATCTAGTCCTCCAAGCCAGAAGTCTTGTGAAACGTGATCGAACAAAAAAGAAGAAGAAGAAACACAGCAACAACTGGAAAACACAAAATGCAACATGGAGGAGAATGTACGAGGAAAGGGAATGATGGTGGTCTTGGGACTATATTTGATGGAAAAATCCTGAACTATAGAAAAAAAAAAAGACTGCAGAACAAATCCTAGAGACAGTTGGAAGACGTGAGCTGGTTCTCCATTTCTGAGGTCCACCAAACTTTATATTTCAGGTCGGCCATGCTTGTTTTAATTTACGTCTGCTTCCTTGTTCCTCAGTCAGCTCGCTTCTTGATTGGCTAGACCGTGTCACAATTCATGGAGTCATGACTCGGGAGTCATCGACTTTCCCCACACACTTGAAGATTTTTGGTCATAAATATAAACAAGTTTGGTATTTACGATTGTGGTCCCAACCCGTTTTGGAAACCTCAGACCATAGGATAATCTTATAGGATAATCTTATAATAAATAAATAATCAGGTGTTTGCCCTTGGTGGTGAAGTCAGGACAAAAACAGCCCGATAATCTTTATGTGTGTACCCCGCGTAACAAATGAGAGGACTGATTACGCAAAGCTGCTTACAAGTGATGAGTGGTGTGTGAAACTGGCATACCTGGAAGATATATTTTCATCATCTGAATGAACTGAACACACAAAAGTGAGACAGAAATGAAAACATGTTACAAACACAAATAAAATAAATGGATTCTGTTCAAAGTGAAGCTCTGGCAACAGCATGTGGAACGTGCCAACCATGACATGTTCAAACTCACCAAGATATGGCAACAATGCTACTCTGTTGTGATAATAGGTGAACATTTGAAAACTCGAGGACAAGCTTTCATTTTATTTTTCTTCAGTCTTCACTGAATCCCTTGACTGGGTTAGGGACCAATATAGCTCAGCATCAGTTAATGGGAAGGACATGACTTTACAGCAGCAAGAGGAACTAACTGAACCGAGACAGGACTACCTTTGGACAGTTTTTGGCTGACTGCTGCAAAGGAGTTCCTCATTCTGTCAAACAAAGATATTTCAACATTTTGCCCATTTTCCACGACATATCTGTGTGAGCTGAGCTTTTCAACCCTGATTTCTATAAAAACTAAAACCAGGGAGAGACTGAGAGCTGATGAAGAAGAGCTTTATGTGTCTGTCTTCAATTCCTCCCAGGGTATCAGCTCTGTGTTCTTCTAAACAGGCCTAGGTCTCACACTGAGTGAGTGTAAATAAATTAAGAGACCATAATGTCATTATTAGGCTAAAAAGTGTGATTTTATAATATTTTTGGTTGGTGGTGTTCATTGGATTTTTTCAATATAAAAAAAATGTGTTGTGGCTCAAAAAAGGTTGAAAAACATAATATTGGACTTATTACTTCCTAATATTCGGACTCACTTCCATGTTTCTGGAATAAATCCTGTACCACTTTATTATTCTTATACTTCTTATTCTTATTCTTATTATCATTATCATTCTTATTATTATTATTATTATTATTATTTTTATTTTTATTATTATTGTTATTATTATTATTATTATTATTATGTCATTTACTGTTAAGTTAGTAATTTTATGTATGGGTCATTGACATCTAAGGATTTTCAAAATGCCAATTTTAAAATGGAAAAAATTAAGAACATTTATTGCAATTGTTAAAACAATATAAATGTTTTGTACACAAAAATATATTTCACATTGTTTAATTAAATCTTTTTTATGTTTCTTTTTTCATCTAGATTAAGCAACCTTAAAAATGTCATCTGATGCGACTTTGAATTACCTTAAAATTAATTAATTTCTTTAAAATACTTAATATATATTTCATAATATCTTTTATGAATAGTATTATTATTTTATTATCACCATTGTTATCACCACTATTATAATTCTAATTATTATTATATTATTATTAGTATTATTAGTAAGAGTAGTATTGTTTTATTGTTATTATTATTATTATTATTATTATTATTATTATTATTATTATTATTATTATTATTATTATTATTATAATAGGATAAGATAGAACTTTATTAATCCCTTGGGAAGACTCCTTCAGGGATATTAAGATTCCAGTAGCACTGAATAGTACACAGGTGTAAAAGAACACAGGACATCAAAGTAAACATTTGATTATATAATATATTATATAATGTTATATGTATAAATTTAATAGATGTATTTATTATATGATATAATATTTTTATATTATTATTATTATTGTTGTTGTTGTTGTTGTTGTTGTTGTTGTTGCAGTTTACCCTTTTTTCCAGCAATTCTTTGTCTCCATGTTTTGAAATCCTCTTGTCTATGAGTGTGATTGTTCAGCAGAATAAAGGAGAAAAACTAGAAAATCCCTTTAATGCTGGGTGCCCAAATCACTTCCTATTGCTGCAAAAACAATCGTGCTGATTGGACAGACTGACTGTCAATCATCAGCGTCAGGCTCATTCTGTCCTGTCATTGGTCAGCTTTTGACTTTCTGTTTTTGTCATTGGTCAGCACGGTAACGTTCTCCTCAGAGCAGGAAGAGATGTCACTGGCTGTCTGCCAGGTAAATAGTCGACTGAGGATGCTAGCTGTACTGAAGTCTGGCACGACGGAAGGACATCATCTCCTGGAGAACCGGATCAAAGATGAACGCAGCTGCAGTCTCCTGGACGTTCAGGTACTTTATGGCCGCGCTGAGAGTGTTTTCACAGCTCGGAGAGAGGAAGGTGCGGCCTTCTGTCATTACCGCGTTAGCTAACGTCAGTGCCTTCGTTATGGAGTATCGGCTAGCTTAACAACTCCATCAGACATGATCTCAGACGTAAGGCCGTACCACCTGCTCACATTAATTATCTTTTAACACTCACTACGATATTAAGGATCGTCCGGCGGCTTCAGTCTGCTCTGTGCGGAGGGCAGAGCTAAAGAAACAGACATGGGATTAGCTAACGACAGAGAGATCCTGGTACGGCTGAAATTCACATTCAGTCTGACGCCATGTGAGCCAATAAATCAGGGATTGATGTGTTTCTGACAATGTTAAATGTAAAATAATCAAGTATTATTGTTGAAAAATTCTGTGTGATTGCTCTGTGGTTCAGGCTGTAAACAAAGCCAAATACAGTCAGGTACAACACCAAAACAACATCAACACATCTGAGCTCATTGATCAGGTTTAATTATTATAGATGCATGATTTTTTATTATTGCCGATATCTGATATAGTAATACCGTTGAATGCACTAGTGCAGATACCGATATACGTATTTAAGGGTATAAACATTTCATATCACGGTATCATTATTATCGCGGTATCGTTGCAATGTCCTCTAAATGTTGAGAAAGTACTTATATACACACTAAAGTCATTTAACACGTTTTTACTTAGTTAAATAATAATGTGGGTGTAAGAATGATCTGAAGCCAGAGCCTGACCCTCTTCGCCTCTCTGATTCCTCTGAGGTCTTTCTCAACAATCCAGGCCTCTCCCCTCTGATGATGCTGTGGGAGTGTTTGTGGTGGAGGTGCTGCTGGTGTTTTGTGGTTCTTCCCTGCCTCCCCTAATGGAGATTTGTTTATGCAGACAGGGTTAGGGCTGAACGATTTTAGGAAAAGATGTAGTTGTGATTTTTCTGGCAGATATTGCGATTTCAATTTCGATTAATGATTTTCTTCAAATCAAGCTTCAGTGCAATATTCACTATGTTTAAAGTATAGACATCAGTGAGGAAATCAATGATCACAAGCACATAACACATTATTCATCATCTCATATTGATAATAAATAATCTGTTTTCATTATTTAAGTGATATTCCAACTTCTACTTCTAAACAGAGGCTTTGTATTGTTGACCTCCTTACCAGCACTTCCGTAAATGCAAATTGCCTGCAAATTTGTAAAATAGTATGTGTAAAATAGTTGACACAACAGGTACTGGGTCAGTCAGGAGCGCTGCAAAAACATGCAGCTTTGACTGAAATTGCGATGTTGATCCCAAAACAATAAATCTTCCAGCCCTGGACAGGGGGACAGTCTTCAGATAGTTTTCCCTCGGCATCCTTGTAAAATCCAAAATCCGACCAGACTTCAGACTTTGTCTCTTTCGAGGGGGAAAAATCTTTTCTGTGCGGGCACCAACTGCCACTTTTTCACTTTCAGAGGCCGAACATTGCAAACCACACATGCACGCCTGCGTCTGACGGACTGCTGTGTGTTTGAGCAGACACATAGTTCTGGCTTTTCAAGACAATGAGCAGCATCACTGTGAGTTCTTGACACAGTGAGGTAGTCAAACACAGTTTTAACGGTAAATAAAATAGGAAACGGTAACACTAATAACCATCAGAAACTCTGCTGCGGTTTATCATTTAATCGGTAACCTTAACATCCCTATACCAATATTTTTTCATCAAGAGCATAAAGTCTTTATTTTACAAAAATTGACTTGTTGCTTACAGCGGGACAGTCTGTTTGTGAAAAGAAGAGATTTAAAACAGTTCACCCGTGCAGTGATGATAAGGTGAAGAATTATGGTCCATTTGTGTATTTTGCCGATATAACTGCAGATATCTTTGGCCGATATTTTGGCTTTGAATATCAGCAAAATTAACAATATTGGCTGATAATGTTATTCAACTTTTAGGCCATTATTTGTTTGATTAATGTTGCTATTTTGGCGGCACAGCGCAACAGGTAGTGCACGTGCCTCACAGCAAGAAGGTCGCCGGTTTGATCCCCAGATTGGTCAGGGCCTTTCTGTGTGGAGTTAGCATGTTCTCCCTGTGCATGCATAGGTACTCTCTGGTCACTCCTGCTTTCTCCCAATGACTGAAAACATGTTCATCAGGTTAATTGGTGATTCCAAATTGCCCTTAGGTATGAGTGTGAGAGTGAATGATTGTCTGTCTCTCTGTATGGCCCTGTGATTGTCTGGCAACCGGTTCAGGGTGTACCCCGTCTCTTGCTCAACGTCAGCTAGGATAGGATCCAGCCCCCATGAACCCAAATGGGATAAGTGGTATGATTAATGGATGGATGTTGTTTTTAATGTCAGTTAGCTAAGGTGTTATGTTAGATTACTCACCTGCCTGATATTTCTTGTAAGTTGATGATGATCACATCAGTGAATGTTCAGATATATGTTTCCCTACATCCTGAAAGTCAAACGTTAAATTCACTTGTATTTGAACTATGTTTCATAAAAGCTAGTCTTTTGAGGTTTGGTCAGGGTAGGTTTTATGGTTTTGTTCTGCTGAGGAAAAGTCCAACACTGTAAAGAATCCTCCTGTACCGTACTGTTGAACCAAGATAGTTTTAACCTACTAGAAATCACTCTGAGAGCACAAACCTCCGCAAAGGTAGCTCACATATTGCTGTTAAATATATAAGCAACAGTTCCATGATAATGTTACCATCATAATATGATTCCTTGACCCACACCTAGCACTCAGAGTCATGGTGATATCATTATTAGTTAGACAGTTATCGAGAAAAAATGATAGTTCGCTAATGATACTTGTCTGGATCACCACCAAAATCTAAAATCATTTTTTAAGTTGGGACATTACCAAGGTCTCCTGAAAATTTCAGCCAAATCCGTCCCGTAGTTTTTGTGTAATCTTGCTAACAAAGAAACAAACAGACAAACATATGATACAAAAACATAACCTCCTCGACAGAAGTAATAAATGGGTTTATTTCGACGCTTTTTTTAACAAGTAATCAGTGATTGGTAAAGGCCAGAAAAACCTTATCGGGCATCCCTAATTTTGACTTCAAAGTATAAGATGAAGGGCAAGAGAAGAAACTGAGAGACATCCCTGACAGCCAAGGCTTACAACAGAAATACTAGACTCATAAAGAGAGGCTTTGATAGATAAAAGTGAAATTACAGTCTTAGTACTATAAAAGCACTCAGAGAGTGCAGACCTCCACCAAGCAGCTCAGTTCCAGCAGTGGCTTTTCCACAACCCCTGTAAAGATACAATTCTGGATCACCAGATCAGTGCTGGAATCCGGCCCAAACTCAGCACATACATGGGGGTTGTTATCCTGCATGAACACAAGTCTTGCGAACATCACTTAATGTTTTGATTTTATATGAATTATTTAATGTTGTCAATGGGATTTCCCATTATTAAGTTCAATGTTTTTTTGTGATGTCAATCTGGATTAGATGCAGATGAAATTTACCTTGATGATAGACACATGGACCCCATATTATCCTGTAAAATTGGAAGCAAATCTGTTAAAATATGACAGATATGGTTTTTAAAATTCTGCCCAGTGTTAATTTATGGGATTTTCGGAAATTTGAGGAATTTTTTGCATCCAGACAAATATACAGATCACCTCCAAAGTTTAATGGCTTCTTTCTTGGACCAAACCACAGCTCAGGTACAATTTTCATGTAAATCCATGAAGTAGTTTTTCTGTAAAGTTGCTAACAAACAAACATACGCCAGCAAACACATAACCTCCTCGGCGGAGGTAATAAAAAATGATGTTTGCTGGATTTGGGAGGTGTTGTGGTTGTTTGAAGGGGGTTCATTAGTCAGATTGTGATCCAGCCAGAGACCTCAGGAAGGTGGAGCAGATGTATTATTTCTGTTGAATTAGGATTGATGAGGGGTAACAGACAACTGGATATCAAAACACACATGGGATGAAATGATTGTATAGTACTCAAGTACAAGTAAAGAACTGAATAAGGAAACTACTAAGAAAGCACACATACACAAAAAGCTACTCAATTGGAAGAAACTTGAGTAGATGTAGTTAGTTACTTTCTGTCCCTGCTGATTTGTACAGCGTTGCACAGAGGGTTTTTCCTCTGAGAGTCTGAGAAGAGCTGTGTAGCAGATAGGAGGGTGCCTGATCTTACAGCATGATGCCACTTCTTTAGAAATAAAAACTGAAATGTTACAGGTAATTGTGATGAGTCACTGACAGACTCATCCATCTGGAAGAGCTGCATGTTTCCTGATTATAACTCATCACTCATAAAGCAAAGTTTTCAAAAATCCAACATGCCTGAGAGAAATAACTGCAGTCTTTTAGACTCATGGATTTGTGCAGGAATAAGTCAAGAAACACAGAAGTGAGTTAGCTGTTAGCTCTTCAAGGCCTAAAGTATATGGGATTATTAGAATACCCTTTTTGGATAAACACTTGTAATATGATTCGTGATGAACACATGCATACAAGATTTTAACTTCTAATTTGATATGATAAAACTCATCTGACATTGCACTGCTTTTTAATTTCAAAGCAACATTGTGTTTTTAAAAAGGAAAGTTGCTAACTAACTGCTAACAAGGACTATAAAAATGCTTCCAAGTCATACCGCCATTTTATGGTTTTTATAGTAGCTTAATAATAGATTTTTACATTTGGCGATTATTTTTAAGCTTTAAAAAAAAATCACAAAAGTTAAGTTAGCTCATTAAGATTATCACAAAGGACAAAATGTGTAAGTTTGATATTTTTTTTGTTTTGAGAACGACCTTATTATCAGCAATGATCCAAGAACACAGCTAAAAGTCCCATGTTAGCCTGGAAATATACTTGCAGTGCGCCCTTGCGTTCGTGTTGGTGTCCACTGGTGACATGAGCATTTTTAAAAGATACAAGGAAGTTTATTTGTCATTGTGCAACAGGTTGCACAATAAAGTAATAATGTGACTCCAAGTCAAAACAAAAGCAAAACAAAAACTAAACCATTAGACATGGAGGAGTGCAGGTGGGGCATTCAGCAATCTCACAGCCCGATGGAAGAAGCTCTGCGATCTGGTGGAACAGCGGAAACTTCTGTACCTGAAGCCTGATGGCAGCAGGGTGAAAAGGCTGTGGCTTGGATGAGTGCTGTCCTCCAGTATCCTCTGGGTTCAGTGCAGGTATCCCTGCGATATACCTGATGCTGGGTAGATGAGTACCTGTGATGTTTTGGGCAGTTTTAGTCACTCTTTGCAGAGTCCTCCTGTCCTGGGCCGTGCACATCCCAGGCCAGTGTGTGGTGTTTCCAGTCAGGATGCTTTCAATCACTCCTTTGTAAAAGTTGACTGGAACTTGGCGTGGGAATTTTGCTTTCTTAAGTTTCCTTAAGAAATACAGTCGTTTTTGAGCTTTTTTAATCAGGGCAGAGACGTGAAGTCCATTTTTGTGTATATACTTGCCTATATGTGACGCGTGCAGCAGGAGGACACCACGAGAGGGCACAAAAGACCACAGGCTGTATGTGTTAGAGCTTAACTGCAAACATGGCTTTCATTCTTAGAGTAAAGGTAATAAAATAAACACTAATAATCAATATCATAATCCCAAACTGATGACCAGTGGCCAGACCATCAGAATCATCTGCACTTCATTTGTCCGATATTCTCCTCCGCTCACCGTCTGAACTGTCCCGGTGTAGGGGTGTAATGAGCTACCGTGTTAACTGATGACTTGCTGCCAATTGTGCTGTAAGAGGTCCTAGTCAAAGCACTGGAAAAGACAGAGGAGTAACCCTTCAGTGCTTCAGTCTTATTAATCATCGTATCAAAGAATACTTCATTGTAGTTTATATGTGAAAAAAAATACAGTCAAGGAAGCCAAGCTGACACAAATATGTCTGCATGTACAAAACCCAAAACCAGTGAAGTTGGCACGTTGTGTAAATCGTAAATAAAAACAGAATACAATGATTTGCAAATCCTTTTCAACTAATATTCAATTGAATACACTGCAAAGACAAGATATTTAATGTTCGAACTGAGAAACTTTATTTTCTTTTGCAAATAATCATCAACTTAGAATTTAATGGTAGCAACACATTGCAAAAAAGTTGGCACAGGGGCATTTTTACCACTGTGTTACATCGCCTTTCCTTTTAACAACACTCAGTAAACGTTTGGGAACTGAGGAGACCAACTTTTGAAGCTTTTCGGGTGGAATTCTTTCCCATTCTTGCTTGATGTACAGCTTAAGTTGTTCAACAGTCTGGGGTCTCTGTTGTTGTATTTTACGCTTCATAATGCGCCACACATTTTCAATGGGGGACAGGTCTGGACTACAGGCAGGCCAGTCTAGTACCCGCACTCTTTTACTACGAAGCCACGCTGTTGTAACACGTGCAGAATGTGGCTTGGCATTGTCTTGCTGAAATAAGCAGGGGCGTCCATGAAAAAGACGTTGCTTGGATGGCAACATATGTTGCTCCAAAACCTGTATGTACCTTTCAGCATTAATGGTGCCTTCACAGATGTGTAAGTTACCCATGCCTTGGGTACTAATACACCCCCATACCATCACAGATGCTGGCTTTTGAACTTTGCGCCTATAACAGTCCGGCTGGTTCTTTTCCTCTTTGGTCCGGAGGACACGACGACCACACTTTCCAAAAACAATTTGAAATGTGGACTCGTTAGACCACAGAACACTTTTCCACTTTGCATCAGTCCATCTTAGATGAGCTCGGGCCCAGCGAAGCCGGCGGCGTTTCTGGGTGTTGTTGATAAATGGCTTTCACTTTGCATAGAAGAGTTTTAACTTGCACTTACAGATGTAGCGACGAACTGTAGTTACTGACAGTGGTTTTCTGAAGTGTTCCTGAGCCCATGTGGTGATATCCTTTACACAGTGATGCCGGTTTTTGATGCAGTACCGCCTGAGGGATCGAAGGTCACGGGCATTCAATGTTGGTTTATGGCCTTGCCGCTTACGTACAGTAATTTCTCCAGATTCTCTGAACCTTTTGATGATATTACGGACCGTAGGTGATGAAATCCCTAAATTCCTTGCAATAGCTCGTTGAGAAATGTTGTTCTTAAACTGTTCGACAATTTGCTCACGCATTTGTTCACAAAGTGGTGACCCTCGCCCCATCCTTGTTTGTGAATGACTGACCATTTCAGGGAAGCTGCTTTTATACCCAATCATGGCACCCACCTGTTCTCAATTAGCCTGTTCACCTGTGGGATGTTCCAAATAAGTGTTTGATGAGCATTCCTCAACTTTCTCAGTCTTTTTTGCCACTTGTGCCAGCTTTTTTGAAACATGTTGCAGGCATCAAATTCAAAATGAGCTAATATTTGCAAAAAATAACACAGTTTACCAGTTCGAACATTAAGTATCTTGTCTTAGCTGTGTATTCAATTGAATATAGGTTGAAAGGGATTTGCAAATCATTGTATTCTGTTTTTATTTACGATTTACACAACGTGCCAACTTCACTGGTTTTGGGTTTTGTAGAGTGAACTGAGGACAGACAGAAGGCAAGCCTGGGGAAGAAGCACTCCTTGGATGTGTGAGGAGTGTGAGGTGGGGCTCTGTCTCCATCTGGAAAGGAACTGCTTCAGGGACTATCATCAGTGGAAAAAAAGCCTAGACATGATCTGATAGAACAAGCAGCAACATGGACACTGAAAGCTGTAGACAAACACAAATCTTTGAGTTGATGTAAAATAGATTGAGTTCCTGTTTTGTCTTCTGAAAAATGTTGTACATCTTCATTTAGAATTGTTTATAAACCTGGGTTTAAAGGTTTAAGTCCATTGTGTCATGCAGATCTTCTGATTAATCAATCTTAGTGATCAAATTTAACAGATGATCACATTTTGTTTGTTAAAATCCAACTGTAGTCCAACAGACCCATTCAGGGATTCATTTTGTTTGTTGTAAAAGAAAGACCTTGATAGAGTTTTATATCATTTTTACAGACAATATGATTTTTTCATAGAATAAATAAGGATGTGTGATTTTGTTTGTGTTTGCATGTCTTTTCATGTGAAGTAGAATTCAAGCTTTTGACCTCATAAACAGGGGCTGAGAGCACGGCTTACACTTATCCGCCCACTTGGCCCCTGACACACATTGACAAAATAAGATAATCACCTTTAGTAAAAACAAAGTACCACCAAACAGCCTATATCCTCTTGACATGCAAAGCAGCTACACATACAACTAATTATGATCACGAGGAGTTTTTCCTCTGAGGCCCTCAGGTTCATGACCGAGGGGGTGAAAGTGATTTAAAGCAGTGATTCTCAGCTGGTGGGTTGTTTGACCCTTTTTCAATGGTTTGCAAGACTTTGTCTGGGCAATAAAAATGTTAGGAAAAAGTCCTGTGCTTTTATTTTGAAGGGGATTTTTTTATGCAGTGGAATTCTCCATATTTACACTCCTTAATAAAAGGTGGCAGTAATACCCTGTAATGCTAACTGACACACATTTCATTCAATAAGTAGGTACTCAGCTTAGGCTAAATATTTTTAATGTTTTTTTGAAATGACTTCCAATTAGTTAGGCTTTTTTATTTCATGTTTGTTTATTAAAGCTCTGTGGAGTCTGTTAAAAAAGGCTGAAGTTACTGAAGTGTTTTGTGTGTTGTGACAGCCCCATGATCAATGGCTTATTTGGTGCTACTGATTAGTATAATTACTTAAAACCTTGTGTCCCTAAGATGCACTTGTTGTTCCAATTAAAATTCGGTTAATTAAGCATAAAAGGGAATCTTTCCCTCTCTAGCACCGCCACATGCTGGTCATTTCTCATTAAAATTGTTTTTTGTGTTGGCATACAGTGATATTCTGGACTATCCCAGGTTCAAAGTGCAGCATATTTTTATTAAATAAGTTTGGGACATTGAAAATTTCCCTCGATTTGGGTTGCTGCTTGAAATTAAGGGTGATGGTGGGTCCCAAAGCCAGACCAGTTGAGAACAAAGAGGCTTAAACAACAATCAGTGATGACTATTAGCAATATATAAATGTGTCAAGTCTA
This sequence comes from Cetoscarus ocellatus, assembly GCA_037902135.1. Classification (NCBI taxonomy): domain Eukaryota; kingdom Metazoa; phylum Chordata; class Actinopteri; order Labriformes; family Labridae; genus Cetoscarus; species Cetoscarus ocellatus. The sequence goes on along the minus strand of JBAMNC010000787.1, from coordinate 130,089 downwards.
AAGATGGGCACCACTATCATCCTCAGTTTCTTATATCAGTCTGTCTCTTTTTGAAGGATTGTAAGAACTATTTATTTATTTTTGAAGCTTGAAAACCAAACTAGAAGTAATCAGGGAACACACACCTCATTGTTGAAATGTTGAAAACTGCTGTATTGCTCTATGCTAACTAATCCTTAAAAATATTCAGGGTTACACATCTGGACTCAGATCACCATCAAAATCTAGTCACTTCTGCCTTATGCTGTGACCAATATTCATTTAGAATTCATCAAAATACATCAAGAATAATTTGAGAATTTGAGTTATTATCGAAAAGGTGGAAAACCCCTGTTAACAAATTGTTTACAGAACTGCTGTGTCTGCATCCAGATTTTGATCATCACAAAAAAATGTATTCACTTCTTTATTGTGCCTTTACTTACATTCACTGAACACTTTCTCAAAGTCTGTCAAGAACTTTCAAGGGTATTATTGTAAATGTGGAAAACTGCACTATGTGGATTTTATATGTGTATCTTAAAAATGAAGAGTTTGGCTTCAGTCTGCTCTATTGTGAAGTGCCTTGAGATAACACTGTTATGAATTGGCTCAATACAAATAAAGATTGATTGATTGAGTTCTTACAACTACCTTTCTCTGTGTGCAGGTTTAGACATCATCCTGAGAGCCTGTAGCCATGGATGTGCACACTGGCAAAAACAATGAGAGCACATTCCCCAGCTTTGTGGATATCGATGTCTTTCTGAACAAGCACAACTCAAACTTCATCTGGCTCCTTGTTGGTAAGTGTCTGTGTCTTAACTGTGGCAAAAAAAACAATCAAAGTTGACTCTTTCTTTCAAAGTGCTGTGAACTGTCACATGAGATGTGCGTTGTTGCCTGTCAGGTAGCATTTCAGTAACCTTGCGCAGCAGCTGGATCAGCCTGATTCAGTGTCTGTAATCAGCAGATCCATCTTGCCAAGCTCCAATCTACAACGATTGTTGGCGGCCCAAAACGGGACAGCCCAATCAGCATCCTCGACAGCAGGAAGTGACTGCACTTTCGAATAGAATTGAATTGACTTGACTTGAATTTTTATTTCGAACATGTATGCAAAGAAATAAAAGTAGAGAAATGCCATTCCCATACAAATAACAAAAAAAGAAATGAAGTAATTATACACGTTCGAAAAGAAGTAGGAAGAAGTAAATACTTTTGGAGTTCCTATCCCTTATTACTGTTCCTCATGGGTCTTATAAAAATAAATTCTGCTATTGATGCAAATATTTTATACATATGTACATTACAAAACATATAATCTATATTAATATGTTTATCTACATATACACAACAAACATATATAATATGTAATTAATATACATATATACATATAAATACACACATACATACATATACACACACGTATATACATATACATTTATATATACATACACACATACACACATGCATATATCCATATATATACTCATACACATATTTATCTAACACGGAAGTATCAATATAGACATAATATATACATAAATCAATGGAAATATAATTTGCACCTATGCAGACACACATATACATACTTACATGCATATACATAATAAGTAACAGTCCGTATGAATATTATATCTATATCCGATATCCATACACTTTATAGCAAAATACTAATCAAATTCAACATAATTTTTATGGCTTATTTATTTATTTACCCCAATGCTCTCATTGATCACACACTTCCTCTTCCATGTACTTGTTTAGAAACAGTTTTTTGTACCTCTTTTTAAACAGATTTATGTTTGTACTTTGTTTTATCTCCATATCCAAATTGTTCCATAAAGTCACTCCGCTGCTCGATATACAGAAACTTTTCATTGTTGTTCGCACCTTTTGTTTATTAAAATTTAAGTTTCCCCTTAGATTATACCCTCCCTCCCTTTCTGTAAACATTTCACGGGATTAGCATACATGCTAACAGCTTCAGTAGCAGTTTTATCATATTGTGGCCGCACTCCTTTATTAAATGAAAAACAAAAACTAGAACTACAAACTTCTCTAAACTAAGGATTTTTTAGCTCCACTTGCGATATGTCCAGACAAGGGTTTGTTTTATGAAGTGGCTCAAGTTCTGCAGCACTGTAGCGTCCACCTAATACATTATCTGATTGGCCTGTAGTGAATGTTGATTGAGAGAACGACTGTCCATTCACCTACCGGGTATGCTTGTTAAAGGTTCTGTCCATTCCCAAACACTTTCTATGGGCTCTTTCCCAGATGGACCAGTCAAATATTTGTCAGATTAGCATTTCAGGAGACTTGCCTTTTCTTCAGTGAATATTTTGTCTGCATGTTGGCTTAAATGGTCTCTCTTTTAGTGCTTGGGTTTGTAATCAAATAAAATCCAAATGTGTCTTTGTTCCAAAATACAAATGTACTCATTAAAGACGGGTTATTCTCATCAGAAACAAAAGAGCATAGAGGTGGTTGAATTTTTACAGTCTCTTCTTCTTATAAACACCAGACTGAACGGTATGCACATCAAGGCTTGATGGAGGGAGATGTCACAGCTGTTCACACAAACCTCTAAGGCTCCATGTGAGTCAGTGATAACATGAACAAATGCAGAGAGTAGATAAACTCGTACATGCACTACAGAACAGACCTGATGTTCACTGGTCTGGGTTGAGCGCTCTTCACTGCCACATGATAATCAGTTCTTTTAGGGTTAATTATCCATTGTTAATGTCAAGTCATCTCTTTGGAAAAGAGCTTTTAAAACCGACGCTAGCAGCAGGAGAGAGTGTTCACTGGGCAGCATTACATGAGAAAAAGGTGAAACTAAATCATCTGTTAACAGAATTATTTAATGCAGCGTTACTGTCATAGGCATGAGGACTGAAGTGTCATTTATTTGTCATAGCTCATTGTTCTGCTGTCCTCTATGTACAATGCAACATGCACTTTATATTTCTGTGCATAATGGGCAATGTGCAATACATTTTAAAGCTTACCTGTATATTTCAGAATGGATTTTAAGGTTCTTTTATTAGTTTTTAAATCCCGTAATGGTCTTGGTCCATCCTATTTATCTGATTTTCTTTTACACTATGAGCCTAGTAGAGCCTTCAGGTCTTCAGGTGGTGGTCTTTTAATGGTCCCCAAAGTTAGATCTAAAACATACGATGAAGCCTCTTTTCATTATTATGGTCCCCGTCTATGAAACAGTCTACCTGAAGATCTGACAGCGCCACATAGTGTTCATATTTTTAAAAGCAAACTCAAGACCTACCTTTTTTAGTCTGGCTTTTAGCTGATTTTTGTTTCATTCTCTTAATATATGTTTTTTTTTTTATTCTATTTTAGTTTCAGAGTTACTATATTATGTTTCATTACCTCTTTTGATTTATTTTCTCATTGTTTGGCTTTAAGACTTTTTTATTTTCATTAACTTTTAATGCTTTCTTACCTTTATTATATCTTATAATGGTTTTATCAGTTTAGTCCTAGGTCCCGTGTTTCCTCATTTTTAATTCAAGATATTGTGTCCTCAGTCGTCTGTAATAGTTTGAAGAATCCTCACTTGGTGTCCTTATGTGTACATCTGTGTGTGTGTGCATGTGGTTGTGTGTGTTGAAAGTATCTGCTTGTGTTTTTAAATGTTCAGCACTTTGTGCTACATTTTTTTGTATGAAAAGTGCTTTATAAAAGTTTGATTGATTGATTAATGTAATGAGGACCTGAGCTACTAGGCAGCTAGCACTCTGCACTTTAGCATGTGGCACTTTAGCACTATGGAGCTTTAATTAGCACTCCAGCACTTTATAATTCATTGTGTTTAATTCCCATAGTCCCCTGACTCTCAGCCCATTATATTTTGGACTGTATATTTTTCAGGTTGTCTGTAGTTTATGTACGTTGCTCATCTTTTAAAATGCTCTTTTGGTTTTATTCCTATTATTGATGTTTATTTGTTTTGTATGTTGACACCAACCTGCTAATGGGTCTGGGAATGGAAATCAGCCACTTGGCTATAATCCCATGAAAATGTTCATTAATGCATACTGTCCCTTTTTCTAAATAAATAAATAAATCTAAAATCTCTCAAACCTCTTTAGAGTGGTGCAGGGATGACATGTTTTTGTAGGCCAATGCAGAAAGTTCACATTGCACTAGTTCTCTGACTAAAATCTAGAACTTTATGAATCCCTTTGGAAATCTCCCTCAGGGAAATTAGGATTCCAGTATCAGTTTAGTAAAACAGATAAAAAGATATATAAAAAAGATGGCTATAAACAAAAATATGAATAAAATTTAAAAATAAAAATAATAAGCTATAATAAATTAAATTATTAATATAAATACATACATAAAAAATATTAAATTAAATAATTATTAATAATAAGCTTTGCAGCAAACAAATAATTATTAATCTAACAAGTTTTATTCTTTGTGAAAATTTTAATGAATGAACTTAACTGTTTTTTTCTAAGCTCAAACATAAGTTATAAAAAATATAGAGTAAAAAGTTATTATTAAGCTACTATAGAACTACAACATGGTGGTTTAACTTACAAGCAGTGACAATATTTCCAGTGTTTAAAATCAGGTTGTAACCTCTTGTTTTTAAGATTCACCTCTCAGCAGAATGACCTGATCGAGTCCGACCTCAAGCTCATCTATGGTGTATGAATTATTGTTTATTAAAAAACAATCAGAAGTGCTTGCAGCAGGATCCTCCGCCATTTTTTTGCAGTGCATTAGCAACCACACTTTTAAAAACCCAACAATGCTTTAAACTTCTAAAGCAGGGCAAAGCATTTTATTATTTCAAATTAAAATCTCATATCCATGCGTTCATCACAAACCTTATTTTAGGTTTTTATTCCAAAGGGTTTTTCTACAATCCCATTCACTGTTGGCCTTGAGAACCAGGAAGTTCCAGACGCTGTCTCACTTCTGTGTTTTTGGACTCAGCCCTGCCCTCTCTTTTGGCATGGAGCTTTGATTTCCTTAAATCTTTATGCTTTATGGATTCATCTGTAAACAGAGCAGACTATGAGAACAATTATTTAGCTGTTTTTGAGACAACAGGATTTCTAGTGAGTTTAATGAGTATTCTATTGATTAAACCATCTCTATGTAAGGTGGTGCAACAGGTAGTGCATGTGCCTCACAGCAAGAAGGTGGCTGGTTCGATCCCTGGTCGATCAGGGCTTTTCTGTGTGGAGTTTGCATCTTCTTCCCATGCATACGTGGGTTCTCTCCAGGCACTCTGGCTTCCTTCCACAGACCTAAAACATGCTCATTAGGTTAATTGGTGACTCCAAATTGCACTTGAGTGTGAGTGTGAATGGTTGTCCATCTCTCTATGTGGCCCTGTAATTGGCTGGCAACCTGTTTATGGTGTACCCTGCCTCTTGCCTAATGTCAGCTAGGATAGACTCCAGCCCCCTACAGACAGCCGTGTAGATAATATCTCTGTAAAAAATGACAAGTGTCACACTTTCATTGATGTCATTTTGCAGATTTTTCCTGTGGTGTGTAATTGTTATAAAATCACAAAAAACACAATTTTGGTAAAACATATTTTAACATGATTAGTAAAATGTGTAAGGGTTCACTGAGGTATAAAGATTTTCATCTGGCCAGTTTTAAAATATCAAAAACCAAGTATGTCTAAACTGGTTTGACTGTGAATTATCTTTAAACTAAATAAGCAAATGACAGGTGAATAAATGTTAAGTTAGATTAAATAAAGTGACATATTGTGCGGTTATCATAGTGACATGTTGTGCTTTCTCCTTTTCAGCTACCATTCTGTCATGCGGATGGATAATCTACTTAACATATTACAACTCCCGCAACATCGGCCTCATCCTCACCCTCATCATCAACAGGCTCTACAAGGATGGCTACATTCATATCGGTGTGTACATAAGGAGCTCCGTTACACGATGAATAACGAGGAAGAACAACACTGAAGCTGTCAGTTCAGGGTGTTTACTCAATCTGATGAATATTTCATGATGAGCTATCTTCTCTCAGTGATTATCTCCTGAGAGAGTCAACAGTAAACTGCAGCCTGTCGCAGCTTGAATTCCTTCACATAAGTGACACGGAGCTCAGTTTATGAAGCACTATGAGAGCATGTTTTTGAGTGTCACGCTGCCTTTGCTTAGATGTTTGCCTCCCTCCAACTGAGAGCTTACTGATCAGAGCTTGTGCATCCTCTTTGTTTGATTTTTTTGGTCAATTAAAAGCGTGAGCATGTTGTAGTGTTTTTTACTTTGCATGGAACAATTAACCCTATAAGCAGAGACGCTCAGATGCCTTCAGAAGTTAAAAACATGAGGCTTCTCATTAAGAATTTTCCTTAAAGGGATACACCAACTTTTTGTTATATTCCAGTCTTACCTCACTCAAGAGCCCATGACAAGCAGATAGACTCCATTCTTTCAACTATGCGTCTAGTAACAAGAAAGAGATGGACAAAGCTTACTAGCTAACTAGCTTAGCTCAAACAGTCAGTGGGTAGTGTTAGCCTGCCTCTGCCTACAGGCATCAGATAAACACTTTAGCAACAATTAACAGTCCTGTGTGCTTGTTGTGACTCCTTTTTTTCTGCGTTATGCGACATTATCTTCTACTATCATCATATTATCTTCTTCTACTCCTAAACAGAGGCTTTGTTTCGTTGACATACTTCCGCGGTGGTTTGTGCTAGAGATGTGACTTTCACAAACGAGTCAAGTCTTTTGAACAGCTCTTTTAAGTGAACGATGAGAACTGATTCGCAGTTGTGAGTGAGCCATTCATTTAGGAGCTGTTCTTAAATATGCAGGCAATTTGCATTTAATAATAGCTCCCAAATGAATGGCTCACTGTCAACTGCGAATTGGTTCTCATTGTTCACTTAAAAGAGCTGTTCAAAAGACTCGACTCGTTCGTGAAAGTCACATCTCTAGCACAAACCACTCTTGGAGTAGGTCAACAAAACAAAGCCTCTGTTTAGGAGTAGAAGAAGATAAAGGATGATAGTAGAAGATAACGGGACATAACACAGTAAAAAAGAAGTCACAACAAGCACACAGGACGGTTTAGAGTTGCTGATGAGTTTATCTGATGACTTTAGGCAGTGGCAGGCTAACACTACCCACTGACTCCCAGTGTTAGAGCTAAGCTAGTTAGCGATGGGTGAACTCTGTCCGTCTCTTCCTTGTTACTGTACACACAGTTGAAAGAATGGAGTCTATCAGGAGGCAAGACACAAAAAGAAGAAAAAGTTGGTGTATCCCTTTAAACACTGCCATGAGAAGATACAGCATGTGGGAGGACAGCTCCCTTGAAAAATATCAACATTACTTGGCGTTACTTGTGCTGGGTTTGTTCATTTTACACTCTCTTGTACACAAAATAAAATCTGCCTTTTCCCTCCATAGGCTCCTTCTCCTTCGCTGTGCTGTCAGGGAAAGTCATGTTCAGAGATGTCTACTACATCAACCAAGACATGTCCATCAGGTAACATGTCCAGGACTGCACTGATGGTTTCTCCTTTGTCTTTTTTGACAACATGCCCAAAGCTTCATGTCTGATGTGTTTCATTACTATTATCATTTTTGTCTCAAAGGATACAAGATGGCTTCCTCATATTTCGTTGGTGGAAAATGTATAACCCAAAACAGAAACAGCACGGTGAGTCAATGAGAATATGATTGGACACTGTTAAACTTCATGATGATTTGAAATGTGATTTCTTGTGCTGCACATTATCACTTCATTGATGGTTGATTGGTGACTCTTAATTGCCCTTAGGTGTGATTGTGAGTGTGAATGGTTGTCTATCTCTCTGTGTGACCCTGTGATTGGCTCGCGACTGGTTCAGGGTGTACCCTGCCTCTCGCCCAGTGTCAGCTGGGATAGGCTCCAGCCCCTAGTGACCCATAAAGGGATCAATGGTGTAGATAATGGGTGGATGGATTAATGAAGGAAGCAGCAATGTGAGCTCTGAGTTTCCTGTCTTTGCTTTCTTGTCAGACCCCAAAGCTGAGACCAGACTCTATGTGACCGTTAACGGCTTTGAATTTCACGTCTACAACCGAACCGACCTCTACGCCAGACTGCAGGAAACCTTTGGACTGGAACCAACACTCATAACACCTAAGAAAGATGAGGAGAAGGGCCGAGAAGACAGAAGCAAAACCCTAGAGAGGTACTCTGCAGGCAACATCTGGAAATGTTGCTTTTTTGATTTATTGGTAAACTGCTGTGGGAAGATCATCTTTGATTTGCAGTCTGTTTATATGTGGTTAAAAATGTACTTTTTCTGTTGACAGCAGCTCTAACTTGACCCTTGCTCTCTGATTGGTTCACCAGCCAACCAATCAGGATCAAAGAGCCCCTGGTCAATGCAGCCAGGTTACCCAGTCAAACAATTTCTGTTGGTAGTAGGGATAAAAGTTGATAAGATTTTACTGACACCAGTGCCATTAATGATTCTGCTTATCGATTCATTTATTTAATAAATCCTTTAGTAAGTCCTGATGATTTTCTGTGTGGGAGAAAAGTTGGCCAACGTTGGCTTTCAGTGGCAGCAATGTCAAACACATGACACTCTTGATATCCAATGCACAGACAGACACTTGCTGGTGTTTTCGCTCACTGAACGTTGTGCCGATTTTTGACTTCTTTGATGTTGTTTGTGCTGACTGCCTCTGATGAGAGGGTGACATCCTTGATTTGCAAAGCAAACAGAATAAAGTGGAATTAATGGCAGGGATGCACAATATTGGATTTCTGCTGATATCCGATATGCCGATATTTGCAAACTTATGCAGCCGATATCAATTATGTGTCAAGAGAACAAAGTGTCTACTTCACTAAAATTGACCCGATTCTTTCATGGTTACAGCCTATTTGAGTTAAAACAGATGGGATGCCTGAAAAACAACATTTTATTTTCTAGGAAATTTGACTTTTGACTTATTAAAGTGGAACAATTATGGCCAATTTTCATGGTCAAAATATCGGCTGTAAATATCAGTAAAGATTTTCATATCTGCCAGTACTGATATATTTGCTGATATTGTTACGATAATATCGTGAATCCCTAATGGATTGATAAGTGAGCTGATAAGCAAAAAGACAAATGATATTGATTCCTTGTGGGAGCTGTTATTGATTCTCTATTGGATTTTTTTTGTTTCCCATCTCTAGGTGGTAGAGTCCACTCAATGTATTGTGGTAAAATTATCATAAATTTGTTACTTCAGCATTTAAAATCACACAGAAAAAATTAAAGTTAAGAGAAAGCATTTCAACACAGACAGTATCTGGTGTTTTAAGAATATTTATGGAATATTTGTGGAAATTATGAATGCATTTTGTTGGATTGGAACAGCTGATAGCATCACTAAAGTCATTCACTAGTAATGTTTTCATCAGATTCATAAAGATTTTTAATATTTTCTATACAACTAACTGTAGTTTTATTCTTTCACAACAAATCAAGTTAATTTATTATGAATTATTGTTTTAAAAAGTGAGTTGTTTTCAGATGACAGGGAGGCCTGCAGCAGCAGATTTTCTGTGTTCCACATTAAATTTACTTTGTCCATCCTACTTCCTTCCCTTATGTTGTTTCCTCACATCTGAGTTCCTCTCAGTGAGGAAATGAAATAAAGAAGAGACATGAGGACAGAGGAGGCACAAACTACCAAATGAGAAATCCTTCAGTCTGAGTGGAGTCACCCTCTGATATCAAAAAATGAACAAAAATGATGTGGCATCACATAAAACAGCAGTTTGTTCAGAGATGAACCCTCCTTTGTGAAGTTTAAAGTGTATTAGATCAACACTGTCAGAACAAACGAGTAAAAATGTCATGATCAGAGGTGGTGGCATTTCGCCCAATGCTGCGCCTTCAACCAATCACATTACAGGTTGAATGACTTCCTTAGAGGTGTTTCCTCACTTTTAGCTCCTCCAGAAACCTCCTCTCTCCTCCATCCTCACCTCCTCCAAGTGTATTTAAGGAATTGGGTGATCCTTCATCATGGTGGAGTAGAGAGGAAGTGAGGATGGACAAAGTTATGGACTGAGAAGCACTTCTGGTCTAACCTAGTAAAGGTTACGAAGGAGGGCGGGGCTTGATGGGTCACTTCCTGTAAAGGACAGAACTGTGGTGACCTCAGTTGTTTGCTGATGATGCTTGGACTTTGTCTCGTCCAATGTGTCCTGATAAAGCCAAATATGTCCTTGTTCCTCTGAAGTGTGAACATCAAATCAGAGAGTCCTGACCCCACGTCATCCTGGCGCTCCCTCATCCCTGTGATCAAAGTCAACATCAGCACCGTGAGTATGATCTTAAAGAACTTCCTCTGAGATGTTAATAAGTGAATAAATGCAGTTATGAGGGAGTTTTAAGTGTGTGGGGGGGTCTTTATTTGTTTGTGTCTGTATTTGTTCTCCCTCAGGGTCGTTTGGCCTTTGGAAATCACCACCTTCCACAAACTCTCTGTCTGAACTTTGAGGACGCCTTCCTGACGTACGCCACCAAGCCCCCATCCAGCCACCTGGACCAGTACATGCATATTGTCAAGGGCTCACTGGAGAATGTGCGCGTCATGCTGGTTCCCAGTCCACGTTACCTGGGCATGCAGAATGATGAGTGAGTTCAGGTCAATGATGACCAGTCTCTGAGCCCATCGATCGATTATCACCGGCAGCTTATACCTCTGTGGAGCAAAACCAACCTTAGAGGGATAGTTTGGGTGTTTTTGCAGTGGGGGTGTTAGAGACCTGTGGCACCAGTAAATATGAGTGCCAGTAAAGGAAGTTACAAGCTTTGTCCCTGGGGTGAGATATCCAGGGTAGCCAGTGCATAGCAGTACATGGTGTTACATTAAACCTTGTAATGAACCCTCTTATAAGTTTAAACTACTTAAAAAGCATGTTAGCTCAACAGTACCCTACAGTAAGTATCTTTACAGCATTAAACTTTTCCAGATATTAGATCCAGCTTCTCCTGCCAGCACCAACAGCTGGAGACTGCTGTTTTATACCACAAAACAGGATCATCAGATACATGTGTACAAGGGCCAGTTTATGTCTTGGCGGATGCTGTGGGAGCCAGATGTAAGAAACTGTAATGTGAATAAAAAAAGTTATAATAAGTACTTTGGTCCCGTTAAAATATTATCAGTTATCAGTCCCTGTCTCCAGTCATGAAGCAGCCACATGGGTTAAACATTTTTATTAATTAGTTGTAGAAAAAAAAATGACAACAAGCTTTCGTTAAAACAACATAAAATTTCAACGCCATACATTTTCTCATTTTGGTAACATAGAAGGTCACGAGGCACCAAGAATGAAAGAAAGAACTGAGTGAGAAATTAAAGGTTGAACTTGTTTTTAAGTCTTTAAAATGTTCGGGGGGGAAAAAGGACAAAGTCTGTGTTTAAATTAAATATTTGGGGGGAAAATGTCCAAATTGTGGGATTATATGTAGATTTTTTTTGGGGGGGAATCCAAATTCCAAGATTTAATTTTAATGTCTGGGGGGAAAAAGTCACAATTCTGAGATAAAATTTAGAATTTCAGTAAAAGGTCTAAATTCTGAGTTGAATTAAGTATTTTTCAGAAAAAGTCCAAATTCTGAGATCAAAACTAGAATTATAGAAAGAAGTCCAAATTCTGAGATTAAGTTAAGTATTTTTGGGTGGATGAAATATAAAAATAAAATTAAATTAAATTTAGGATTTTTTGGAGAAAAAAGTCCAAATTCTGAGATCAAATGTAGATTTTTTTTAGGGAAAAGAATCAAATTCTAAAATTCTAATTAAAATTCTAAATATCTAAAATCCAAATTCTAAAATTAAATTTTGATTTCTGGGGGAAGAAGTCCAAATTCTGAGATTAAATTAAGTTCTTTGGGGAACAAATTCCAAAGGTGGAGATGGAATTTAGGATTCTTGTAAAAAGTCCAAATATTGAGATAAAATTAATTAATTCTGGGGAAAAAATAAAATTCTAAAATAAACTTTAAAATTCCACAGAATGAATTCTGAAATGAAAGTAAAAACTGTGAGGATAAAAGCAAGAATTATGATATTAAGTCATATTTCATTTAAGAACTCAAACATTTTTCTCAAAATTCTGACACATCTCAGTATTCTGACTGTAATCTCAAAATTCTGAATGTTTTTCACAAGAATTAAAAAAAAGTTAACTATCTTAAACTTTCTTTGCAGTGGCCCTAATCCACTTCTGTATAATAATTATAATCAAGGGCCAGGTGGAAAGCTTTGAGGGGCCTGATGTGGCCCTCGGGCAGCATTAGATGATGGCAGAGAGCTTGTATAAAACTTCCTCTTCGTCCTCTGAAATTTGACGCACGGCAGTTTTATCTCAGCTGTGTAAAGTTTGTAAAGGACGGAGTAAAACCATCATCTGCACTTTAGCAGATGAAGTTGACCCTGTGAGTGAAGTCATTTCTAAGAAGTGCCTCTTAATGCAGACTTGGCAGCTGATAATGGCATCAGTGGTTTTGACCTGTGCCAGTCCTTGGTCTCTCCCTCAAAGTCACCTTTGAGTTTTCTCTCAGATTAAATCCAAAACATGTACAAAGGCAGCCAAAGGATAAAATGGAAAGAGTGGTTCATTGCCAAGACAGAGCCCCCACCGAGACATCAGTATAATACATCTGATTTAATATCTACTACCTAAAAAAAGCCTCATAGCTGCAATGACGCCTCACAGCTTCTCTTTAGAGTAGCCACAGACAGCCAGTGCATCAAGTCTTCTGTGTCTAATCTGTGACCTTGTGGCTTCCTCTAGACCTCCCAGACTGATGGGTGAGGGCTTTGTGGTGATGCAGTCCAACGATGTTGATATCTACTACTACCAGGATGAACCAGGTTGGTAACTACACCCATAAACGTGCACAGGCACACTTTAATCATTACCTGATAACAGTGGCCCTTTCGCTGACCATGGCAGTCCCTGTGTCGTCTTTCACTCGGCTGTTTGCTGGACTTTTTCCTGACGTGTGTTCTGGTAGAATATGTGGAGTGAGGAGAAACCACTTCTGATACTCTCAGTTTAATCTCCGGCCCTTTTTCAGTCGATCACTTTGACCGTCTCAGGATTCCCTTTGTGTATTTGTCTCAGTGGCCGTCCAAATCGTGTCCCAGGGTGATGCTGCTGCCCCAGTGAGGCAGCAGCATCACCCTTTACAGAATCTGCTGCTGGTCCTGTCTTCTGCTCACACACCCTCACTCTGCTCCTGTTGCGTCCCACTCAGCTGCTACGTCATCCTTTCGATGGTAGTTCTTTGGTATAGGGTACAGGAATAATCAGGACTTTCTGCATGTATTATCATGAATTATTCATGCAGGTCTTTATGATGAAATAGAAGTAATCAGTCCCTCCAGGAAATCGCAGATTCAGCGCAGCCCGGTAAATCTGAATGATCATCATAACTCTCTCCCTCACAGCCCCGCACATCAACATCAGACTGCAGTCGGACTAGTGATGGGCCATGTCAGACTTTTCAAATCAAGCAGTGTTCATTTTGACAGCACTTTTAAATTTAGTTTTAGTCTTTGGCCTAAAATATCTTTTAGTTTCAGTAATATTTTAGTCATCTAAATTGATTTAATTTTAGTCTACTTTTAGTTGATGTAATGTCACAACATTTTAGCCAACTAAAATATGAAGTGTAAAGGGTAAGGCATTTTTTATGTTTCCTTGAATTTCTGAAGTCATGTTTTACACTTGGATAAAATGAAACATCTAATAACCCTTTACTGAATGCTAGTGAAGTTTGAATGTATAAATGAACAGAAACAAATTGAACTTTTGTGTGAAATGCAGTCACCTTTATTTAGGCTACCTGGCAGAGCATCTCAGTTACAATACCAGAACTGACAGCAAACAGTGAACCTGCTCTACATTCATTCATTCATTTTCTATACCAACTATCCCTTTCGGGGTTGTGGGGGGCTGGAGCCTATCCCAGATCTCATTGGGCAAGAGGCGGGGTACACCCTGAACCTGTCGCCAGTCGATTGCAGGGCAACGTATGGAGACAGACAACCCTTCATACCTAAGGGCAATTTAGAGTGACCACTTAACCTAATGAGCATCATTTTGGTCTGTGGGAGGAAGCCAGAGTGCCCAGAGAGAACCCACGCATGCATGGGAAGAACATGCAAACTTCGCACAGAAAGGCCCTGCCCGACCCAGGAATCGAACCGGCGACCTTCTTGCTGTGAGGCACGTGAACTACCTGCTGTGCCACCGTGCTGCCCCAACCTGCTCTACATGAATATATCAATTCATAAAGAGAGCAGCTCTGATTGGATCGCTCCACAAATTATCCCACCACCACCAAGCTAAGGCAGTTGTGATTGGATGTCCCTCTTAACTCATCCAACCTTTCCACACAACCAAAGTAGCTGTGATTGGATATATTCCTAACTTGTCTCTACTTTCTACATGACAAAATGAGGTCTGATTGGATTAAGTCTCTGTCAAACATTTTAGTCTAGTTTTTATTTGTTGATGAAAATGTCAGTTAATTTAGTTTTAGTTTTTGTCCATGTGCACTTGTTTTAATTAGTTACTGTCTAGTTTTCATCAGGAGAAAAAAGGTTGTTGACGAAAACTATGATGAAAATAATTACTCCACAAAATTAGCACTGGTGTGTGAATGTGTTTGTTGCGTTGTTTTGGCACTTTGTTTTTGTGAGGACCTGGTTCTTGAACTTTTCTTACTTGTGTGTTGTAAAGGTCTGGTTCCTGTGGAGAAGGAGGATGTGGAGGAAGCAGAGACGAGCAGTGAGGATGATAAGCTTCAAGACCTGCCTCCATGTTGGGGTCTGGACATCGTTTGTGGAAAAGGGACTGACTTTAACTACGGCCCTTGGGCGGATCGGCAAAGGTGAGAAGCGCTCATGCCTAAAAAGTACTCAGTGATTTTAAACTTTTGATCACACTAAGGTCTTTCTTTAAGTCATATATTACATAAAGTTTGGTCTACATGTTTTTTTCTGTAGCATATCATCAAGCATGAACTAAATGATAAGGCAGGAGATAAACTTGCTGTACAGGCTTATGTGGAGGCATGATGGCCGCCATGACACCAGCTGCAGTCGACACATCAGGGACTGGATCAGTGAGACATGACAGATCACAGCTGCAGAAAAAGCTACAACAGAACATTTACTGATAAATCAAGACGTCAACCATCCAGAGCTAAATAATGGGTTACACTGTACAAACACAGACATGTTTGTTCATTTGACTGATGACAGATACATTTTTTTAGAAGAAACCAGGACATACGTTTGGTGTATCAGTTCAACTAGTGACTGTGTAATTTGGTGATTTTGACTGTGGTTGTGTTTCTTTGGCTGTATTTTCACACATAAGAAACAATGATTAGTGTTTTAATACAATGATTTAAACACTTCTCAGTGAAGCATTAGAGAGGACACTCTCTGTTTTCACTGGTGCTCTGATTACGACAGCTACAGTCATCGGTTTACACGGTCACTGATTAAACCATAACACAGAGACCGTTACAATAGAAATGGAGTGCAGATGATGCTAATGGTGAGGTCTGAACACTAGTTAGGGCTGAAAGATTTATCGTTTTTCGATCGGAATCGCAATTTCAGACAACTCAATCCTGTGATCGCCAAAGCTGCAATTTTTTGCAGCGCTCCTGACTGACCCAGGATCTGTTGTGTCAACTATTTTATAAATTTGCAGCAGTTTGCATTTACAGAAGTGCTGGTAAGCAGGTCAACAATACAAAGCCTGTCTTTAGGAGTAGAAGTTGAAGTATCCCTTAAATAATGAAAACAGATTATTTATCATCAATATGAGATGATGAATAATGTGTTACGTGTTTGTGATCATTGATTTCCTTAAAAAGGAAAATATATTAAAATAATTATCATGACGCCAACTGCGGAAAACCCAAGGACAAACTCCAGCCTTACATGTAGCTCTGAAACACAAAATGGAGCAAACAGTAGTATTAACTGTCAAGAAGGTTGCTGGTTTGAATCCCATGTCGGTCAGAGTGTTTCCGTGTGGAGTTTTCATGCTCTCCCTGTGCATGTGTGGGTTTTCTCGGGGCTCTCTGGCTTCCTCCCACAGACCAAATCATGCTCATTAGGTTAATTGTTGACTCCAAATTGCCCTTCTTCATCTCTCTATATGGCCCTGTGATTGGCTGGTGACCAGTGCAGGGTGTACCTGCCTCTTGCCCAATGTCAGCTGGGATCCTGACCTTATTAAATGTTCACACCCCCATTGTTAACTGTTAAAACCCCACATTTCTTTAGTTTTAAGAGGTCCATCAAACAGAAACATCCTGACTTTAACATGAGCTCTCTCCTCCCTCAGGGACTGTCTGTGGAAGTTCTTCCTCCCAGCTGACTACCAGGCCATGAAAGTGACGGAGGTTGCCCAGCCTGGAAAACCCAGGCAGATCCAGGCCTTCGAGCTCCGGATGAACATCATCGCTGATGCAACCATCGATCTGCTCTTTACCAAAAACAGGGTGAGTCCTGTGTGCTTCCTGTTCTTCATTCACTGGAATTCTTGCCAACCTGCAGTCACTCCTCTTCTCTCTCACTCACTTCGCCTCAGTCTTTTCTCCCCACCACGTAAGCCATTGATGCTGCTTTGTTTTATGCTCCTTCAAATTATTATCCCCGGGCAGTGTGGGGATTTTCAACAAGCCCTGAACGTGGGGTGCATGCTAAATCTCAATAAAGGGTATGCACTGACGTCACAACAGATGGTCAGCTCCACACACTGAGTGGCAGAAATCATTATCAGTAATTAATGTCAGTGGGAAGAAACAGTGAAACACTTCCAATTACCTGAAGTGCCTGAGTGTCGTGTTTTTAGTCATTTTCAGAAGGTCTGATCATTTTTGATGATGTAGATCAATGAAAATGTAGATTGTAGCATGATTTATGTGTTACCAGGCTTTGGCATCCGTTTAACTGTTTTTGCACAAAAACTGGTCAGAAACCAGTGTTAATTTTGTTGACTCATTATTTCCTTCATAGTTTTCATCAACCTTTTTTCCCCTGATGAAAACTAGACAGTAACTAATGAAAACAAGAGCACATGGACAAAAACTAAAACTAAATCAACTGACATGTTCATCTACAAATAAAAACTAGACGAAAATGTTTGACAGAGACTTAATCCAATCAGACCTAATGTGCTCATGTAGAAAGTAGAGGCAAGTTAGGAATATATCCAATCACAGCTACTTTGGTTGTGTGGAAAGGTTGGATGAGTTAAGAGGGACATCCAATCACAGCTGCCTTAGCTTGGTGGTGGTGGGATAAGTTGTGAAGCGATCCAATCAGAGCTCCTCTCTTTATGAATTGATATATTCGTGTAGAGCAGGTTCACTGTTTGTTGTCAGTTCTGGTATTGTAACTGAGATGCTCTGTCAGGAAGCCTAAATAAAGGTGACTGCATTTCACACAAAAGTTCAATTTGTTTCTGTTCATTTATACATTCAGACTTTACTAGCATTCAATAAAGGGTTATTAGATGTGTCATTTTATCCAAGTGTAAAACATGACTTCAGAAAGGAAACATAAAAAATGCCTTAAACTTTACACTTCATATTTTAGTCAACTTAATTTACAGTAGATTTCATCGACTGAAATGTTGTAAAATTTCATCAACTAAAACTAGACTACAATTGAAACAGTTTAGACGACTAAATTATGGCTAAAACTAAAAGATATTTTAGGCAAAAGACTATAATTAAAACTAAATGTGCCGTCAAAGTTAACACTGCTTCCTTCAGTTGTCCTACACATAGCTCTCCCCTCGTCTTGCTTTAAAGGACTCTGATTGGGATGTCCCACTTTGTTGTAGGTTTTACCTTAGCAAGATGGATCAGCCTGATTTCAGACATTAAATCAGACAGGTAAATACAAGGTAAATTTATTGTCGAAGCAGCCAATATAATAGAATTTCTCTCTAAATGTTTTGTCCCCAGTGCCTCGCTAAATTATGATATTGATGTTTGATTCTATACATGATTTGCTGCAATAAAATGTCCAAATTTTTCTTGAAAAAAAGAAACTAGGGGACAGAGAAAGACGTGAAGCTCATTTTCATCATTATCTGAAGGCATGTGTAGCTGTAACATCACGGCTTCATCCTAGTTGTAAACCTGCCATTATGGCCGTGAGGATCCTCATCTGATGTTAATAAAATTTAAGTATTATCTGCTGAAGATCCTCACTGCCCACAAGGGCTGAAAGATTGATCATTTTCTGATCAAAATCGCAATTGACTGACCCATGATCTATTGTGTCAACTATTTTATAAATTTGCAGCAGTTTGCATTTACAGAAGTGCTGGTAAGCAGGTCAACAACACAAAGCCTCTTTTTAGGAGTAGAAGTTGGAGTGTCCCTTAAATAATGAAAACTGATTTTTTATCACCAATATTAGATGATGAATAATGTATAATGTGCTTTTGATCATTGATTTCCTCACTGTTGTCTATACTGTAAATACAGTGAATATTACACTGAAGCTTGATTTGAAGAAAATCATGAATTGAATTGAAATCGCAATATCTGCCAGAAAAATTGCAATTCGATTTTTTCCTAAAATCGTTCAGCCCTACTGCCCACGTTGAATATTATCAAATAATGATGACTCTAGTCTTGAAACTTGTAAGCTGATTTTACGTGCTTGATTGCAGTCTCCCCACTGATTGCTGTAGTCAGTCCGTGCTCACTCGGCGGCTGGCTTGCGCTCACTCACACTGGCTGACGTCATGTGCGTACCCTCCATAGATCCGTGTTTGATTAAAACAGTTGATGATTTGAGGATCAGGGGAGACTTTCATTTAGTTACTTCTCTTAATCAGATTTGAAAACTTTGATTTTTATGTCCAAAAGCCCCCCGTCCTTTATTGTTCGACAGCATGCATGATTTTCTGTTTGCTCTTCTCTCTCCCTTGCTCTGCCTCCATCCCTGTTGCTAGGAAACCAATGCTATTCATGTGAATGTAGGGGCAGGCTCTTACCTTGAAGTCAACATCCCCATGACTGTAGGAGAGAATGGTAAGTGTGTGCTCCGCAGACTAGTTTTCTTTTTTTTAACATTTATTTCAGCTTATTGGGGGAATTGCATAAATTCTGTCTGTAGAGATATACATGTATATACCACCTCCTCTTTTTCTTTGGTTGCACAGTTTCCGTAGTGGAGGCAGTGTGAACACATTCTTTTGGATCAAAACTGCAAGTCAGATTTATTGATATGTCAGAACAGCTACATTGTCTGTGTCAGAGGTCCCCAACCTTTTTGGTACCAAGGCCCGGTTTTATATAACACTGTATGGTCATGAGCTGGCCTAAGGGGAGGGGGGTGATGACTAAGAAACTCACATGTTGTGCATAACTCTCACCGTAACGCAGGATCAGAAAGAGGGACGATAAGACTATTTTCCTGTTACTCAGGGTTAAATTATTTTTATATATGTTTTAGCCATGTCAGCATTATTAATTAAACCATGAGAGACTTGACTTAGACTTGGCCTCAAAGACTTTAGACTTGACTTGGAGGTGAAACAAGTGGCTTGTGTCCATCATTGATATATGGTGACGCCACACTCTGTTCCATTTCATCTGGACGTCAAAGACGATGCCGTCCAGCGTGTGCCTTAATGGACATAAAACATAATGTCCCCTTGGTGAAGTCAAACCTACATTTCCAACAGTAGTTATCTACTGTTGTGTGGAGGACCACTCTAACAAGACTTTAAAAATCTGTGAGTGAAGCTTAAGCTGTCATATGCAATGGAAACACTTTGTGGGCTAATGCTAATGCTAGCAGTTGTCAAGTGAACTTATCATTAAAAACATGACTGTGTCTTTATACGGTAAACAATCAGTGTAAGCCAAATACTTCGAAGATAAACTTTAATGTAGCTCTTCTGGTTTGTCTTCTGAGTTTAAAAGACATTGATTTAGGTCTGTTCAAGGATAAATGTTCATTACAGCAAGAAGGATCTACATTGCCTTAAATAAAAATATATTTAAGGCAAAAGACTAAAACTAAACTCAATTAGAAAGTGCTGTCAAAATTAAAACTGCTCCAGTTCTCCCTGAGGTTTCTGCCATTTATCATTCAAACCCGCTCAGGCTCCATCAGCAGAGGTTTTTGTGTCCTCTGTGTTCATACAAGTATCTTCATGTGTCCAAAACAAACAATGGTCATAGTCCTTGGAAAAATCACCAAAAATCTTGCTGGGCAGTGGTCGTTTTTCCTCTTTTGAACCTCCCTGTAAACAGCCAATCCACACGCTGTGCAGCGGCTGTTTTAGTCCAGTCTATGATCTGTTTTTTGTTTGTGAGTCTTCTGAAGGCGACAAGACTCCTCTGACAGACTCAGTGACATATTTGTTCTGTTATAACGATACTTTCTGTTACTTTAATGGCTCAAAAATGCATCTCTACAGTAACTATTCGCTAAAATATGTTATAGTCTATTGACAACAGCAGTACTTCCGCCGTCCACAGAACTGAGTGAGGTGTTAATCACATCTCTGCAGATGGTCATTAGGGGAGGAAAGTGTTATTAAAATGGCATGCATACATTTTTCTGCTGATCTGATGGATTATTGATGGGAATTTATTAGTTCTGAACTCTGACTTGAATCCTTCCACATCATGAGTGCATGAGGACAAGGTTTAACAGTGAGTTTATCTCAGGTTGTACTTTTAAGTTCATCACAGTGGAGACAGAGAACCTGAGTGTAAAGTCTGTGCAGTCAAGCTACATAGGAAGATATGTGAGGACCTGGTCATCCTTTCAACATTAAACATAATTAGGTCCCATTGAAGAAAATGCAATGTAGTTAAATTCTGTTTGTCTATGGCCTTGTACCTGTGGTTGGGGACCTCTGATCTACGTCATATGTCAAATGTCGTTTGTAGAGGAATTGAAATCACAGCTAATCAGATGAAATCAGCCTCTTCTCAAGAGTATTAACACATAAAACAGATGCTTGTCAGTAAGAGTGACTTTTGTCAGAGTTACCACCTTTTTTTGTGAAACACTAGAGCTCTCTGAACATATTCAGTTATTACAGTGTAACCCTGTTTGATTCAATATGTTACACAAGGTCAATAAAAATCTGTCATCAGTCACTGCTTTCCTTAGAGATGAACCTATCAAAAGTACCTTTTGAAGTTTTCCTTTTCTAAGACATTATTTCAAAGAACTGAGTAATATCTGTGGATTTTGAGTATTGATGGGTCTGCCTCTCCATCTCTTCCTTTTGCTCTTAGGCTACTCCCCTACCATCAAAGGTCAGCTGCTTCATGTGGACACCACCAGCAGCATGCTCTACAGGACTCTTCTTGAGGCCGAGATGCTTGCTGTAAGGATGAGACAGATATTTACGAAGATGTGAAACTGTTTTTTTGTGTATGAATTAACGGTGACCCCTCTCAATCAGTCTAGGGTGCTAAGAAAATTTGGAAATATTAGCAAGTGCAATGCTAAACCTCAGTGTACTTTAATATTGTTTATATTCATCGACCATGGCCACAGCCACTGTTCCTTGGATCTGAACATAAACAGATTAGATATAAATTTCCATACAAAAATAAGACAAAGTTAAAAAAAATGTTAGAGAC
The DNA here is from genome assembly GCA_037902135.1 of Cetoscarus ocellatus. Lineage (NCBI taxonomy): Eukaryota > Metazoa > Chordata > Actinopteri > Labriformes > Labridae > Cetoscarus > Cetoscarus ocellatus. The sequence goes on along the minus strand of JBAMNC010000787.1, from coordinate 108,395 downwards.
CCTCCTTACCCAAAACAACCCACTCACACACAAGCAACACCTGAATTCAAAGTTAATCTAAACATAACTAAATAAGCCTGAAACAAGACAAAACAATCACAGTAGAGCAACTGGAGCCAACATATAAAACAGAGCTGAAATGTGAGTATCAGTGATGAAGACACTGGCCCTCATTTATCAACCAGAAGTGAGGTCATTGGTTTAGCTGCTCTGATTTTAAGGTGGGTGTAGGACACGCTCAAATCCTTCGTCAGGTCTGAGCTTGTGTACGCAAGTTTACAGTCAATATGGACTCACACTGCAACAAATAAAATCTGTCTGTGAGGCAGAGGAATCTCAGTGTCATACTCAGTTTGCTTTTGTAGACTGACAGGTTCACAGGTTTAAAGCTGAGTGGTGATTTTAGATTCATCATCTAAATGTATTCATATTTAATTCCACCTCCAAAAGTGTGAACTTTCAGGTGATTTCTTTGCTCGAGGGTTTCTACAGCGAGCTATTTTAAAGATTAGAAAGACTGCTTTCAGTAATGTGTATTTCTTTCTAAACAGTAAAAATAAGTGCAGCAAGTATTGTGATATATTTAAGCAGAAAGACATAAAACTGCAATCATTGCTATGAAACTATGGAGGAAATTATTCACAAAGTGAATTTCTGCTGGTCTCAGCCATCCAAACCTCAAGTCAAACCTGTTCTGGTCATGCTTTCTTTGTCAAACGGCCCACCACTGGTTTCTTAAACTTCATTTTTCAACATTTTTTGAGGCCAGACTTGGATAAAATATCTCTGCAGCCTAGTCCATGCTGTGTGAGGGACGAGCGAGGGGTGATCAAGAGTGAGGGAGCAGCTACACACAAAGAGGAGAGACGTGAAGCAATAATTTCAATCTGTCATCCAAAGAAATGCAACTTCATTTATTAAGGAGTTTCTTATTAAACATCACTGTCTGTGAGCAGGTTATTTCTCTCAAAACAGCAGAACATGCGTTCAGTGTTCCTCTGTCCCTGTTCTGATGGTTATGAACTAAAACCACGTATTTCACCGCGAGGTTTTGTGTCTGTCAAACTGTAAACTGTTTTTAAATCAGCTGCGTCTGATAAAACTTCAGTAAGAACAATGAAAAGTAGTTAATCAAATGTTTATTTGGGCCTAGACAGTCTGACTTTCTCATTTAAAGATATTTATTCTCAAACAAAAACAAAACTCCAGCGTCTATTTGCGGCCACGATGTCTTTGACTCCATTAATCTCACTTTTCAAGCCAACAAACAACAATGTTTTATTACTTTCCTCTTTTTCTGTGGAACTGTGCCCCTCCATGTCATTAATTCTGGGTGTTATTTAGATAACAAATGCTTCTGGCCACAGTCATCCATACACTGGGGTTGGACAAATATGCACGTTTCATGAGTCAGATGTGGAAAATGAGGGCCATAAATCTCACATAGCATCACTGCATCATATGTTCTTATGCACTTTTATTTCTACAAAGCAGAAGTTATTCATATTGATATATTTCATAAATCAAATTGGACCCCTCTTCTTCTCAGAGCCCTACATTTAATGTCTTAAAAACATTAGGGTTCTTGCTGTTATCTTTTTTTCTTTGCATTTTATTTTTTTCTCCCAATTGCTTATTGTTTTTTTTTTTTTTTCTTTTTTTGTTTTGTTGTATTTTTTTTTAATAACTAATTAATTTATATTATTCCATAGAAGGTTTTGCCCTTAAACCACTTACAATTTATTCATCCACACACTCGAGCAATAATAATCTTGTCAAACACTTGTGGCTGATACCCCTACTCCTATCTCATTTGTGTTTTATTACTTGCCCTGTTTGCCCTTTTATTCTTATACTATAACGGTCTTGTTTGTTTATTTGTTTTGTTTGGATTTTGTCTTAAGTTTCTTATTTCTTTGCTCTGTTCGTATTGGACTGTACTCCTCTGTATGCCTTGTTAAATGTTCATCAGATCAAACTGAAATATTTTTATCAATCATACTATATTTAGAATACTTAACTGTCAGCATCATAGTGCTTTGTGATTCATCATTAACATTTTACTGTTTCAGTTTCATGTCATAGCGAGCTACCCTCGAGTGTGGAACATGCCTCAGTCATGGCAGTGTGAGATTGAAGTGTACAAGGCCACCTACCACTTCATCTACGCCCAGAAGAACTTCTTCACTGGTGAGTCCTGAAAAACACACAGAACCATGACTGTAGAAGTAGATGACACCTTTTTTACTTCACTGTTCCTCTGACCTTTTCTTCCTTTTAGATTTGATTCAGGACTGGGCCAGCGACAGCGCCCCAGACATCTACTCCTTTGTCCCTTATTCCTGGAAGTTCAAAATTCTTTTCCATCAGTTTGAGATGATCTGGGCAGCAAACCAGCACAACTGGATCGACTGCTCCACCAAGCAGCAAGAAAACGGTGAGAAAGCTCAAAGAAATAATCAAAACTGAACCAAATTATAGAGGATACGTCTTTTCTGCAGGCCGTTGTTTAAAGGGAACAAATAAAGAGAGAGTGAGGTGTGAAGACCAGCCTGAGAAACTCAGGCCAGTCAGATGAGTGCTTTTTCAGCTGTGTTGAATGTTACAAATACACTCCAGTCCAAATCTTAAACCGGTTCAATTTGCACTTTGCACTGTTGGATTTTAAGAAGGTTCTGAGCAGGGCTTCAAAATGCAAAAGAAGAAATAGGAGTGAGAGACAAAACATTTTGAGTCAGTAAATTATTAAAAACAACAATTAAACTGAAATAGGCTGTTCATCAGCTGATCAAAAGTTTAAGACCATTGATTAAAAAAACCAAACCCCCTCAAAGCAGAAATAAAAGTGTGTAAAAAAGGACTCAGTAACGAGCAGCTCCACCGTTCTTGTTAGTCGCTTCAAAAATTCCTTTAGCCTGCTGGATGTGAACGTTTCCAGGAGTAAAACTGTCTTCCATGTCCCATGTTTGGTGCTCCCTCTCTAAGTCCAAACAGACAGTTTTGTGGCGTTGAAGAAGACGTGGACTTTGAAGAGGTTTTTTTGTTTTTGAAGCTCTTCTGTCTCAGATGCCATCTGATGGTTGTTGGACTGCAGTCGGCACCAGTAACAACCTTAATTTGGGCCGAGGATCGTCCCGTGTCTTGACAAACAGCCAATCAGATCCTCCGGCTCAGTGCCGGTGAATTTATTTGGGTCTACCACTTTTTTATTCCACAACCCTCAGGATCTTTGAAGAAATTCAAAATGACTGCGTTGGCGTGTTGCAGGAGGCCTTGCTTATGCAGCTCAACAATCCAGCCACGTGCAAAGAGGCAAAGCTTTTCTGCCTTTGCCATCAGGAGGTCATGACGGTGTGAATACCTGTCAGAAAATGACATTGAATCCACATTTTTGCTCATATTTTGGCCTTAAAAGGCTGTGGTCTTAAACTTTGGATCAGCTGATGAACAGCCTATTTCAGTTTAATTATTGTTTTTAATAATTTGCTTACTCAAAATGTTTTCATCTAACTCTGATTTCTTCTTTTGCATTTTGAAGCTCTACTTAGAACTTTCTTAAGATCCAACAGTGCAAAATGCAAATTCTTGCAAATTTTCAACTGGTCTTACAGCCTTGATCAAGAGTGTATCTGCAGTAGATTTTGAAGAAAAATAACACGTGTTTGAGAAGTTGGGTTGTTATTCTCACATACTTTATACTTACTTTATCTCTCACGGGAAATTCAGTTCTTTGCACTCTGTTGTTGAGACATACACACATAGGCTTAAATAGACATGCACAAACAGGTCTTAAGATCATACTTTAAATATTGTTATAATAACTTTAAGATGATAAACACTAAGATGACAACATTTTTAATTTTTAAGATTGACTTTGTAAAAATGACTTCGTTAATCATTAGAAACCTGAACTAGTAGTTCTTGAGCACCTTCATATCTGATCCTTTTTGTGAAAAATCACCCACCCTTCAAGTGTCATGGCCCAAATAGATCAGTTAAGAGTCGACCTCAAAGCAGATCATTGCGTGTATCATTCCACTCCACTCCATTCCCTCTTGCACCTTATTCTTATTACTTACTGTATCATACTTTGTTATTCTATTTTGCGCCCTAACCTTTATTATTTTATTATATTTTTATCTTATCATTTTATTTTATTTTTATTTCTTATCTTATTTTACTTCACTTAGGTTTGCACTGTACTTTATCGTATTTCTCTCACACTGTTTTGCACTGACTAAAGGGCTTTTGCAATTTCATTGTACTTGTTGCAATGACAATTAAAGTTCTATTCTACTCTATTCTCTGAGCAGACTGCTGACAAGAACAAGGAAAAAATACAGTACATGGAGGAAGATGTTGCGATGCAGCTCAGATTGCTGTTTAAAGGAGAAAAGTGTGTGATTGTGCCACAGGGTGTCTGTGAAAGAGATTACCACCACCAAAACACTCCCTAAAGTTAAATACAGATGTTTATGGCCGTATCAGAAGCCGTGCTTGGTTGTATTGATTCATTTTTTTATAGCATTTATTAAACAGTTGGTTGAATAATAAATGAAGAGTTAATGCTCATACAGCAGGTTTACCGTCAGTAAGTTAAAAATAAAAATATTCCTGTTTTAGTAAAAAAGACATCACTCAATCTTTATTTGTATGTGCCAAATCAAAACAAATGTTATCTCAAGATGCTTTACAAAAGAGCAGGTCAGTGCTGTGCTTTTCTTCTCTTTATGTTATTAATATTCTTTATTTTTACACAACACATGACGGTTTTTATAAAAAAGCCAAATAAAGATATTAAAAGGATATAAATACTGAGACCACACAACTCAAATGCTGAATAAAAGCCAACGAGTCAAACTAAGATTTAAGAAAAGAGTTAAAAGTAGGTAAGATGGGGGACATTCTGATTTCAGGGAGTGGGCTGTTACATAGTTTAGGGCCCACCACAGACAAAACCCAGCCACCTCGAGTTTTTAGCCTGGCCTTAGAGACGACAAGAAGATCTCAATGGGGTATAGATTTTTAAAAGATCAGAGATGTAACGTGGTGCTGATCCATTTTAAGTCTCAAAACAGACAATATAGTCTTCAAATGAATTCTAAAGTGAACGGGGAGCCAATAGAGAGAGACCAGGGTGGGGTGGTATGTTCCCACCTCCTCATTCCTGATAAAAGATGTGCAGCAGTGTTTCATAATCTATACTTTCTGCAAGGGCACAGATGGGCAGACTAATCAGTTGGATTATTGATCTCCTGTAGTGTACCTGGCAGCGTGTGGTGAGACCCTGAATATCGACTTCACTTTGCCTTTCAACGAGTTCGTCCCAACCACGTGCCACACCCGCTTCACTTTAAAGGTAAGTCATCCTCAGAAGGGGGAACTGGATTTGTTTTAGACCTTAAAGGGTTAAATTTAATTTATAGACCTCTTTATTTAAAGAAAAATGTTTTATAGAAGTACGTCTTTCATGAATGCTCGGTGCTTTTGTAGTAGAGATTTTAGAGATCACTGTTTAATATGACATCACCGTGATAAACGTGAATACATCCCAGTCTCATGTTTCTTATTCAGGCAGAGGACACAGACATGAGGCTGTCCCTGCCAGAGTGCCATCCCAGCCGATACCCCCTCCTCACCCTAGCCAAAGATTACCAGAACATAAAGCTGCCCCAGGACAGGTTCATGGCGGGCGAGAGCCAACCTGCTCCTGCTCCCAAACCTACAAAGCCACGCTGGAGAAACATAACCCATTCAGAGTAAGTCACACCTGTGAGTAATCCTTTTATGGTCGTGAGTGAAAAAACTGTTTCTGAGCTAAAATCTGGAGGATTTGTCTCTGTAAGCATTTGCCTGGGTCAAAAAAGAAATGTTGAATAGGCAACAGGTGGTAATACAAGTAAAGTTCTTCATCGTCTTAATAAAAAATATGGTTTTGTTACTTCTTTTTAGGTACAACACCTCACTGTCTTATTGAAAATACACTTTAGCGACTGAACTTTATAATTGGGTAAAGTTGGGCTGTTGCGTCCTCGCCTAAATGATTCAATAAAGAAGTGAAAGTTTGCACACTGAGTGATATTGATGATAATCACCTAAACAGACCTGACACTGCTGCAGTAACCGTATAATGTAACTGAATCAATAATGACAAAGACACTCGACTTTACAGAAAAATGAAAGTGATTAGAAGTTTGCAAAAAAAATTAAGATTTTTTGTTTCTACATGTTTATTAGTTTTTTGTTTGCAAGTTACAGCAAATCAAACAGCAAGATATTATTACATGTAACAAAGCAAACTTCCTCCCTCTTCCCCCTCCCATCTCCTCATCCCCTCACCAAATATAAGAAAAACATGTTAAAACAGTAGAAATAAGATGAAAAAAATGAATAAAATAAAAAATAAAAGATTAAGTAATGTTGATAGCAATAAGACCCTGGGTATGGTGTACAGTATGTACATGCTCACATGGACACAGACACATATATATGCACACTCTCACTTTAATTATAGAGACAAATACTGAAAACACTGATGAATATACTTATAACACTGATGAATTTCAAGGGATTATGATTATTTTTATTATTTTTCAAAGGTTTAACAAACACAAGGAAAAAGAACATAAGAGAGGGAACAGAAAAAAACACCCTCCCAAAAAAGGGACACGATTCAAAGACAGACAATAAAAGTCCAAGAATTCAAACCACAAATCAAGCAAGAAAATAGAAATGTAATACAGCTAAGAAAAACAAGGAGTGGCAGCATTAATAACATTAAACATGAACACAGTTATGCAGCGTCGGTGCAGGACATCAGAGCTTATGTTTTACCATTAAAAAAGTTCAGCAGATGTTCCCACAGATGTTTGTAAATATTGTTTATTTATGTATTTCTTGGCTGTATTTGACTACTAATGCAAAATTTCAGCTTAATTTTAGGATAAAAGAAAAAAGAGCTATTAATTTAATGACTACATTAATTACAAATCTTCAGTGTAACCATCGCAGCTTTAACCGTCTCATTAAATATACGTTTGAGTTACTATTTTAATCACTATACTGCACCCTGACTTTAAAAATGATTTAATTTTGAGTTTAATTTTTAATGTTTTTTTTGTGTTAGCTCACTGTTTCTTCTCGTTCTAGTCCTTGTTTCAGTTTTTTTGTCCTCATCTTTTGTGGTTTCGTTGATTCTTTTAGAGCAGTTTTATTCTGATGTTATTTTACCTGTGTCACTGTGCTCTAAAGTTTGGTGTGAGGCACTTTAAATTGCCTTGTTGTTGAAAAGTGCTTCAGTAATAACCTTACCTTGCCTTATTATGCTACTTTTCTTATTTTTTATGCTGTGGTTAAATAGAGCAGTTGATACTGATGAGATTTTTTAAGGATTTATATTGTTTCTTTAAGCCTTTAGTAGAGAGTAAGCACAGTGGAAAGAGTCAAGAATCAGCTGCCAGCTCCTGTATCAGTTAATCATTAGGGTGGCACATGCAGCCTACACTCTTTATATCATAACTCAACACCCACATCATTTATTATGAACAGCAGGTCTCTGTCGGTCTTGCTCTGCCGTAGACCTGGCTCTCTCCCTCGGGGTCTGCGGCTGGATCCTGCTGGGGCCGCTTCACCCTGTGAGGCGGTTAAATCAGCCGTGACCCATTTGCCGTCTCTCACTCTGGCTGCATGTCCTCGAAGAGAACGGGTCATAAAGCGAACGATGAGCTGAAAAACCGTTTGAAACGATGATAAACTCAGCATCACGACTGTGCGCTCGCTGACTCAACACGTTTTTCTGCCCTCTCACCAGAGCTGGCTGGGTGGACTGCTGGAGCGTGCCCAACTTCTTACTCATCATCGACTACACCTGGCATCCCATATATCCTCAGAAGGCCGACGAGCAGCTCAAACAGTCGTGTAAGCCCACTGCTTCAGTGTCATCATGTTGTTCACTCTGTGTTGATTCAGTTGATTAATTCTTTTCTTCAACAACCTTTTTTCCCCTGACGAAAACTAGACAGTAACTAATAAAAACAAGTGCACATGGACAAAAACTTAAACTAAATTAACTGACATTTTCATCAACAGATAAAAACTAGACTAAAATGTTTGACAGAGACTTAATCCAATCAGACCTAATTTGGTCATGTAGAAAGTAGGGACAAGTTAGGAATATATCCAATCACAGCTACTTTGGTTGTGTGGAAAGGTTGGATGAGTTAAGAGGGACATCCAGTCACAGCTGCCTTAGCTTGGTGGTGGTGGGATAAGTTGTGGAGCGATCCAATCAGTCAGTTCTGGTATTGTAACAGATCTGCCAGGTAGCCTAAATAAAGGTGACTGCATTTCACACAAAAGTTTAAATTGTTTCTGTTCATTTATACATTCAGACTTTACTAAGATTCAATAAAGGGTTATTAGATGTTTCATTTTCTACAAGTGTAAAACATGACTTCAGAAATTCAAGGAAACATAAAAAATGCCTTACACTTTACACTTCATATTTTAGTCGACTAAATTCAAAGCAGATTTCATCGACTAAAATGTAGTGAAATTTCATCAACTAAAATTAGACTAAAACTAAAACAAGTTAGGTGATTAAATTATGACGAAAACTAAAAGATATTTTAGGCAAAAGACTAAAACTAAATTAAAAAGTTAAAAATTAGCACTGCCCTGAAGCAAAAACTGATATAAATCTAAGCTGGTGGAATATTACGAAGATGGGTCACTCCTGTATTTATCACGTATGTGAAAACAGGCAAAAGAAATGGTCAAAATTCTGATTTCACTCTATGGCCTGCAGTTTTGCCAACTTGGGCATCAGGACTCACCCCTCTGCAGCAACAGAACAGTGTTTTTGCAGTGGCCATTTTACTGATCAGGACTATGACACATGGGGCTTACCAATGAAAGCTCTGCTGAAAGGTTCAGGTGAGCTAATGTTACCAAGCCCCACTCATGACAGCACTGGGCCTCCTGGTTTGTGGACTTGGGCTCACAGTTCATGCACTTGCACCACCAGGTAACTTACCTGTGCTGCCTCTCAGTTTCCACAACAGTTCTCCGTCCCTCTTTCTGGCTTTAACACCATCTGCAAAAGTTTTTCTTCTTCTGTGTACTCTGGTTCATAAAGATGTCCTTTTGTGTCCACAGTAAAGGCATTTCTTTGTTGCTCAGTTTTAGTTCAGTTTTAGAAGTAAACAAGACTAAAATTAAAACAATTTAGATGACTAAATTATGACTAAAATTACAGGATTAGGCAAAAGACTATAACTAAAACTACTTTAATAGTGGTGTCAAAATTAGCACAGTTCACTCTGAACTATGAGACAGAACGTTTGAGGCTGTGTTGAATGTTTTCTGACTCTCCTGTCATTTGTGTCTGAAGTATCTGAGATGGAAGAATCCATGCTGTCAGCCCTGCGCCCCCCAGAACACGCCTCTGCGCCTCACAAAGCACAGCCGCGCTACACGTCCACATCGGCCTCTGCCGCCCACGGCCGTGCACCCACTGACCCGTCAGAGCTCCCCCCCGACAGACTTCATGTGGAGATGGAAATGGCTCCTGATTCTCAAATCATCCTCTACGGGCCTCTGCTGCGAGCTCTTATTTCCATTAAGGTTTGGGAAGACTTGAGCTAGTCTGTATAATGAATGAGGATTTTGGCAGAAGAAGACTGTCATTACAGTTAGTTTGTTGTTGTTGTTGTTGTTGTTGTTGTGTAGTAAGTGTCTCAGCTCAAAGAAAAAGAGCTCAGTAAGAGTTTAAGAACAAAGACAGACGTAATGTGATGAATCAATGTGAGGCCTTTGCCCCTCCTTTAATCTGTGTCCACAGGAGAACTACTTTGGCGAGGATGACATGTACACAGACTTCGAGGAGGCCGTGTCCAGCCCTGTGTTGTCCACCTCCACCTCCACAGGCCTTGGCTGGTCTCCTCTGGGGATGGAGGACAGTGAACAGAAGGACGACTCAGACATTCATCCATTAGACCTTCGCCCGTGGGACATCACCGTGAACATCAATCTCTACAAAGTTCATGGCCGCCTGCCCATGGTAAAACCCATCGCTGCCAGTCTAGTTCAGAAGTTCTCTGTGAGACATTTGTTTTAAAGTAATGACTGGGTTCCCACACGTCCTGGAAAACCTGGAAAATTACTGACCAATTTTCCAGTCATGGAAAATGAGAAAAAAAGTAAATTGTCCTGGAGAATTATTTATCCATCCATCCATCCATCTTCTTCCGCTTATCCGTAGTCGGGTCGCGGGGGCAGCAGCCTGAGCAGGGAAGCCCAGACTTCCCTCTCCCCAGCTACTTCGTCCAGCTCCTCCCGGGGGATCCCGAGACGTTCCCAGGCCAGCTGAGAGACATAGTCCCTCCAGCGTGTCCTGGGTCTTCCCCGGGGCCGCCTACCGGTGGGACGTGCCCGGAACACCTCACCAGGGAGGCGTCCAGGAGGCATCCTAACCAGATGCCCGAGCCACTTCATCTGGCTCCTCTCAACGCGGAGGAGCAGCGGCTCTACTCCGAGCCCCTCCCGGATGACCAAGCTTCTGACCCTGTCTCTAAGGGAGAGTCCGGACACCCTGCGAAGGAAACTCATTTCGGCCGCTTGTACTCGGGATCGTGTTTTTTCGACGTTCCACGTCCCTAGAGCTAGCTTCTGCAGCCGGGGATCGGACCGCCAGGGTCCCCACCTTCGGCTGCCACCCAGCTCACATTGCACCCGACCACCTTGGCCCCTTCCACGGGTGGTGAGCCTATGGGAGGGGGGTCCCACGTTGCCTTTTCGGGCTGTGCCCGGCCGGGCCCCATGGGCGCAGGCCCGGCCACCAGACGCTCGCCATCGAGCCCCATCCCCAGGTCTGGCTCCGGGGTGGGGCACCGGTAACCCGCGTCCGGGCAAGGGAAACTGGGATCCAATGAAATTATTCTCCATAATGGTCTTCGAGCCACGCTTTGTCTGACCCCTCCCCCAGAACCTGTTTGCCTTGGGTGACCCTACCAGGGGCATAAAGCCCCCGACAACATAGCTCCTGGGGTCATTGGGGTACGCAAACCCCTCCACCGCGGTAAGGTGGTGGCTCCAGGAGGGGATTATTTATCCTCCCTCTGCTTCTCTCTGCCTTGTAGTGAGCGAGTTAAAAAAATGTGCACATAATCTACATGTCTGTCCTGGAAAAGTCCTGGAAAATAATTCTAGAAAATAGTGGGAACCCTGAATGAAACAAGCATTAGCATTATGTAGGAGGATTCTGTACGGGAGAGCTCAGGTTTCTGGAGGTGGGGTCGCTTGAGGCCCATGGCTCTGGTAAATATAACTGCCCCTGAGGGTGGAGGGTAGAGCTGTGCCTTTCAATCATTCAATCAATCAATCAATCAAACTTTATTTGTATAGCACTTTTCATACAAAGTCTTGTAGCACAAAGTGCTTTACATGAAAAAAGTAATAAGCTATCAACTATATAAACTTTACTCACTTACAAAGACTTTAAGTGGAGATTCTAACAGAAAACTGAATTAGAGGACTGAGGAATCGCTATCTTGAATTAAAAATGAGGAAACAGGAGCTAAGACTAAAATGACAATAAAAAAACGTGATAAGAAATAAGAAAATAATAATATAGGGGAAAAAAGCTAAAAATTTAAAATAATAATATGGTGAATTGAGATACCCAAACACCAAATGTGCAATAAAATCTGCTAAAGTAGGATAATGAAAAGAAAATCGATTAACAACAAACAATAAATTTGAACTGAAATGGAGAAATAAAACAGATTAAGAGGATTCAAATAAATACGATGAAATAAATAAAAACATTGAAAAGCCAGACTAAAAAGGTAGGTCTTGAGTTTGCTTTTTAAAATATGAACAGTAGGTGGCGCTCTCAGGTCTTCAGGTAGACTTCTCCACAGACAGGGGCCATAATAACGAAACGATGATTCACCGTATGTTTTAGTTCTAACTTTAGCTACCATTAAAAAACCTGAAGACCTGAGGGCTCTACTGGGCTCACAGGGTAACAGAAAATCAGATAAATAAGAACTAGCAAGACCATTAAGAGATTTATAAACTAATAAAAGAACCTTAAATCTAGTCTAAAAGCTACAGGAAGTCAATGCAGAGACTTTAAAATCGGGGTGATGTGGGCTCTCTTCTGGTCTTCGTTAGCAGCCTTGCAGCTGAGTTTTGGAGCAGCTGAAGCTGTAAAAATGATCTTTTTATAAGGACCAGAATGAAGAGCGTTACAATAGACAACTCTACAGGTAATAAAAGCATGAAAAGAGTCTCTGCACTGACCTGAGAGAGAAACCGTCACCCTCTGGAAATGTTCTTTAAATGATAAAATAATTTTTGTAACATCTCTGATATGCAGGTCAAAGCTGAATCAAATATTACACCAAGATTTTTGACCTGCTGACACGGATTAAAAGACAGAGTTTGCTCTCCAGTTTCTCTCTCTGTGGACCTGTACCGATGACTAAAACCTGAGTTTTGTCCTGGTTGAGCTGAAGAAAGTTCTCTGCCATTCAAGACCTGACGTCTAAAATCCAGTTAAAAAGGGAATCTGCGGGCCCTGTGTCGTCATCCGTGTCCAAAACTCACACAGATTCACATTTATGTCCACTTTTAATGCCTTCATTCATTTCTGCTCTCGCATATGGCTCATGTTGAACTGTGCTTTTATACTGAAGCCATTCATTTTGAGTTCATGTCTGTAAATGGTTACAAGTATTAGAGCTGAGCAGTACATCCTTTCCCCACTACAGTTATAATATCTGCATGTGCAATAGTTAAACTGAAGGACATGCAGGGTAAATGGTTGATGGACTTGTGCTTATACAGAACTTTTCTAGTCTCTGACTCCTTAAAGCAGCTTCACACATTCACACCCACTCACTCTCACATCCACTCACTGATGGTTGGAGTTTCTGTGTCTTGCCCAAGGACACATCAACATGTGACAGCCAGAGCTGGGCTCAAACCTTCTGATTAGCAACCTTCTGATTAGCAACAGAGCGCAATGTCAGACCCTGTTGTTGGTTTGTCATGCAGTCAATTCAGTGATGGTCTATGGAGACCTAAAGCACCCGTCTTCTCTTCTTAATGACTAACAATCAATGAAAGTCTGTCTGAATCAGCCTCAGCAGTCAGAAAACTGAACACTGCAGCATCTGTGAGTGTCCTGAGTGGCGCTGGTCCAGACACACACACTGACATGGTGCACAAGGGACACACTCATTTACCTGCAATGTGCCTCCAGTGAGAGTTTCCTGCTATTGACAATTCATTGTTCTGCTGCTCTGTAATACTCTGATCGAAAATAAAGTTAATTAACAGCACGTTAATCAACAGCACAATCATGCTGTTGTGATTGTTTACCTATTACTGTGGACACAAGCTGATGTGTTCATATTTCCGAAAAGTTAATGCACTCAAAAAAAATTCTAGGTAGCGTACTCTTAGCCGGCTCAGATTACATTTGTTATTTTTCCCCATTATAAACATAAATATAGATTTTAATTGTAAAAATGTGGCAAAAATATGTTTACTCTTAAAAGAAACTCTCATAACAAACATTATTTTATTATCTAATTGTTCATCATCCTACGACCATAATACAGCTGTTGGAGATTAATAAGTTCTATTTTTGTCTAATAAAACTGCATTTGGCTTTATCACTCTGGCTGCAAAATTCAGTGTCAGGCTGTCTCATGATAAGAGCATTATGAATTCATTAATAACAGCACATTTGATAAAAAAAAAAATCACAGCTGAAAACCCCAAAACCCACCCACTGACCCCACATTTAAAGGCAGGAGTACAAAGTAAATTTAATTAATACACATTGATAAGCATGTATTTTTAATGTTGTTTTCCTCTGCTTTCCATTTCTTGTATGTACTGCACCAAACACAAATATTGTATTGTCTATATTATATTGTATTTTCTCTAATATCACACAGCCCTAGTGCAGCTTCATGCATGAGCCCCTCACAGTTTCTTTCCTCTGTGTTTCAGCACTGCAGCAGCGAGGGTCCTGAGGGTCCATCTGGCTTCTTGGATCGACTTTGTTTTGAGATGAAAAAAGGTTACAAGGAGACGATGCTTCAGCTGCTCCTGTCTCCCATTCACATCTTCATCAGCGACAACTACCAGGTCAGAAACAGCAGAGTGACGGTCGATGTGTGACACTCATCTCGGCTTTTCATGTCGAAAAAAAGAGTCTCATCGTTAGTTTAAGAGAACACTCGATTCAGTGTAGTTCATATTAGGACAAGGAGATCTATCAAGTTTTTGAAAAATATGGATATTTTATTGTTTGTATTGTTGTGCTAAATGAGTCTGGATGGTAAAATTGAAAATAGTGGCTCTTTGTGCTCAAGATGACAGACCAATCTTTTCCAAAACAACGCAAAGTATAATATGATAAATGTAAAAGTCATCGCTGTAGCACTCAACCTTAAACCTTTGCAGCCCTCTGTATTGAAACAACCCTTGCTTCGAGTTTCATTCTAATATTTTTTTTTATATAAATCTGAAAAAAACTGAAATATGATTAAAATCAACATTCAGCTAAAAAGTATTAAGACATAATTTATTTGTTCATATTGCCCAGCCCCAGTTCAAACTATTAAACATGGTAGTCTACTCATCAAGACTGATGCAAACTTTCTTTTGTGTGTCAGTATCATGGGTGAAAAAGGTTGACATTTGATACAAACAAGAAAGTTGAAGACATTTGCAGATTGTGTAACTACAAGGGAGGCAACACTACACTTAGCCCACCGTGTGGCACTCACCTCATTTTTGTTCATGGTTTTCTGTTTGGTTTGGTTATAACAATTGCCAATTTTGGTGCTTTTCTTAAAAGAGAAATACATATAAATATAAATACACACATTCAGAGGAGTTTAGGGTGGATTTTAGAACAGTAGGGGAGTATCTCAGTGAAAAAAAACACCCTTTTTGATCCTTAAAACACAACAAAACAAAACAAGTATTCCCCAAAACACTCATTACACAGTTTATCATATAAAAAACTGAATTGAGTTGAATCTTATTTATTTAGAATAAATTCAAAAGACCGATAAAAACAGAAATAGAAGTAAATATATAGTGTAGTCATTACATATAATATATTTGAAAAGGAGTGGGAGGAAGTAAAACCTATCAAGTCCTACCCCCTCTCCATTGGTTAGTTAGACTTAAATGCATCCATGTTTTACAAAGAAAAACAGTTTCTGTGCAGTAATTAAAAAAACAACCACATTAATGCAAAATGTAATTTTTAATTTGATGCACCATGCTGATGTACTTATACTTTATTTTCCAACTTGCAAAACCTTTGTGCACAAGACCTGTCTACGAGGCTTGATTAGCTTAGATATTATTGATTTTCAGGTTTTGCAAAAGCTGAACTCTTAGTTCTCCTACCACCACCGACTAAAAGAACGAAGGTCTCTCATTATCGTGAGTGTGGGTGCAGCTGCCTGTCCTCTCAAAGCTGTAGTTTGGTACCTTGGCTCCACTTCAGTGCTTTGCTTTGTGCCACAGCAGGAGCCTCCTCACCCCCTGAGTGCTGACTTTCAGGCACAAACCCAGCTGATCAAATACAGAGAAAAAGACAACAATGAATTACTCATAAGTGTTTGTGCACAAAATTGAAAATTCCACAATCAACACAAGCCTGTTTGAATCATAGATGTCATACTTTATGGTTTAATTGTTGCATCCCTGCTAACTGCACAGTCTCCAGGCTTCGGCCCTAATTTTTGTCTTGTTTGCTGAACAGAGAGAACATCTCAGTCTCAACCCTTCAGTGTAAAAAGCTTTAATTTTACTTTAACCTGTGGCTGTGATTTAACCCACACCTTGTGGAGCAGGTTTTGCAGTTGAACTTTGACCTTGTGTGTTTCACTTTGTCTTCCACAGCGTCCTACAGCAGATGGAGTTCTGAGAGACGGCCACCTTAGCCTCTCTGGGCTGCAGATGAGAGCCCACGCCATGTTCTCCGCCCAGGGCCTCCCCTTGGGCAGCGACACCCTGGAGTATGCCTGGCTCATTGACATGCAGGCGGGGGGGCTCACCGGCAGGGTCACTGTGCCACAGGTGTGTGTGCTTTTATTTCTGACTGATAAATGAAAACTTCATACATTTAAATGTCCAGACCTTGTGCCAGAACACAGATGATGGTTGCAAAGAATGATATCTCACATCATTTGTTTAATTCTCATCGACTTTTTCCCTAAGACTGCAGTTATTTCATTTTTCATAAAAATTATACACTTTGCTGTACAACACATTAGATTTAAGATATTTTAAAGTTCTTGTGTGATTGCACTTGTTTCTTTTTTTCAAGGTTGCCAGCATGATTGAGTGGGGGGAGACGTTTCTTTTCCATGGGGTGTCCAGAGAGTTTCAGCTGGAGCAGCCGAAGCCCTCCGTCATCTGCCAACACGGTGTTGACCGTCGCATTTGTGATGCCAAGGTACGATATGGATATCTAACCTTAGCCTGGTAGAGATAAAACCATGACTAATTTTAGGGTTAGGATTCTAGTCAAAGTAATAATCTCCGTGTCATGATAATTGAATTTATTTCAGAATGTTTCAGCAAAACCATCAATACTTATTAAAGTATATTTTTGACTTCCTGTCATTTCCTTGCCTGTGGAGTTACAATGTTAATATTTGATTTTGGAGGAAATATAAGGACTGAGTTTTATCTACAGATGCAGCCACTGAAAGCTCCCCCACTTCCCCTGACAGGGTCTTGGCTGGTCCCTGACAGGTCTGTGACAGGGCCTGCTCACCCTGACAGTCACAGTCAAAGTAAACTTTAGGCCATAGTTTGGTGAATTTTTAGCATCAGGTTTGCCTTTTGTCGATCTGGCAGCTGACTTACAAACTAAGGAAAAGACTGAGGCTATTTCATCTTGTGAGGGAAGCAGCATCTCATGGAGACACCCTGCAAATGCATGAATGGGCGTGTTTTTAACGAATTCAAGGCACAACCTCAGAGAGGTGGGAAGGCTAACAGTGGCTGGAGGTCATTGGTAACTGGCTGGAAGTTGACAAGCATCTGGCAGGGAGGGGAAAACTGAAGCGGCAGTATCTGTATATCTGATGTCTAATATTCTAATGATTTTAAAATAACACTTTTGTATTAAACCGCTGTTCCTTCCCTTAGTATTTTTTCAGTTGAATATTGCAGACTTAATGACAGAAATTATAGAGTGATAAAAGAATTCAGAGCATTATAATAAAGAATAACTAGAATATGAAAATATTTTAAGTTGGTTTTGAATGATTAAAACTTCTTGTGACTATCTTTATTTTTTTTAACACTAATACTTCCTAAAGTAACTTTTATGAAGAATCTTGGAAGTTCTGATAAACTTCGGTAATATTGTTATAACTGTCATAAAGCTTTAATTTTGATTATCTATATTTGATTATTAATCTACTGACTTTAATTGAAACAAGAGGAAGTTCTGTTGATTATTTTCATTATTATTAGTTTTTTTTTTTATAAAAATGAAGGCAAGGAATTGGAAACATTTTTAATCCAGTCTTATTAAGTTATTAACTGCTTTATAATCAGTTAATCCAAATATAGAGTGGTGTAATTCTGAAGGATCTTGAAGTTTTATGATGTCTTTTTCTGAGGCCCTATTTTATCAGAATCAGAATCAGAAATATTTTATTAATCCCCAAAGGAAAATTTGGTTGTTCAGTTGCTCTTATACACACTATAGCAGTAGGAAATATCAAATAAAGTAATTAAAATAGATAAGAGCATACAATTTAAATAAAATCAAATAAAATGAGAATTAAATAAAATGAAATGAAAAATTAAGCAGGCGGGTTGCAACATGCAGAATCTTTAAACAATATCAACTTCCTTATGAAGGAAAAACAAGTAAATGAAGTCTGTTATCTGTTATTTCACAGACCTGTAGTGTCACTACAGTTTGTTTTTCATTAGACAAACGTAAGTGCTCCCTGTTCAGGAAGAACTTTGTGTGCCGTACCGAGAGGCTCAGATGGAAAGCATAAAAGTTCAACGTTCAGGTGCAACTTTTCCCGTTTGGCTCCACACGTGGGGGAGAGGGGGTTGTTTTTTGTCATTAATTTGTCCACGATCGTTGTCTTTGTGTTCATGTTACCAGTGCAAAATTTTCGTATTTCTTCTGTGAATGCAAAGCTGTAACAGAAAGTCCTTGTTTGTATCTACTACTTTAATGCTTTGAGCAACAGGCTGTGAAACAATGTAAAGCTAGACCACACCACACCTCCTGCTGTCACTGACCAGTCTATGTTTGCCTTTCAGATGACTTGCTTGCCGGGTCACTGCCGAACATCGGAGGAGCTGAAGTACACGATGACACGGCTGGCCATGGATGGAGTTGACCTTTTCATCGTGGAGCATGGCTGTGCTGCCAACATCAAGGTACTTAGCACTTAACAATAATGCATTTTAATCATTTATTTTGCTTATTTTGAATGTTTTCTGTCACTGGCTAACAGTGATAAATAAGTAAAGAAAAAAAAAAAGTATAAATCATACATTTATAATAGTAAGACACTACATCAAAGCCAGGCTAAAAAGATAGCTAGCAGACAATGTTCATCCCCGAGAGTTAGAATAAATGCATTTTAAGGGTGGGTGAAAATGTCTTGGAAAAGTCCTGGAAAATGATTTCTAGAAAAGAGTGGGAACCCTGAAATGGATAAAAAATCTTAAAAGAGATAAAACTGGAGAAGCAGCCGTTTTCTTACAGCACCATGGCAACAAAGTTTTACTTATTTATTTTTGTTGTTATTATTGTTATACGTTTTTCCTTTTTTTTTTTTTTTCAGTTATTGACTTAGGTAACAACATTACGATCTGGAGAAGAGTTGTCCAGAGTACAGATTTTCAGTTATGAATGGAGAGATGGACAAAGCAGAAAAAGCCTAGTTTTCAGAAATGGCCGCCTACATGTGAACGTAGCCTGACAGGGTTAGTTGTTGACTCTCACTGCCTTTAAGTGTGAGTGTGAGCTTGCCGGGTGATTTGCCTCTATATTTCAACCCTGTGATTGACTGGTGACTAGTCCAGGTTGTACCCCAGCTCTTGTCCAGTTAAGGCTGGGTTAAGCTGTAGCCCCCCATGACCCCTGACAGGGATAAGAAAAATGGATTATATTCAGCAGGAGTACTCCGGGTGTCAGACTCTTGTCTCCTGCTCTGCCCTCTTCCTCCTCAGACAGCAAACATTCGGGTCGCCAACTGCAACCTCCACAACCAGGCGGTGGGGGAGGGCATCAGCGCCGTGGTGCAGGACGTGAACATCCGGCAGTACATCGAGCAGCAGCAGCACAGCGAGACAGCCAGGCTGCAGCCATCTGGACAGGGTCAGGGTCTGGGTCAGCCATTAGGTCTGGGTCAGCCCCCTTTGCTGCGACGTTCGGTCTGGCTGGAAGCAGGTTCAGTCAACCTGAACCTCATTACAGCAGACATCGCCCTGGCTGCGGACCACCAAGCCAAGTGTGAAGTCCAGAGGCATTTTCTGGAGCTCCATGATGCTCAGACCAAAAGGTAAGTTTTACACTTGGATAAAATGAAACATCTAATAATCCTTTACTGAATGCTACTAAAGTCTGAATGTATAAATGAACAGAAACAAATTGAACTTTTGTGTTAAATGCAGTCACCTTTATTTAGGCTACCTGACAGAGCATCTCAGTTACAATACCAGAACTGACAACAAACAGTGAACCTGCTCTACATGAATATATCAATTCATAAAGAGAGGAGCTCTGATTGGATCACTCCACAACTTATCCCACCACCACCAAGCTAAGGCAGCTGTGATTGGATGTCCCTCTTAACCCATCCAACCTTTCCACACAACCAAAGTAGCTGTGATTGGATATATTTCCTAACTTGTTCCCTACTTTCTACATGATGAAATTAGGTCTGATTGGATTAAGTCTCTGTCAAACATTTGAGTCTAGTTTTTTTTTTGTTGATGAAAATGTCAGTTAAGTTAGTTTGAGTTTTTGTCCATGTGCACTTGTTTTTATTAGTTACTGTCATGTTTTCATCAGGGGACAAAAGGTTGTTGATGAAAACTATGACGAAAATAATTAGTCATCAAAATTTACACTGGTGAGCGGGGGTGGTGGTATAATCAAGTCAGTCAATGCCTTGTAGTTAAAAACAATATTTAATATTTCTATCAGAACAAACATTATTCACTTACTAAATAAGGCACAGCTCTCTTATTTATTTATTTATTTATATTTATTTAAAATACATTTAAAATAAATATAAATTTAAAAAAAATATGGCCTCTGCCTGGCTAAGACACATCTCATAGTTTTGTACATTTAGGTTCATCTGAACAGATAAAAATGGAGGTAAGAATTGCAGAGTATCTGTTATAATATTATTTTGCTCTTTTTTTCCCCCTAAACAACTTAGCCATTCAATTTAATTTAATATTAACAAACAAACAAACAAGGGGGGAGCTTTGCCTTCGTAAAAGTACAGGTACAAAAAAAAGAAGCAAAACATGTATCAACTGTATATATGTATTTAAGAAACAAGTCATAATTATTTAGAACCAGCTGCAGGATGCAAACATATCAGATAACATATTGTTTTCTCTCTTTCTACAGATTTTATTCTATTTTTAAAATCATGGTAGGGACGTGGGGCCAGGAGAGCCATCCCCTGGAATAGTTAGTCCTTTAAAAATGCCATACAGTGTTTTGCTCTTTGTGCAACTCTGTTCAAAAAACAATTGCCTTCACTGGAAGTCATTTATTTAGCTAAATCCACTGTGTGTTGCTTATGAGGACAAAATGAAAGACTTAATTAATCTATATTTTATCTTCAAGTGCCTGTTGTCCCTGCATGACTGCACCAGTTCTGACATAGATACTGAAAGACTGTAGCTTCATAATGCCCTCCATTTTGTCTCCATTATTCTTTGTCATCTCTTTCTTACCCTCTGTTCTCAGACTCTGGTTCCTGTGGCCAGAAGAAGCGGGCATACGCAACAAGCGCAGCAGGAATCGCTGTGGCTGCCTCGGAGGCTGCAGGTTCTTTGGAGGGACCAACATGGGCCTGGACTTCTTCAAGCTGGAGGAGCTCACGCCTTCGTCCTCATCTGCCTTCTCTTCCTCCAGCACTGAGTCAGACATGTCTTACGGACAGTCTTTGCTGCAGCCTGGGGAGTGGATTATCACCAAGGAGACGCCCAAAATTGATGGTATGGATTAGCAAAGATTAGATAAATATTCCCCAGTTTATTGGGCTTCTTTAGCATTTTTAAAAGCAAAATAAAGAGTGTTATGAATCCGTGTTAACTCTTCCATTACCAACCTGTCTCAGAGTTTTTAATTGATGATGTTTGTAATGTGATGTTATAAAGAAGGGGGACTTCTGGTAGCACTGGTAGCCCTTAAGGAGCCTCTGAGGGGCCCGAAGGGACATCCTAAAGAGAGCATAAGTTCACACCACAGAGCCTCTAATTTCTGTGATGTTTTACAAATAAATCATGTCAACATCAATACAAAAACCAACTGATTTAACTTGTGTTTCACAGTGTTAATTTTGTTGACTAATCATTTTCGTCATAGTTTTCATCAACAACCTTTTTTCCCCTGATGAAAACATGACAGTAACTAATAAAAACAAGTGCACATGGACAAAAACTCAAACTAAATTAACTGACATTTTCATCAACAAATAAAAACTAGACTCAAATGTTTGACAGAGACTTAATCCAATCAGAAATGTAGAAAGTAGAGACAAGTTAGGAATATATCCAATCACAGCTACTTTTGTTGTGTGGAAAGGTTGGATGAGTTAAGAGGGACATCCAATCACAGCTGCCTTAGCTTGATGGTGGTGGGATAATTTGTGGAGCGATCCAATCAGAGCTCCTCTCTTTATGAATTGATATATTCATGTAGAGCAGGTTCACTGTTTGTTGTCAGTTCTGGTATTGTAACTGAGATGCTCTGCCAGGTAGCCTAAATAAAGGTGACTGCATTTCACACAAAAGTTCAGTTTGTTTCTGTTCATTTATACATTCAAACTTCACTAGCATTCAATAAAGGGTTATTAGATGTTTCATTTTATCCAAGTGTAAAACATGACTTCAGAAGTTCAAGGACACATAAAAAATGCCTTACCCTTTACACTTCATATTTTAGTCGACTACATTTACAGTAGATTTCATCGACTAAAATGTTGTGAAATTTCATCAACTAAAACTAGATTAAAATTTAGATGACTTAATTGTGACTGCAACTGAAAGATATTTTAGGCAAAATACTAAAACTACATCAAAAAGTGCTGTCATAATTAACACTGGTGTTATGGTTCATAATTGCCTTTTTCTTTTAAACCTCTTTCACCACTGCTGTTTTTATGTTTACATAAATTAAATCATTAAAGATACATATAAGTATAATATTCTTGTATAATTTCTTAATCACGAGTAATAATTGTTATCTAATTCAGTGTCACCTGTAACCTCCTAAATGCACAATATGAATTATTTTGAGCTGAACTTTGCAAATTTATGTCAGAAACCTCAAATCAAACAGGAAGCCCTCCTCACAGTCACACTCCTCATCTTTGGGTTGCTCTCAGGCTCAGAAAGGTTGGCGCCCCCTGTTATAAAGTAATCACCTGAGCTCTTGTTATTTTCTTGCTTTCTCAGGGAGAGTTGTGGGACTAAAGACGGACACACACTCACCATGCCTGCCACCAGAGCTTCCTGAAAGGCGCGTCCAGCAGCACCTCAGCCTCCAGGTGCCCCAGCGCTCCCACAGCTCTGCCTCGTCCTCGGAGGAAAACAGCTCCTCCAGTGCTGCGCTGCCACTGCTGGCTGGAGAGAGGGACTCACCGTCGCCAAGCACAGAGGAGCGCTTGTTCCCGATGAATGGCAAAAGCCCCGCTGAGTAGGTTACATCTAAAATGGTGCTTTGAATATCAGGCTAGGGCTGGGCGATATGGCCTAAAAATGAAACCCCCGATTTTTTTCCACAACAATCGATTTTTTTCCCTCTCAAAAAAACCCTCCCAGTAACACAAAAATGACATGAATCAAGTTTTGCCTTTACCGTAATTTCTCATATATAACAGGCATTTTTTTGCTCTTAAATAAGGTCTAATTTTCGGATGTGTACTGTACACAAGCACAAGCAAAATATGTAAAATATTTTGTCTAGCCAACATTGTGGTTACAACACATCTGATACAAAAAGCTGAAATATTCGCTCTCTGTGAAACATTACTGCCAAACTTTTGTAATTCTTATAAAACTGACTGTTAAACTGTCCTAATCCAGTATTTTGGGTCTTAATTAGTTTACCTTTTGTGTAATGATCGTGTAATTCTCCGTGTTACGGTACCGCTCACGTGTAAGCACACTGGGCACTGCCATCTTGTGAGCGAGGGGGACCAAAATAGCTGCGCTCTGATTAGTCGAAGACATTGCAATGTTGATAGCTGCTCTCTGATTGGTCAGCACACTACGACTGAGCATGCTGGGATGTGTGAAATATGATATGACATGAAGTCATTGCTTCAGGTACCGTGAGATCATCAGCAGGTGTTGTCTGGGAGAGAATAATTGTACAACAGTAAAATACCATCGAAGAGTAAGTTAGCCAGCAGCATTCAAAAGAAAGGTGACTGAAGTGGCTGAGGCAGTGGGCAACAGAGAAGCTGGTAGTAAATTTGGCGTGAGTGAAGCTAACACTGTTGTTGGAAGAGAAAGAAAGCAGAGATAATGAAGGACAGACCAACATCAAAAGCTTTTGGGCGTTTTTCTGAGATTGAAGGTTTTGGCAAAATTTGGGTGTGTGTTATATTTGAGCGCAGCGTTTTTCCTGAAAAAGAATGAAAAATGGGGTGTGTGTTATAATTGATTTGAGAAATTACAGCATGTTATAAAACCAAACCTAACAGAATTCCCCTCTTACAGTTAAAATGTACGTCATAAAATGTTGATTGTGTAGCTTAAACGTAGGCAGGTTTGTCTACATAAACACTTAAGGCTGAGCTATTTTTACAGTATATTAACATGAAACTCCATGGTTAATATTTAATCTAATTTAAAAACAAATACAAGCCTATAAAAGTGCTTGACAAGGGTTACCATCATGAAAATGTAAATTTTCAGTATTTATATTTTCAAACATTGCAACAACTTATGATTGGAGTAAGTCGAGGAAAAATCTTGATTTTTAATTTTTAAGTCAGCCCTATATGGTGTAGATGTTGCCTCTAACTAGGACAGTACTTGCAGGCTTATATTAAACCAACAGGGACCAACCTTGGAGTCAAAATGGACAGTGATTTTAAACTTGACAAGCAGATTAACTCTGTGGTAAAATCTTGTTTTTACCATTTTAAGGCTTTTATCAAAAATCAAATCTGTTTTGTCCTTCAATGACTTTGAGTGAGTGATTCATGCTTTTATCTGTTTGGACTACTGTAATGCACTCTTTACTGGTGTAAACCAGGCCTCTCCTGGATGTTCACAGTTAGTCCAAAACGCGGCTGCTCGTCTTTTAACAGGAACCCGTAAACATGAACATGTCAGCCCCGTTCCGGCCTCTCTTCTCTGCTCCCTGTCCATTTTAGAATTAATTTTCAGATTTGATTGTTTGTTTTTAAGGTGTTAAATGGGCTGGCACCTCAGTACATCTCAGAACTCTTAAATGTTTATGCCCCTCCAAGGTCTTTGAGGTCCACTGATCTGTCATCCCGAAAAACCAGGCTGAAAACTCGGGGTGACTGCACTCTTTCAGCAGTAGCCCCAAAATTGTGGAATGAGCTACTCCCTCATGTCAAATCGGCCCCCACCCTAGAAACTTCTAATATCGGGTTCCCTTTACATCGAAACTGGGAAGAGGGAAGTGGGAATGACGTCGTCTTCGAGTTATCAGCGTTCCAGTTACAAAGTTGGAAAAAACGTGCCGATCTACCAGGCTATTGTTAGCCGTTGTTAGATCGCCCTGTGTTGTAGTTCACAAATACCACATGAAGAAACACTATAGCAGCATTTCCATAAATATAAGTTGAACAATACTATGTATACGGCTGATTTAGTGCGACAAACACGAGTCAGAAGGGCGAATAAATGGAATATTACAGGAGCTTAATAACTGTTTATACTGGGGGCAGCCATCTTTGATTGTCAACTCGGGGGTGGTGGGGATCCCCAAGTTCCCAGTAGGAAATTGCGACCTCAGGGGCGTTCCAGTTGGAACTGGAACGCAGCATAAATCTCGTCTTCTAACCTGTTTTTATTCCCTGGCTTTTGACACAGCATTTGTTGTGTGGTCCCTGATTGTTTTATTGTCTGTTTTTATTGTATTGTTTTACTGTATTTATTGTATTCATTATTGTGCAGCACAAACAAAATTGTGCTATACAAATAAACAGGGTTCCCACGCGTCCTGGAAAACCTGGAAACCTGGAAAATGATTGACCAATTTTCCAGTCATGGAAAACATATGGAAAATGTGGAAAAAAGTAAAATGTCTTGGAAAATTATTTATCTTCCTTTTACCTTCTTAGTGAACAAAAATCAAACGGGAAATGAAGTACAAATGTAATTGTTAACTAATGCACACTTAGCCTTAAAATATGAGTAGATAAAATAGTGCAAGTTAAGGAATAAAATATAAAAACTAAAAAAAATGGTGACAAAAAGAAATAATAAATAATGACAAAATAAAATGTAGGCTACCTAAACAGTAAATCAACAAAGTATATTTATAAAGAAGTAGAGTAAATAAAGATTTTTAAAAAAAAGTATCGACCATGAATTTATTATAGTAAGACACTACATAAAAGCCAGGTTAAAAAGATAACTATAATAATAAAGTGCTAATCTAATCTAATCTAATAACTAGCAGACAATGTTCATACCCGAGAGTTAGAAATAAATACATTTTAAGTTCAATATGATGCAGTGGAGCTAGCTAGAGATATTGGACATCAACTTTTAATCTTGTTTTAGAAGGCTAGATTAATTATTGGTGTGGGCTGGAATTACCCACACCGGTATTGTAATTTCAGTTGGTTATGTGACACTGGAAAATGTCCTGGAAAAGTCCTGGAAAATGATTTGTTGAAAAGAGTGAGAACCCTGATAAAGTGGATTGGATTTCTGTCTTTATGCCACATGTCGTGGTTACTGCTCATACGTAGGTGGGCATTCACACCATGCAGGAGCCTCTAGCATGCAGCTTGATCAGGCTTTGATTAAAATAATCTGATTTTTATAATTTTCCTTTTTTATCTGTCCGTGCAGCACCTTAGGGGAAGTCCCAGAGGTCTCCCCCGTCTCACCCAACAGCTCCCAGGACCGCTCCTCAGTGCGCTCCCCTCTGTGTTCCCCCCTGAAACGCCAGTCCTCCGTGCACTCGGGGCGACTCGGCAGCACCAAAAGCCTGTCAGCTGCAGTCTTCACGGACAAGCCTCCACCAGTTTTATCCGGCGGTGTCCAGTTCAGCAGCGAGGTGTCCCGAAGCGATGAGAACGTCCTGGATTCACCACGCCAGCGTAGGAGCTACGGCTCCTTTCCCTTCACACCCTCGGCAGACTCCAACACTTTCCACCAGTACCGCTCGGCTGACTCAAGCATGTCTGTGGCTGACAGCGAGGCCTACTTCTCTGCCGCGGAGGACTTTGAGCCGATAAGTAGTGCTGACGAGGGTCCAGGCACGTACCCGGGGCGCAAGAAGAAGAGGAGGCAACAGATGCAGCAGCCGCAGCAGCCCCCGTATCACATGGAGAACTACAGGTCAGCTGATGCTGCTCATGGCTTTAACACAGGGAAGGGCAACCAAAGATACCAAGAGGGCCACATTAAGGTCATTTTCAGTTTCAGAAGGTCAAATATTTACAAATTTAAGAGTACTGTCAATAAGAAAATTACCAAAATACTTGTAATTTAACATAATATTATATAAGTAGCACTTATCAGAATTATTGTTTAACTTTTCATGCTCGAAACCAAACAATAAAGCGAGATTTAATGAGCTCAACGCAGAAGTAAAGGTATGTTTTAAAAGCAATTAACCAGTGTATACATTTTTTCATTAGCTGATTTATTAACCTTTATTTCAGCAGTAAGTTCGTGGACTATTACAGTTTCCTTCTCAAAAGAAATCTGGTCAAGGTAGCTGTCAGAAAAATATTGGTGGCTTTAGTAATTTAAGTTAATTTGACCTACATTTCACCCCAAATTAATTTACAATGCTTCATAAAAGACCTTAACAGAAACGATTACAGCTAATTATGTGTTGTAAGAAATAAAATAAAACCAGTTCTTAAGACTTTTTCAAAAAATAATTTCAGATTTTCATGTTGTGATGCATTTTGCTTGTGTACATGGTGTCCTAGTAGCAGATCAGACTAAGACACCCAATGGTAGTTTTGAAATCCATTATTAAACAAAATCTCTTTTAGCTTTGCAGTGATACCATTACTGCACTGATAAAAAAGCACAAAAAATGAATAACTAAGTAAATGAAAAACACCCTATGTTAAGACATTTAGTTCACATCAGTCCACACTGTCAATGACTTTACTTTTTTTCTTTATGTTTTAATTATTATTGTTTTCTAGCACATTTTTTAGACAGTTATGGTTGCAGAGAGTCTCTCCGCCTCCTTATGCATCATTTTGGGAGTGCTTTGCCAAAGCAAGGCCAAAAAATATGCCGTGGATTAATTTGACATTTATAGTGCCCTTTAAAATCTGTGCTATTTTTTCCCAAATACCGTTTTAGTTTTTCTCATATTCTGTTTTCGTTTTTTTTAATTTTTTGAGAATTTGTTTTTTAGTATTTTTATGCAGATTTAACCATGAAACACAGAATAAAGTAATCAAATACAATCACTCAATCTTCAGGGGCTCCTCACATGTATCTTTACATGTATGTTGACAAAATGTACAGAGCATTTAATCGACTGACACATAAAAATCATTGGAACCTGCTCTGCCCTGTAATTTGGAGTTAGCTGGGAATTTCGTAGCTTCATTGCCAACTTAGCCGGTGTTTCAGGTGGCCACTTCGACATGTTTGTATTGTTAAGGAGGGGGAGGGGAAGTGAAGCGTGCATTTTACCCAGCCTTAGTGACCCCTTGAAGCATTTTCCCGAGAGATAGGTTCCTTTTTATCCAGAAAAAAATCTTTACTTTTATCTTCTTTATTTTTTCGAAATTTTCCATGAATATTGTAATTATATTGATCCGTGATATTTTTTGTGCACGATAGTTGTGAGGTGAAAATCTAATATCATGACAGCCCTGGTGGTAACTGAACAGAATGTATTATGTCTGTGTGATGTCAGCCCCCCCCATCATTGATGCTTTTAAACAGGGACTTAAATCTTATCAGATCCAGATGAAATTTGCCTTGATGATAGAGACATGGACTCCATATTATCCTGTAAGACTGGAAGCAAATCCATCAAGAAATGGCAGAAATATGATTTTTTTTAAATTCCACCCAATGTTAACTGATGGGATTTTTTTAAATTTAGAGAACTTTTTGAATCCAGACCAATATCTGTGTCACCACCAAAATGTTATGGCTTCTTCCTTGGACCAAACCACACCTCTGGTAAAACTGTCATGTAATGATTTTCAGCATCAATATGCAGTGAAAAAGGCTGCCAGATTTTATGAAAGGCCCAAAGCAGCTTTTTTAGCGCAGGTCACATCTCCACATTCACTCATGATCACTGAGTGAAGAGGAGAGCCACATTGGGCCCCCGAGCTGCCATTCACTTGAATTAAAGCAGATTACAGCTTGAGCAGGCCTCACAAAAGTTGTCAAAGAGAAAGGGTTTTTCACTTTACCAGTGGTGTGTGGTTGGTCAGATCAAGAACAAGGTTAAGAGAGGGATTAAGGTGATGGCAGAGTCAGACGGGGAGAGAGACAGCTCGCCGGAGCATCAAAGACTCTCCAGTTTCTCATCTGAACAAGCAGAAGCATTAATGACTCGTCCAGCAAGTCCCGACCTTGCTGCAGCGCTTGAAGTTTTATCCTTTAAAGTGATGTTAAAAGAGGCTCAAGTATTTCTGATAGGAGATATAGCATAGGCTTAGATGACGATAATAGCAAGCAATTTCTTTTTTCAGGCTTTGTTTTAGTAGAGTGATTAAATGAAGCTAGCTTCCTTCAAGTGTAATAGAATCTAAGGTAGGATTGTGAGATATATCAGGTCTTTATACCAGTCCATATAGTTTACAACGAGATACAAGGTAGGACAGTATTGTTTATATCAATACAGATGTTGATGTGCTGACAGTATTAAGTGACCCACTGTTAGGAATGACAGTGCTGACAGCGGTGTAAAAAAAAAAAGGCTTGAGTTTGACAAACAGGAAGACAGAGAACGGGAAAAAGCAGTAGCCAGTCAGTAGCCATATTTTTATTTTTTATTTTTATGTATTGTTTTTTTATATTTATTCATATTTTTGTTTATATCTGTCTTTTTTAAAACATCTTTTTATCTATTTTTCAAACTGCTACTAATTTCCCTGAGGGAGTTTCCAAAGGAATTAATAAAGTTCTATCTAATCTAATCTAATCTAATCTAATCTAATCTAATCTAATCTAATAAATCTTTGTCAAATTTCACATAAGAACCACAAGTGCAATATGATGATGATGTAAAATGGTAAACTGCAGCCCCAAACCTCAAGCAACAAAATAATACTACTTGCTTCGTTAACCATAGATTTTTAAAATGATTCATCCTGATAAAAATATCAAATATCATCGTTCAGCTAAAAAGCATTGAGATGTTAGTTTAAGTCCATATTACTCCTCTCTAATATGAGGTTATGATTGGAATAGTTTATTGTTTTTTTGTGATAGGAAGCTCCTACTAAAACCTGACTTGTGCTTTGACGTTATTCAGCTTGGAATAAAAACAGTAGATTTTACTTGACCCCTCCTGCTGTCTTAGGGTCAAAAACAACCAGAAAACAGTTTCACTAGGAGCAGAAACCCCCTTAATGATTTTTTTCATGCTTAAAATTGTACGGCTTTACCTGAAATGTCCCCAGCTTTAAATATATATTCAAATACTTTTATTGAGTTTTCACTTATATGAATTCAGAATTCCAAACTTAACATTACTTATACAACCACACATACACCAAAAACAACTCAAAGGGGGTAGTGGGGTTACACAAACAGAGAACACCTTACTACTACATAAAATGGGGCAGGAGTTGACGGGTGGGGGTTAAGGGTCATGTTATCTTGTGCAGGCAAAGAGAGTTCCCTATTGAAATTTGTATTTATTAAAACATTTATATGTAAAACTTTTTGTACAGCCTTGAGAGGAGTACCTCAGTTTCTCCAGCTTTAAATAGGTCAGTACTTCCTCAAGCCAGGGTTGGAGCCTTAGGGCTCTTTTAATTAACAAGAATTAATTTCCTGCCAAGGAGTGTGACAAAAGCATCCACATTTGCTTGATTTTGTTGAAAGTGTAAACCCTTCAGGTGAGGTACCAAATATTGCCGTAATTGGGTTAGGGCTGATGCTTTTCTTACAAACATAGAAAATGGTGTCAAAGATGGAGCTCAACCTCGAGCACGACCAAGACATGCCTGAGGGTGGCCTCAGTCTGGTGACATCTTTCACATTTTGCATCAATATTTGGGAATAGTGGGAGAGGTGAAGTCAGTGAAATATGTGTCCCCAGCTTTGAAAAACATGAAAAATTGTCTTTGTTCATACTTCCATGGACGCTGTACACGGTGTACTACTACAGCCTCAGGGTCATTTTTGACCCGCCATTTAAAACCATAGTTAAAGTTTACGTTAACCGACACCTTCACACACAAACAAACACACTCACTCTCACACACACTCTTAAGTATGCTGGCGCAAATGTTTTTATTGCTTTGTATACAGTAAACATGTCTGAGTCTAGGAAGCATTGACCTGAAGTCAAAAACTGACATCACAGTCTCAGGCTACTGCTCCAACTGCAGTTTTAGATTTCAGCCTTTTTTAAGTGTCAACACAGAGTTAATTTTGACAGCACTTTTTAATTTCGTTTTAGTTATTGTCTTTTGTCTAAAATATCTTTTAGTCATAATTTAGTCATCTAAATTATTTTATTTTTAGTCTGGTTTTAGTTGGTGAAATTTCACAACATTTTAGTCGATGAAATCTGCTGTAAATTCAGTCGACTTATATATAAAGTGTAAAGTGTAAGGCATTTTTTTATGTTTCCTTGAATTTCTGAAGTCATGTTTTACACTTGGATAAAATGAAACATCTAAAAACCCTTAACTGAATGCTAGTGAAGTTTGAATGTATAAATGAACAGAAACAAATTGAACTTTTGTGTGAAATGCAAACACCTTTATTTAGGCTACCTGGCAGAGCATCTCAGTTACAATACCAGAACTGACAAAAAACAGTGAACCTACTCTACATGAATATATCAATTCACAAAGAGAGGAGCTCTGATTGGATAGCTCCACAACTTATCCCACCACCACCAAGCTAAGGCAGCTGTGATTGGATGTCCCTCTTAACTCATCCAACCTTTCCACACAACCAAAATAGCTGTGATTGGATATATTCCTAACTTGTCTCTACTTTCTACATGACCAAATTAGGTCTGATTGGATTAAGTCTCTGTCAAACATTTGAGTCTAGTTTTTATTTGTTGATGAAAATGTCAGTTAATTCAGTTTTAGTTTTTGTCCATGTGCACTTGTTTTTATTAGTTACTGTCTAGTTTTCATCAGGGGACAAAAGGTTGTTGACAAAAACTATGACAAAATAATTAGTCAACAAACTTAACACTGGTATCAAACTATTTTTTGTGCAGGTGCAACATAAGGTCAAGATCAGGAACATATTTAAAGTTCAAAGCATATAAAAGCCAAATTCCTTGAAAACACAATTACTATTGGATGCTACAGTCAGAGGTTGAAGCAGAGCCTCCGCTTGACTCTGCAGGATCTGGTCATGAGTCTGAATCTTGTCCTGATCCACTTCAGGTTATTGATGCCTCAGCTAGTGGGCAGCAAGAGAAGCACGTCTCTCTGAAGTTAATATCAGGAACTGTAATGATCGTGGAATGGGACTAAATATTTGTAAATGTAGTAACTGAAGCTTTGTAGGTCCACAGCAGCAGGCCGTCCAAGAACCAGAGAAGTTTTTGATGAAGAACATGTTCCTTCATGCCAAACAGTTTTTAGGTTTCAAATCCAGTTAAGCGTCTTTATTTCTGAAGTTTAGTGAAGGCAGGCTGGGACAGCAGGAGGGTCAAACTGACTGTGAAGGATTGAATGTTTTTGTAAAACAGCACATTACTCAGGATTACAATAGCACTTTACAATGATTGTTTTAATATACAACAAGGTTTTATTCCTGTGTCATCATTTATAACTTGAATTTGATCATGCGAGGGTGAACAGGTAAAGAAGTCGCAGCATAATTGAGATGTTTGATCAGCTGGTTGTCACTGCCTGCTGGTGTGTTTTGCAAATTAGATTCACTAGGGATGCACGATATTGGATTTTTTTTCCAATATCCAATAAGCTGATATTTTCTAATTCATCATTGCTAATACCAATACCTATATTTCTGGTCAAGAGCACAAGCTCTCTACTTTAGAAAAATACAGTACAGGTACAGTACATTTTTGCGAGAAACAGAGGAAAACAAGAAAAACAGCTTTTAACTCTTGAAAAAATGAAACCCTTCATTTTTAAATGTACCCATGCAGTGACGAGAAGGTGCATCAATATTGTACATTTGTGATTCTGTTGCCAAATGTCTGTGATCCCTGCCACACCCTAATTTCCCTACGGGGACAAATAAACTAAACTAACTATAGTTTACTATAAATTTGTGTAATATTCCAGCTGATATATGGCCGATATGTGTGACCGATGTATCAGCTGTAAATATCTGCAAAAATTTCAATATCGGCCGATACTGATACTTAATTTTTTAGGCTGATATCGGCCGATACCGATATCAAGCCGATAATATTGTTCATCCCTAAATTCACTTTTTCTTTTGCAGCTACTGTCATTTTTCTCATTCAGAAATGTACTTACATTGATTTTAAAAGTCCTTTAGAATCTCAGTTACAAAACAAAACTCTTACTAATCATCCATAACTGTTTAATTTCACCCCCTTATATTGATTTCATGTCTTTGTGTGACCTTTGACCCCACAGCCGGAGCTCCATCTACCACAGTGTTGAGGGTCCTCTGACCTACGTGCTCAACGGAGAGTTAATCACCGAGCCGCGTCCTCTGCCCTTACCCCCGACGCTGCCCCCCCTGCCACCACACCCCCTGCCGAGCCACACGTCCCAGGCCTCCTTCGTCTCCGCCCTCGCTGAGGAGGAGAGCTCGGTGGAGGCAGAGAAGACGGCAGAGCCAGGGCCTGTCACCCGACAGCCCCATGTCATGGCGTGCTACCAGAATTATCTGGCTCATTACCAGGCAAAGTCTCTCTCTGTTTTTCTTAAAGATCATCGGCGCTCTAAATAACAGACTTAACATTTAGTGCACATTTACAGAGTGGCAGTTTTCTGTTTGATGCTTTTAAATCTTTGTTTTTGTGCACCTTTTGAGGCCTTGTCCTCAGGTAGGTGGGTATTTTTGACACTGAGTCAACCTCTCCTCAGAAAGATGGCGGACGTTGTTAAACTGCTGCTGTTTTTAATGTTACTGACTGAGCCTTTATCACACAGTAACATACTCTCTACTGTTCCCTCGCTATGATGCTAATTTGAAAACACTCAGACGAAACAAACAGTGTGCTCGTTTCAGAAGGGACTTGTTTTATTGTTTAACTAGAAAGCACTCAGAGAGCACAAACCTCCACCAAGGTAGCTCACATATTGCTGTTACATCTATAAGCAATAGCTTCTGAAAATGTTAACAAAATCTGTCCAGTAGTTTTTGTGTAATCTTGCTAACAAACTAACAAACAAACAAACAAACAGACAGACAAACAAAATAAAGAACTAACAACAGACAAACATATAACCAGACGAACAAACACACAAACAGACAAACAAATAAACAAACCAATAAACAACAAACAGACAAACAAACAAACAGGCAAACACACACAAACAGACAAACATACAACCAGACAAACAAACACACAAACAGACAAACCAATAAACAAACAAATAAACAACAAACAGACAAACAAACAAACAGGCAAACAAACAGACAGACACACAAACACAAAAACAAATAAACAAACTATCAGGCAAATAAACACAAAAACATATGAACAAACTAACAGGCAAATAAACACAAAAACATATAAACAAACTAACAGGCAAATAAACACAAAAACAAATAAACTAACAGGCAAACAAACAGACAAACAAATAAACAAACTAACAGGCAAACAAACAGACATACACCGGCCAAAACATAACCTCCTCGCTGGAGGTGATGAATGAGTTTTTAGGGCAGGTAGTGCACTTGCCTCCCAGTAAAAAGGTTGCCAGCTCGATCCCTGTGTCGGGCAGGGCCTTTCTGTCGTGTTTGTATCATCTCCCCATGCATGCGTGGGTTCTCTTTGGGCACTCCAGCTTCCTCTCACAGACCAAAGATATACTCATGAGGTTGATTTTACCACACCGTCATTGTGACAGACGAGAGTAAAGACTTATGGAGCTTAAGCAGACAGCTGAGTGCTGCTCAACAGTCTGAAAGATGTAATCAGCTCACCACCACAACAACATGTTGGGCAATCACAGCGCGACACAAAAAAATCGACTACCAAATTAGTTGACAACACATTTGATTATTGAATATTAAAAACTGATTCACGGTTGCAGCCTCAGGTAAGATCCTTTACTCACTGAACTTTTCGTTAATGATTCTTGCTTAATGCTAATTGTTGTTGCTGTGATTGTAATTACTCTGCATTATCCGTCTGAATCTTTATTCCAGACTGAGTTCTTTCTGATAGGTAGATATCTTTTTGGCATTAACATTAACACAGCTTTGTGAAAATAAAAACTGCTATAAACAGTCTCTGTTGAATTAAACAGGAACCTGTGCCAGTGCCTTGAGCAATGGTTTGTTTACAGAACTATTTAAATGACTTTCTGAGTCCAGGGTGTACCGCGCCTCCTGCACAGTCAGCTGGGATAGGCTCCAGCCCCCTGTGCCCCAGAAAAGGATAAGCATTTTAGGTGATGGATAGATGGTATAAGTGTTTACTCAATATACCTGCAAACACCAGTTAACACAGCCACGAGTTCAACCGCAACACCAGTCAGACTTGTGGGTGGAATACATACTGAAAAAAATTAGATAAGTTCCACATCATGAGCATCATTTCAAGGTAATAAATAGTTTCTCACACTGTATTTATGTGTTTGCGTGTGGACAAAGACTTCTTTTTTTTAACTTCAAACTTGTGGACGGGATTGTTTTCAAAAATACTGTCCTTTGTGTGGACAGCCTGTGAAGTGATGTTTCCTTTTCACTGTAACAGTTCAGTAATTAAGTCTCTTTGCCTACATGCTCTCAGGTCTCAAATTGGTCCGTCAAGCAGCCCACCAATAAGAGGACGTCCAAGTCTTCTCTGCATCGTCCCCTGGATTTGGACACACCCACCAGCGAAGAGAGCTCCACCTCCTTTGACCAGCTCTCTGTCCCCAGTTTTAAGGTCTTTGTAACAACATTTCTCTTTCTGTTTCTTTTTCTTGGTGTGAAGCCCCATCGTCAGACATTATTGTTAATCTGTGGTTTAATGGTCCACGTACATCCAGAGAAAACACTGTAGACACAGCTACCCACATATTGAGAGTGTCCAAACTGTCTTCATCAAAAGAGAGAAAACAGTCTTAAGGCATTTGGGAAAGTGAGTAGAGCTGTTGAGTTACACGCCTGACACTTTTTTATCATAACTTAAGAGTGATAGAGGATATGTACCGCGAGTGAGGGGAGTTCCAGGCTCCAGCAATTAGAGGAAGGTAAGCAGTTGTGTACTTGGATTTAGCAGAAAGGTATCAAGCTTTTTTTGTAATAATTATTTAATAATGTTCACCAAGGGCAGTGTAGATCCTCAGCTGCTGTTATAGAAACATTTGGAGCCGCAGCTATGGGTAACAGACAGAGCCATCAGTGGACTCTCCCTATAGATAGAATATCAGACTAAAGATAATAGCAAGGTATAACAGTGATTCATCTCCGGTTTTACTTTTCTGTTCATCACAGCCGTGACAGAAACAGAGCTCGATTATGAAATCTGCACCGTTAAGCCAACAGACAGTTATGCAAGGATCCTGTCACCCTTTCAAAATAAAAAACACTATGATCTAAGTAATTAGCAAAGAGGGTTATTAAATTAATTATTTGTATTTTCTATGGCCTGGTCCCACATGATCTTCGGCTCACTACCTGGTGGTTGGGGACCTCTGCATTGTTTTTTTGCGATTAACATTTTTTATTTATTTCAGACATAACATAAAATATAACACCCAAACAACAAATCAACAACAAAACAGCCTCACCAACACACACGTTATCATCATGGTCATAAGACTCAGTTAAGCACCTTCATGCATCGTGGGAAGTAGATATACTAAAATAAGTAATAATAATAATAATAATAATAATAATAACAAAAAAGATTTTTTTATTAAACTATAACAAAAGTAATAATAATTCAATCCAATACATACCTACATATCAGCATGAACGCATATCTCGATACATACCTAAATATATTCTTGCACATCCATATTTGTAGATGAACACTTGAGAGAAATCATTAAATAATGATAATAATAATACAAATAGTAGTAATAAATATAATATTTACATATATATATTGGTGCATATACATACAAGTACATACAAACATATATTAAAAATAGCATTTTGAGGTTTAGCATTATAAGCAGCTCTACATTTACTTTTAATTTAATTTAAAGTATATATATACATATACAGTAAATGTGTTGAAAACTTAGTCCTGTGTTCATCCACGTTGACGGTTAACCAGTGTTTTGTGTAAATGTCTCTGAACTCTCAGGTGATAAAGCAAGGCCTCTCCGCCAGCTCTCTGTTGGACAGAGGAGTTCAGCTCATGGGAGAAAACAACAGGTAATGCACTTTATAAATATTTGGTCAAAATTAATTCACCCAGCAAAGTGAGATTTCTGTTCCCAGCACCATTGTTGTTTAATTAAGCCATCTTTGCTGTTTTTTATATAAATATAAATTGTTGATTTCAGCACATAGTTAGAGCTTCTGTCCTTGTTCCCCTGCAGCACACCGTACACCCCGCTGGATAAGAGAGCCATGGAGAACACTGATGAGGACACAACAACAGATGACTGGACTCTGGAGCAGCCGTTAGCACAGACCAGGACCACGGCCATCGTCGAAGTGAAGGGAGCCATCAACGTGGTGCTCACTCCACTCGTAGCTGAATCCCTGGACAGGTAGTAATTATCCAAAAGTGTATTTAATTGAGTCATTACTATGTCATGACTATTGTCTGTTTTCACACCAAAACTCTGTTTGTCTGTTCTGGACTATGATCCAGTGTGTGACATTTTTGCATAACTACCCCACATAAGGTCTGTGATCACATGGGGCCAATTAAAGGGCCAAAACGAGTGGGGGTGATTAAAAAATGCTCCCTCATCGTTCAGTGTTAATTGATGGACAGATGACTCCTGCCTGGCAGATATGAGAAGTTTTGCTATTTTTTACAGCCGATAAATTAGCCTTGAATGTCCCATTTATATTTATTGTGATACAGACAGAATGATAAAATGTGTTGGGGCAGTTTGCTTCATAATATCTATTTATCCACTTTTCTTACTCAAATATGTTTTTACTTACTCTTTGTCTGTTTTTAACACTAAAAGACTGTCACCATGAGAGGAACAGGTCAATTTTAGTTAAATAGAGGCTCCGTGCTCTTGACAAAAGAATATTGATATTGGCGATAATCAGTCTTGAAATGTCAGCATAATGAATATAGTCAGAAATCCAATATTGTGCATCGCCTATCAGTGTTGATTTTGTTGGCTAATTGTTTTCATCATAGTTTTTGTCAACAACTAGAACAAATCAAGCCTACATCAATACAAAAACCATCTGATTTAACTTGTGTTACGCAGTGTTAATTTGTTGACTCATTATTTTGGTCATAGTTTTCGTCAACACCCTTTTTTCCCCTCATGAAGACCAGACAGTGACTAATAAAAACAAATGCACATGGACAAAAACTAAAACTAAGTTAACTGACATTTTCATCAACAAATATAAACTAGACTAAAATGTTTGACAGAGACTTAATCCAATCAGACCTAATTTGGTCATGTAGAAAGTAGAGACAAGTTAGGAATATATCCAATCACAGCTACTTTGGTTGTGTGGAAAGGTTGGATGAGTTAAGAGGGACATCCAATCACAGCTGCCTTAGCTTGGTGGTGGTGGGATAAGTTGTGGAGCGATCCAATCAGAGCTACTCTCTTTATGAATTGATATATTCATGTAGAGCAGGTTCACTGTTTGTTGTCAGTTCTGGTATTGTGACTGAGATGCTCTGCCAGGTAGCCTAAATAAAGGTGACTGCATTTCACACAAAAGTTCAATTTGTTTCTGTTCATTTATACATTCAGACTTTATTAGCATTCAGTAAAGGGTTATTAGATGTGTCATTTTATCCAAGTGTAAAACATGACTTCAGAAATTCAAGGAAACATAAAAATGCCTTACACTTTACACTTCATATTTTTAATTTACAGTAGATTTCATCGACCAAAATGTTGTGAAATTATATCAAGTAAAACTAGACTAAAATTAAATCAATGTAGGTGACTACATAAACTAAAAGCTATTTTAGGCAAAAGACTATAACTAAAACTAAATTAAAAAGTGCTGTCAAAATTAACACTGTCACTAATACATATATATTGAATATATATGCGTGTAAATATATGTAAAGTTTGACGTTATTGCTGATTGGTCATGTCCCTTTACATGGGAGAACATTGCATCTTTTTTTATTATTATAATTAGCCATATTTATTTAATTACCTTTTTTTAAGCCTTTTTATGACTTCCTCTGTTTTGATTTCTTCCATCAAGCAAAAGCAAAGAGCTGTTCAGTTTTCATTTCTATTCACCAATAATCTGATTTTACAGCAGCAGAGCATCAGGACTTGATGTCTTGCCAGTCATGTCCTGATGAGGACTTGGCAAAGTCAATACACGTTGACAGGTTCCTGTTAAATAAAGGTTTTTTTTTGCTACATTGGAGTGCCTCAGATTTCCAATGTAACTCTGTCTTTTTGACAGTTATTCGCCATTTTTGAGTTTTACTCTTGTCCTTCATGATTGAAGAGCAACTGATGTTTCATTTCACCATTAAATGCCTTGCAATAGTTTTTGGATTCAACATTCTTACAAACATTTAGCTAGTTGCTGGAACAGAGTGGAGATGAATTATCTAAAGCTAGAAAGCTGACAGAAGGCAAGACATGAGGACATTGTTTGTAAAGATGGTTTTTGTGGGCTTGTGGATGATGTATTCTAAATTAGAGACAAAACATTTTACAGCCTCCAGTTTGCTTCCTTTAATTTCAGCTTCATGCCTGTTTCAATCTTCTCAGGTACATTGAATCCATGGTCCATTTTGTCAGTATCCGTCACCCTGCTGCTATTCTGGATGACCTACATGGGAAAGTCCTCAATGAAGCCTACCAAATCAGCAAGTCTACCGTCACTGAGTCTGTAAGTTCAACCAAGAACCATGCAGCTCTGTTGGATAGCCTTTTAAAGTTATGATCAGGGTTCCTTTCTCGACACACACCTTCATTTTCTGTTTGACCCAAGCAAGTCATACAAATAATGGTCGATTCAAACCTCAAAAAGAAGCTGTAATTGTTGCAGGAATATCAAATTTAATCTTCAGTTAAGAGTTGACATTGTTGTCAAATGACTAACTTCCCCTTTTGGATCTGGATCTGCACAGAGCCAAACAGGCAAGCA
The DNA here is from genome assembly GCA_037902135.1 of Cetoscarus ocellatus. Lineage (NCBI taxonomy): Eukaryota > Metazoa > Chordata > Actinopteri > Labriformes > Labridae > Cetoscarus > Cetoscarus ocellatus. The sequence goes on along the minus strand of JBAMNC010000787.1, from coordinate 68,312 downwards.
GGAGCACAAGCTGTCCAAGACTGAGGGCACGACCCCTGGATCCCTCAATATCTCACACGGCCAGACAGACCTGTCCGTCAAACCAGATAATGTGAAAATCAAGGGCCTCCAGGCCAATGTGTCCATTCCCAAGGTAAGACCCATGACCTTAAATAATGAGAGGCCAGCAGTGTTTCTGTGCTCTGATTGGAGGGGGCACAGGAGCAAGAGCAGTGCTGTGGATCATTTTTTATTTAAACAAGGACAGTGTTTTATGTTTACAGTGTTTTCAGTAGGGACGGTGGACAAGGACACCCTTAATCTCCAAAAGACAGATATGAAACAGGCTGTTAATGCAGTTTATTTACACTTCTTTAGCACGGACATCTGTAGTTAGTGTTGCTTTTTTGCACATCCATTTGCATTCCTGGCAAGCAGAGGTGATTTGTTATCATGGTCACAATTTGGGCTGTCGCAGTTTACCGAGATGGATAATGCCTTTATTAACAACAGCAATAATCATATTTGAGAATAAAACAGGCATATGGTAATACCCTGTGATTACTTGGCTCATAACTGGGGGACAGCTCAAGCGTAGATGGTAAGCAGCACAACAGAGAGATTTCTCTGACACAAACTCCAGAGGGAAGAACACAGAAAGATTGGTGAAGCGTCCACCCCATGCACAGCGCTGTGTGTGCTCACAGTTTGTGCCCTCCTCAGTTTAATGTCTGCAAATGAAAGCAACATGAAATGGGGCAAAACGTGGCAGCCCTAGAAAGCAGAAGGCTAAATACCTTTATGGACTGACCTTTTCAAGGCAAAAAATGCATACAGTTTAGCGGGGGGGCATGTTAACGGTGTGATTTAGAAATGCAGGGATTCCCAGTGGCTGGAAGTTGGCTGTCACTTGGCTGAAAGGGTAAAATTGAAATGGCTGCATCAGTATGTTTGGGACAGTTGACCAGCTTTTTGCTCTCTCAGGGCTTCTTGAGGGGACATGTTGATTCTTGAGGACAGAATATTTGTGTCGATCCACAGTATGGCTTTGGGGGGCAGGCACACACTCCCACTGTCCCCCTCTAAGTTGCTGTGCCCCTCTCTCCAATATCATGCCTATGATTTTATCTGGAGACGGAGCAGATAGGGGGGTCAACTAGTCCCCCCCACCAGTCTATGTGTTCACAAAGGAGGCAAAACCTTACTGGGGCATAAATATTATGGCCTGAAACTACAGCGTGAGTGAGGCTACTATTTCAAGTAGCCATTGTTTAAGCTGCATATCCTTATTCAATCAGTCATTTGTCTCTGCTGGATATACACTCAATCAATTAATCTTCATTTATATGGCACCATATTTGTTGAATATAAATGTATCAAAGGTAAGCCCCTTGAGATGTGGCATGTCATTTTCAAGAGTGTCCTCATGTCTATATGACTGTAAAGATAGTTACCATGGATGTATCATCAATACAACCGTACTCTGTAGCCTAAGGAACTATTAGTATGTTTTGTTTTTGTTACACTAAACTGAAATCAATGTCAGCAAGAGTTTTACTGTGTTTATGACTGCTGTTTCTCATTTGTGATAACTGCATTCTAGTTTTTTTGTTACCCATTGCGCTACAGCTGAACGAGTTTAGAAAAAGATCTAGTTGCGATTTTTCTGACAGATATAGCGTTTTCAATTCGATTCATGATCTTCTTCAAATTAAGCTTCAGTGCAATATTCACTATGTTTACAGTATAGACAACAGTAAGGAAATCAATGATCAAAAGCACATAACACATTATTCATCATCAAATATTGATGATAAATAATCTGTTTTCATTATTTAAGGGATACTCCAACTTGTACTCCTAAACAGAGGCTTTGTGTTGTCGACCTGCTCACCAGCACTTCAGTAAATGCAAATAGCTGCACATTTGTAAAACAGTCGACACAACAGATCCTGGGTCAGTCAGGAGCGCTGTAAAAAACTGCAGCTTTGGCGATCACATGATTGCGTTGTCTGAAATTGCGATTTCGATCCGAAAACGATAAATCTTTCAGTCCTACATTGCATACTTTTATATGGACACGGTCTCACAAACAGGAAAACTTCACCTCATACAGCATTTGACTTTAGTGAGGTCCACAGAATTAGGCTTTAGGTCTAATTATTTTTGGAGTGTCAAATTCTTCAGCAGAGTAGAGTTTAGTCAAGCTCGATCTACCTTCTTATATTTTGCTTTCTGTCTCGCAGGTGAACCTTTGCCTCCTGCAGGCCTCTGTAGAGGAGGGGTCTCCCTCATGCTCCAGTAAGTGTGTCACACATGTGTCTCTCGTGGCACTGTGCTTCGACAGGATCGCCACCCAGTTTAGGATGAACAGGTACGGCCTCCTCAAGTTCTCCTGTGGTTGTACTGTTTGTGTGTGTCATAAAATCTCTGCATTACAGTTAATGTTTGCTAATGCTAATAGTTTTTGTCATGTAGATATTTTCCTTTAAGGGTTTCAGTCATAATATGCACATTGCATATTGGACTTTTTGCTGATATTTCCAAACCCATTATCTCCAATAACAATATTTTTTGTGAAGGACAAAAAGCCTCCACTTTACCAAAATTGATCTGTTCCTTTCATGGTGATGGTCTATCTGTGTTAGAACATATGTGGAGCCAAAAAACAGCAATTAAGTCTTTGATGAATGACACTTTTAAAAGATATAATTGGATATTCAGTGACGATGAAGTTGACCATTATGGTAAATTTGTACATTCTGCCAATATTGCAGCCAAAATATGAGATGGATACAGCCAATATGTGCCAAAATATTGGTTGTGATTATTGCTGAAAATGTTCATATCCGCAGATGCCGATTGTTCAAATTTGTAGTAAATTATCTGCCAATACCGATATAATTTTGACAGTTTCCTTAGTTAGCACCCATAGATAACATCCCTATTTTCAGTCATGTTAATTTAAGATGCTTTTTGGATCAACCCTTGAGACCCAACTTCAGTCAGTTTGTTGTATTGGCAAACTGGGATAGTTAGCTTCAAATTTTGGGCCCTATCACATGCCTGTCTCAAAGAGTTTTGTCATTAAGAGCAGGTGTCCTCTCTGTTTTCCTACTGACGCAGGTTTTATTTATACGACATGCACTCATACTGTTTAAATAGCAAATGGTCATATGCTCTTGTCTGCTCCTAGAGATGTGTTTGTCTGAAAAGGAGGAGTGTTCAGGCACAAAGCTGGTGTGTTTCTAACCTATACCCAGAAAATGACAGTGTTTTAAACCACCAGAAACCTGGTCTAATGTCTTTAGTCTATGACCTGGAGTGTTTCTACCATTCTGAGGACACGCTAGGGAGATGGACTTAAATTTGCAAGACCAAGCACACTTTACTGAGATTGCTTCACCCACCCAGAATGCACAACAGCACACACACTCCATAGTTTTTCATCAGAGCATCTGTTAACAAACTGAATTTAGGTTAAAACAGGACAGAGAGCTGGGAGACAGCCTTGCTCTGCAGTGCGCCATTCCCCTGTATGCTCTGTTGCGCATAATACTCCCAGAAGAAAGAAAAACACACTCACAATTTGAGATTCTCATGCAACACAGGGCTACATTTATATTATCTGTATACATACTTATGAATGCCACAGATGATTATGCAATATGAGGAAAACAGCATGCACATCCAAAAATCTTCAGTACTGGGTGCTAGATACATAAAAGCAGCTGCAGAAAAGAGAAAAAGGTATGCTCACGTAGAAGATAGACCCAATCATTCCAGCAGAGAAAATAAGAAAACACATTGATAAAAGCAAAACAGATCATTAATGTACAACAAATAGATCTATCCAGAACATCAGCACATCTAATCCTGTTGGTCCTACTCAGAGATTTTATTTAAAAATAAAAAATTGCTTTTACGCACATATGGGAATGTCTGACTTGTCTGTTATGCTCTGAAAGGCTCTGATGTACCTGAAATTGAGCAATGATATGTTTTATACAGGGTCCTGTGTGTGCTCTTTGATTATACTGGTACAGCAAAAGAAGAGAAGTTAAATTATCAGGCCAGAATTGAGGACAAATAATGAAATGTGCTGTTTAAATAGCAATACAAGTCGACCTTTTTGCGCCCTATGCTTGGCTTTGTGCCTAAAATTTATGTTGTCAGAATAGCCGAAAAATGCCAAACCTCTGTGTGCCACGTGCTTTTAGACAATGCACCTAATGACTTAAGTCTTTCTCCTTGACTGGGTAAGCCAACTTAATAATGAACTTGCTTGATAAGATTTACTTTAAGCTAACTTTTTTTTATCCATTCCAGTTTTCACAGCTCACGTATAATCAACAAACGTGTATTTTCTGACTGTTTTCGACAATAGCAGCTAAGTCACTTATCCCTTTTGCTTCTTTGAAGGGGTATTGTGGAAGAGACGCCAAACACCACAGAACATGGGAGGCCCTCAGTCATGTTCGAAAAGTATGCCTCCGCCACCAAGATGCAGCCACAGTCATCGGGCTCACTGCGCTCCAACGCTGGCATCGAGAAAGGCAAAGAGATCGCTGCCAGGCTCAATATTCACCGTATCCACAGCCAGCTGCGGGGCCTCGACTCTACAGGTTGGTTTACATAGTGCTAGTTCTGGTTTCAAAGCAACTATATTTATTTAACATGATTCTTTTAAAGGTACTAGAGAAGATAGAAGGTATCCAAGGACATTTCTTAGTGTCTTTACTTGACCTTACAGCTTTGAAACATGGCTTTAGACCTTTAGATTGATTTATATTTTTTAATTAAAGATTTATGTCTTTATGTATTTAAATTCTGGATTTTTTTTCTTCTTCAACAGACATTGGCACCTGCGCTATCACAGCAATCCCTTTTGAGAAGTCTAAAGTGCTGTTTGGCCTGGAAGAAATGGAGGAGTTTTCACTGATCGATGAAACTGATGCACAGGCCACTGCAGATCTCAGCCGTTCCACCACATCTCTTGAGAAATGGGGCTGGATCATGTTTGAATGTGGCATAGAAAACCTCACCGTCAAAGGTAAAACCTCCTACCTCTGAGTTTTAGAGACTTTATTGAAGCCCATTATGACTGTATGGAGTAACTTCACAGATAAGTGAAGTATTTATTCTATGTGTTGCAGGGGGCCGTCAGTCAGGAGCCATTCTTTACAATTCTTTTGGTGTGATGGGGCGCTCCGACACCGGAGGAAAGACGGGGATGTCTAAATCTAATGGTTCCACAGGCTCACAGACTGGCAGTGGGTACAGCACCGATGTCTCTGATGATAACCTACCAAATGACACCACCAGCCCTGCCTCTGATGCCAATGAACACTCGGACTCTGATGACCAGGTAATAGCTTTTTATTCAATCAGACAAAATATTAATGGTGCCAGTTCATATTAGAACTGATTATCCTGTATGGTACTGAAACCTGGGAACCATGGACCAATGTATATAGAAAACAAGAGGGCGTCTTCAAGTTGGGCCGCATGTTTAAATGATCACCTTCAGTTTGTTCACTGTAGTTACCTGGGGTTGTACTTAAGGCCTTGGGGGACCAGGAAGTGCTAAATGCTAACTCACCTCAGCATTCAGGACTCATTCCTGCATCACTCCATTAGTCCCAGGGTCTGATTTTAAGTTGAACTAGAAAAGCACTCAGAGACCTCTGCCAAGCAGCTCAGAGGCCAGGGTCAGGACCAAACTCAGCACATGCATGGAGGCTGTTATCCTGTTTGAGCACAACAAGTTTTGGGAACATCAGCTAATATTTTGACTTTATATGAATTAATAAATGTCTTCAATGGGATTTCCCATAGTAAAGTTAAATGTTTTTTGTGATGTCGGACTAGATGGGATCCAGATGAAATTTACCTTGGTGATAGAGACATGGACCCCATATTATCCTGTAAAATTGGAAGGGTATCCGTTAAGAAATAGCAAAGATATGATTTTTAAAATTTCTGCCCAATGTTAACTTATGGGAATTTGTTTTAAGATTATTTTTTGGGCATTTTGTGCCCTTATTGAAAGAAGAGAGAGAGACAGTGGATAGGCTTGTGAAAGAGCCTGAGGGAGAGAGTAGGGAAGAACACTCTGCAAACTGGCCACAGGCTGGACTCTGACCTGGGCCAACAGAAGCATGTATATGAGTCGTGCTGGATGCTTACCACTCCACCAAACCAGCACCCAACATGTGGGATTTTTTTACATGTTGGGATTTTTTTGCATATAGACAAATATCTGTATCATCACCAAAAACTAATAATTTCTAAGTTGGGTCATTACCAACATCTCCAGAAAATTTCAGCAAAATCCTTCCAGTAGTTTTTTTGTGATCATGCTAACAGACAAACAAACAAACTGCAGCAATAACATAACCTCCTTGGCAGAGGTAATGAGTGCTCACCCAAAAAAAGTTCTATGAGACCGGCACGTATTTTAAAATCAGCTTGAGCCAAGAAGAGTAAGAACAAATCAAACAGTTAATGAATCATCACCAATCGATTTCATCCCCATGTGAAACCATATCGTGCTCTGTAGGATGAAGGGGTGGAATCAGACGACCTGAAGAAAGACCTCCCCCTCATGCCTCCACCTCCTGACTCAAGTAGCATGAAGTTGACCATCAGAGAGATCTGGTTCAGTTTTGCTGCTCCCACTAATGTGCGTTCACCTTCACAAGCCATCTCAAGGTAAGTTTAGAAAGACGAAATGTGCAGTTTAAGGAAACGTCTGGTTCATTTCCTGTAATTTTAGAACCTGATCCACCAGATGGAGCATTCACTACCACCAGCCTGAGCTGTTGGTACAAGCAGGGTTCAAAGTTAGCACCCAGTAAAAGTTCATTCCTAAGCAACAGAGCCCAGGCTAAACAGGGAAACAGGCTATGTTTTGAGCTCTACATTACTGCAGCTTCTATCTCCCTCTCCTCTGCTGTCTGCCTGCTGGAGCGTTGCAGAGTCACTCTAGTAGAGGTACACGAACATACACTGATACACATTCATGCACATGATGGTAAATAGACTTGAGCTTATATAGCACTCTTCTCGTCTCTATGACGACTCAAAGCAGCTTCACACCGCAGGCCACATCTGCCCATTCACACTCAGTCGCTCTCACATTCACTCAATGATGGTTAGAATTTCTATGTCAGTTGTCAATCAGCATCAACTAACAGATTCACGCCCTTTCATACACGTTTACGCGCCACTGACGCAGCAGTGGGAGCAACTTAGGGTTAAGTGTTTTGCCCAAGGACACATCGCCATTTGACAGCCTGAGCAGGACTCGAACCTCCAATCACCAACCAAGGGCACCATCAGACTGCTCCACTGTGTTTCTTGGTTCTAGCGAAAAACAGCTGATCTGAGACTTGAGCAGGCTGAGTTCAGTTCACATCCATGCAACCACGATACAGGAGGCATTCACTAAACCTTCATGATTTATAACATGTAACTTCATGATTTATCTCTGAAGTTTAATGTTGAAATCAAGTTTAATGAAGTATCTATCTGTCTGTCTGTCTGTCTATCTGTCTATCTGTCTATTTATTTATCTGTATATCTGTCTATTTATCTGTCTATCTGTCTGTCTATCTGTCTATTTATCTATCTATTTATCTGTCTATCTGTCTATTTATCTATCTATTTATCTGTATATCTGTCTATTTATCTATCTGTCTGTCTGTCTGTCTGTCTATCAATCTATCTGTCTGTCTGTCTGTCTGTCTATCTATCTATCTATCTATCTATCTATCTGTCTGTCTGTCTGTCCATACATACATACATACATACACACACAAAGCTGAATTATGTGTGGTTAAACCATCGAGCCAACACCTCTGGGTTTATTCTTAGCGTGTGCATTTATTAACAATAACTTCCCCACTGTAACAGGTACCTGCCGCTCTCTGAAACTTCTCCACATGAACTCTGTGAAACAGTGCTGCATTCTTTCCAAACACGGAAAATATGATGCTCGTTATGATCACACTTCACATTTTGTTTCATCAAGGTACAAAAACACAAACTGGAGCAGCCAGAGATACAAACAATAGTCTGCTTGATCAGGTTTTGAAACCCTGTGCAGCCCTCCCTCTCAATCTCTGTGGACTGTTAGTTGGTTTTGAACTTCGATAAATCGTCACAATGACATTAAAAAAATGACCAAACCTGTCATGAAAATATGAATAAGAAAACAGAATAAGCTTTGATTTTTTTTTTTTTTTAAATTTCTTTGTTTCTGCACAAGAAATGAGAGATAAAATCATCTTATGTTTTCATCAAATCTTTAAGCTGCGTCACCAAATATAACTAAAAAATAGCTTTATGACTTTAAGTGAAAGACAATAGAATAAACAGAATGTATGTGGTTTGAATACTTTGTTTAATCTACTAAAATGAATATTTATATTTGCATTTGCATTTAAATACAGTAATATTGGTCAAATTAATTTTGATATAAAAGCTTTGTTTTTTGGGGGGATTTTTAGTTATTATAAATGTTAACTTTGTGATATTGTCATTTTAACAAACTTTGCACTCTCTCTGTTTTCATACTCGATGATACATACACATACATTATATTCCAAGTTTTTAACCCTCTTCAAAGACATCATAATAAATAAAGGCAGTTGAGATATTAATAGATAATAAAATATGAGGAAAGCAAATTTAAATGAATGGAGTAAGAAACCATATAGACTCATATTTAATTCCTGTTACTGGATTTCTTTACAGGCAGTTGAATCTGTTGAGCACAGCTACTCCTGCCATTGGAGCCTGGCTGGTTCCCATTGACCAACTCAAATCGTCTCTGCGGAAACTGGACATGGAGGGCACTCTGCGAGTCTGTGCTGTGATGGGCTGCATCATGACTGAAGCTCTCGAGGTAAGCAGAGCTCGTGTGGACCCAAGCACGTCACATATGTCCTGTATACTCTGACGGCTCCATGACATTAGCTTTTGACTGAAGCAGATTTTATTTTATTTTATTTTATTTTTTATCGAGCCTAAATTTGAAAGGATTCTTTATCTGTTACTGTTGACATGACAACGTTGTCACCAGAAACAGAAAGGTTTTTCCTTTGCATTTTCAAAAGTGCTCTGCGTTCACATGGAGACAGTATGAAAGCGATCCGCTTTCACATGGATCTGCAAGAATGACTGAAAACGCAGTAGCGTGCTTGCCAGGCCAGTAGTTGGTGATGTTGGTTTGTAGTGAAACAGCCGTGTTACAACTCTCGTCTGCACCGTAACACTTTCTGGTGAAGACAAACTTTTCAGTTACAATCACCAAGGACTCAATCTCTGCTGGTCAGAGTATTGACGCAGCAAATCCACATCTTGTTGGAAGAGTGGTAACAATCTGAGCACAGTAAGCAGCACACATGTTGCTCTGTAGTCAGCCATAGCTATTGTTGTGTATCCTAGGTGCGCATCGCTGTTTTCCCTGACAACGCTGAACCCTGTTTACACTGAGATGGATATGCAAGCATCATTTACTACTTATATGTGACATGAACCTCGTCAACAACAATCCCCACCAAGTTCTCCCAGTAAACTTCTCAGGAGAGCAGATTTTGTCAGGTATCACTGAGTAACTATGACAACCACAGACTGACCGGCATCTTCTGCGGAGGATTTTCACATTCTCTCCCAGTTTCCCAGCAGTGATCCACAGCTTCCTGGCTTCTCTGATTTGATTGTCCGTGAGAGAGACCAGTGGAGACATGAGTATCACAATGGGGTTTGGAGTCCTTCCCATCTTCCTCATGACCAGAGGAGCCAGTTGGTAGATCAAACTCTTATTGAAACCAGTTGGGAGAAGAGCAAAAACATTGTTTCCCATAAGAAAAGATTTAAGTGATGTTCTTTGCTCCTCTTTTTCAGGAAGAAATTGAGTCCATTTCTGATTAAAACCACAGATATTGCGGCATCCACGGAGACCGCTTCACACGCCGCCATTGTTTTCAAACATGCAGTCACTTCCCGCTGACGTCACGTCTGCAGCTCCCGTCTCTTTCCCCTGATTGGGTCATTCAGCTTTTAGCTCAGTGAAGATGATTGGAGCTTGGCAAGATGGATCTGTGTGATTTCAGACAATGAATCAGGCAGGTCCATCTGCTCTGCAAGGTTAACGCCAGGCACCGTTCTCGTGTAAACGGAAGGCGCAAACGCAATGAAACTCTCCGTTTTCGGCTGTTTTTGTTGTCATGTAAACAGGCCCTATAAGTTGGCTCCGTAACCATGAGGTGAGTGTGGATTCAGTTTGTTAAATTCTGAGTTGAAAGTTCCCAGTCTTCAGAGATGGTCCTCCCATCCTCAATGTGGGGTAAGAGGCGGGGTGTCGTATTTTGGAGTCCTGGAAGGCACCTTTTCACCGATCGCCCTTAGACAACTAATAACCTTGATTATCTGATGACTGGTTTTTATTCTCCCTTGTTTTGTCTTCCACAACAGAAAAAGAGCATCCACATTCCCATCCGGAGCAAGTACAACCGCGTGACTAAACGGGCCCGTTACCTGCACGAGAACCCCTCCTGTATGCTCTGTAACATCCTTCACCGCTACCTGCAGCAGGCCGACTACTCCGTCATCGAGGAGGCTACCATGGTCAGTGGAGAGCCTCTCTGTCTCTCACTCTGTGTGGTGTCATATCTCAGGATCATTACTGTAAACTGTCTGGTATAAAGTTTATGAGGTCATTTGAACTGAAATCACTGCTTATTTTGAAATGTTTCCTGGACTCTCTTCTTTGATTTATCTGACACCCGAGGCACTTCTCCTCACTCCTCTTTTCTCTTTTACGTCCCAGAATGATGGAGTTCCAGCACTTGTGACTCTGAAGAAGGGCCTGGTTGCTTTGGCTCGACAGTGGATGAAATTCATTGTTGTCACTCAGGGATTTAAAGCTATTGGCCTTGTGAGGCCAAACCAGCTCACCAAACCCAAGGAGCCTCAACAGAGCCAGGGCGAGACGATCCTGGGCTTGGACAATGGCGCTGCCCTGCAGAGCGACACCAGCGCGGACGGAGCTGAATTTGAATTTGACGCAGGTGGGAACTTACTTTTTAAGTGGGCTTACAGAGGGTATGCACTGACGTCACTGTTTGTGAGCCAGACTGGCAGGTCATCCCGCTGAGGGGCAGAGAGCAACGTTCAGTTATTGATGTTGGTGGAGGAATTTTTGGTCTGCCAAATTTTTCTTGATGATGTAGATTCTAGAAATGACTAAATAAATGTTTGGAGCCATAATAATGCAGCTTTTATTCACCTGAGTCGTAGGTTGAAGCTTTGTAGTGACTGAAACTCTGTATCTGCATGATTTTACAAATATCCAAAATGAGATTGATGTCCCAAGGCTTTCTCTGAATATATGGTTTTAGCATTTAACTGTAATTTCCTCCAAATTCTATTTAATCTGATACCCAGACTGCCATGATAAGAATGTGAAAGTAATGCCATAATTGGCCAAAGGGAAGTTATGAATTCATCCATCCACAATCTATACTACTTATCCACTGGGGGGTCGTTGGGGCCTGGAGCCTATCCCAGCTGACACTGGGCGAGATACACCATGAACTGGTTGCGAGCCAATCACAGGACCACATAGAGAGACAGGAAGCTGGAGTGCCCGCAGGGAAGCCACACATGCACAGGGAGAACATGCCAACTCCACACAGAAAGGCCCTGACCGATCTGAGGATCAAACCTGCGACCTTTTGCTGTGAGGCACATGCACTACCTGCTGCGCTACCATGCCGCCCACAAATGGTAGTCTTATTAGTTAAATTCTTCATTGATTTGTGGTAAAATCTATTAGACTTCCTATTTTTAAAACATTTTTTTTATTGGCAAATCAGCCGTTAAAATCGGTCTGCGCCAAGTTGTATGTAGGGTAAAAGAATAAAAACATGATCTGTTTCTCTCAGTGCCTTGTCACTTAAGATATTGATCTCTTATTTTATGAATTATTTACTGTCTTTATTTTTTCCAGTAAAGACTAGAGGACAGAGAACGAAGCAGGGCTCACATTCATCTTTACCTTAATGTGTGTTCGCTTGATTTTATAGTGCCAGTTGACTTTGTCTTCATTATAACCCTGATGTTTCGGCTCCAAATGTTTCCACAACATCAGTTTTATCCCCACTGTCCACAGTAAACATGATTAAGTAATGATAACAAAGCCTTGAAACTTTTCTGCTGAATTTTTATGTTTTCTGCTTTTGTCAGTCTGCTCTTTGCCTCTCAGTGGCTGTCTGTCCACACACTTTCACTGACTGACGTCTTGTGCGCACCCTCCATATTATTATTATGACCCTTAGCCTTACAAACTCCTTTTGAATGTTTTCAGAAATATGATTAACAGTTTTCTTGTTAGAAGGACTCTGTGTTGGACTTTAACCTGTTCAGCCCCAGCCCCTTTTTTAAGCCTCCTGCTCTAAACCCATACCCATAAAGAAAGAGTGTATCTCTGCAACCACAAGGTCTATTTGAATAATTTTGGTGTCATAATAAAAGTAACCCTTGAGAGATTTGTCCAGATGTGTAATTATCAGTATATGTGTTACTGGGACAGAGTAAATGAAGATAGAAGTCAGAATAATTTGAAAATCTCATCCTCGTCTAAATCAAAAACAATTTTTTATTGTGAATATCTCTCTTAGAAATGATGCTGGAGTGGCTGTGAAACTCTAAAATTGAATAATAAAATATGTTTACATCATCTCTGTGAAGGATTATTGTTATAAAGTGATGCAGAGAAAAATTAAAGAGGTTTGATAACAACATGGTCAGGCAAGGATTTTGAAAAACAGTGCATATTTAGCCAAAAGTCAAAAATATATGTATTTGTCAAATAAAAGCAGACATGGCTATAGTCTTAAAGGCATGGTTCACTGCTTTGTGCTGTTGTGTGGAGGAGCTTTTCTCCTGAGCCCCGGCCGACCCAAAATTGGGTCCTATGGGGCTGAAGAGGTTTTAATTGTGTAGCAGTGGTATAGTTTTTCTTGGAGTTTTATTTTATCTAATTATTTTGTGAAGCCACAGTGAGTGAACACACCATGCTGCTGGAGGGAGCATGCAGCCGCCCACCACCCAAAGAAGCAAACTCTGGTCCTGTGAGCGGCGTGGAGATCATGAGGAAGCTGTCCAAGTCCCACACACACAATGAGTCCGCACTCCGGATCAAGGTATGTTTGTATGGCCTGTATGGCATGGTCCGTTTGAATATGAAGACAGCCACTGATCCCTGTTACGAGTCACCAGCCAATCACAAGGCCACATAGAGAGACAGACAACCAACCATTCACACCCATACCTAAGGGCAACTTAGAGTCACCAATCAACCGAATGAGCATGCTTTTGGTCTGTGGGAGGAAGCTGGAGTGAAGGAGGGAAGCCCTGTTTTTCTTTCTTTTTGTGTCTTGCCTCACTCCTGAGTCCATGACAAGCAGATAGACTCCATTGTTTTGATTGTGCGTGCAAGTAACAAGAAAGAGACAGTCAGAGCTCACCCACCACTAGCTAGCTTAGCTCAAACCCTGGGAGTCAATGGGAAGTGTTAGCCTGCCTCTTCCTGCAGCCATCAGATAAACTCTTCAGCAACTCCAAACGGTCCTGTGTACTTGTGATGCGTTTTTTGCCCCTTTATGTTACTTCATCTTCTACTATCACTATATTATCTCCTACTGGTAAACAGAGGCTTTGTTTTGTTGGCCTACTTCTGCGGTGGTTTGCGCTAGAGATGTGACATTCGTGAATGAGTTGAGACTTTTGAACAGCTCTTTTAAGTGAACAATGAAAATTTCTTAATTGATTATAGTTGCAAATACGATTATAGTTCAAGATAACGTAACATAACCTGCAAAAAAATGAATCGCAACAAGCACACAAGACCGTTAAGAGTTGCTGAAGGGTTTATCTGATGACTGTAGGCAGAGGCAGGCTAACTGTACCCACTGACTCCCAGCGTCTGAGCTAAGCTAATTAGTAGTGGTCAAGCTCTGCAAGTCTCTTGTTACTACACACAAAGTCGAGGGAATGGTGTCTGTCAGCTTGTCCTGGACCCTGGAGGCAAGACAAGAAAACAAAAAAAGTTGGTATTTCCCTTTAAATTTAATACACAAGGTAGAAAAGTAATTGCAAATCACAGTATTCTGTTTTCATCTTCAAATGAACTGGTGTTGATAGTGGTCATCATTTGTCACAGTCACCTTAAAATACTCAAAGCCCTGTCCAGTTTTTGAACGTGAAGATCTCTCCTAAGCCGTCTGTACATTTGTCACACTCAGGGCTCCCATCCTTACCAGTCTCTGAGCTACACCAGCGGTGACACAGCAGCTGACTCACCGGCCCATGTGAGCCGTGCGGGCCTGCCAGCCAAAGACAGCCCCAGGAAAGAAAGCCTCCTGAGCAATCTGACAGGAAGCTTCCGGAGTCTGCACAACCTGCTGGAGGGCATGCCCCAGAGGAATGAGCCGTCTGCCTCCGCTGCAAAGAGCAGCTCCCTCACTCGCACAGGTATTCATGCCTGTGCTGCTGCTTTGCTCTTTTAAGGACTGTCTGCAGAAGCTTCAGAATATCTGTTGTTCTGATGTTGATGGTATAAGTTATCTTCACTTCAGCAGCAAGACTGACCCCTGCTGCTGATCAGTATAAATACAGTAGGAGACCAAATAAGACTCAGAGCGTGGATCCTCCTTGTAGCAAATGTATGCACAGCTTACCAAGTAACTGACTATGAGGAGCAGAAAACTCAGTCTTTATTAATCTCTAATAACTTTTAAATTTGATTAAACATAGACCTCTTGTACCTTTTTTACTGCACTCCTGATCAACATCTTAAGACCAGTGGAAAAATTGCAAGAATTTACATTTTGCACTGTTGGATCTTAAGAAGGTTTGAAGTAGAGCTTCAAAATGTAAAAAGATGAAATGGCAGGGAAAACAACTAAACTGAAATAGGCTGTTCATCAGCTGATCAAAAGTTTAAGACCGCAGCTCAAAAAAACCCAAAACCCCTCAAAACAGAAATAGAAGTGCTTAAAAAGGACTCAGTATTGAGCAGCTCCACCGTTGTTGCTGATCACTTCAAAAATTGCTTTAGGCTGCTTGATGCTCCAAGTGGTGAGGATGGCTTCACAGAGGGCATCCACTGTCTGGAACTGATGTCCATTTTTGTAAACTTCCCTCTCCATCCCTCCCCAAATGTTCTCAATTGGATTTAGATCAGAGGAACACACAGGATGGTCCAAAAGAGTGACAATAATCTCCTAAAGAAGTCCTTTGTCAGGTGGGCATTATGAACTGCAACGTTGTCCTGTTGAAAACCCAGTCATTACCCCACAGACGAGGGCTCTAAGGGTGAATCCCAATTGTACCCCTTAGCCCTCCCCCTTCGTCTTACCCCTTTGTCTACCCCTTCCCCTTAGCCCTCTGTTTTGAGGGCCATGGGGAAGAGGTGAAAACATGCCCCTAAGAAATGAGACGCCACTCGATTCACGCGACGTCATCACTCAGAGCCACTCGCTGGCTGTGTCGTAGGTAGATGCAACTATAGCCGTAGCTACAGCTGTGATAGCTAGCTCGTTATAAAGAGCAATTTTAAAATATGACCAACAATTCAAAACATGATAAATATTTACTTGATGATTTAATAATTGCCTATAATTATGCGCTTCCTTCGGTCTCCTCTCTGCCTTTTTGACAGCGGGCGCGGTGTATTATGGAAAATTCTCATAGCCCTTCGTTTCAAGTGAGGTCCCGGTCTGTCTTCGTTTCAAGGGCTGTGTAGCCCTTCATCCTAGCCCTTCCCCTTAGCCCTACTGAGAATTGGGACACCCCTTCACTAGTGGTGAACACGCAAAACCAAGGAGTAAGGGGTAAGACAAGGGGTAAGGGGTAGAATTGGGATGGACCCTTAGTCTTGACCACACAGACAAGGGCCCCAAGTCATTACCAAACAGATGAGGGCCCTCAGTCATTATCACACAGATGATGGCCTTCTATTGAGCATCATCCCATGTCTTGACGGACAGCCAATCAGATCCTCCGGCTCAGGGCTGGTGACATTTTTTGGGGTTTTCCACTTGACTTTTTTGTTCATAACCCTCAGGATCTTTTAAGAATTTTAAAATGACTGTCTTACTGCATCCAACCTCAGCAGCAATGACATGCTGTGAGAGGCCTTGCTTATGCAGCTCAACAATCCGACCACGTTCACAGAGGGAAAGCTTTTTGCCTTTGCCATCAGGAGGTCATGACAGTGTGAATACCTGACAGAAAATGACATTGAATCCACATTTTTGTGCAGATTTTGTCTTTTAAAGGCTGTGCTCTTAAACTTTGGATCAGCTGACTAAAGCATGTTTGAGTTTAATTGCAGTTTCCAATACATTGCTAACTCACATTTTTGGTCTCACTCTCTCATTTCTTCTTTTTTCATTTTGAAGCTTCACTTAGAGTCTTCTGAAGATCCAACAGTGCAAAATGCAAATTCTGGTAATTTTTCAACCTGTCTGAAGATATTGATCAGGAGTGTATAAGGCTTTATTTGAGTGAAAGTTCGTGCAAGTTTCCCCCATGACGTGGCGTGCCCTGACTCTGTGTCCCGTCTCTCAGGTACGGACATGTTGACTGAGCACCCTCTGCTGTCTGAGCCTTCCTCTGTCAGCTTCTACAACTGGATGTCCAACGCTGTGGGCAACAGGACGGGGGCAGGAGTCCAAGATTCCCCCGTAAACCGCTCGCAGCACAACAGTCTACAGACAGGTAAACCTCTGAGCTCAGGTGGGGGGGATGTTTCCTCAGGTTAAACCAAAACTTTTATTCAGAAGACTTAATGCCATGATGTTGAAGGTGTAGATCATTATGAACACATTCTTCTTACTTTTATTTCAAATTGTGGATACAACAAATACAGACTGCAAGCCATTAGAAGACAATATGAAATAGTTAACTCATCATCTTTGAGTCATTAGTAGGAGATCTATGTTATTCATACATACAGAAAATATATATTTTTTACCAATAAGTCAAATTTGAACTCTTAATTGTAAGTCGTTATTACTATTTATTTATTATTTTTTCAATTATAAACACAACTGTTTTTTTTATGTACAATTGCCTTTCCCAAAGTTTAGGTCCTTAAGTGTATACTAAATCTAAAAAAACATAGTTTTGTCTCTTTAACGATTCATTCATTAAAATAATTATAGTGCCGTATTGATAATACTGTCATCTAAAATGTGTCCCTCATTCTGTTTTACTCTTGTTAGTGAGTAATAGGCATTTATAAATCAGTTATTAGATAATAACTAGGGATGCGTGATATTGAATTTGTGCTGAAATCTTTTATGTCGATATTTCCAAACCAAATCCACTTTATTTATAAACCACATTTTAACCATAATTAAGTTAACTAATGTGCTGCACAGTCACTATCAGGCAAGCAAGAACAGAATGAATTGAAAATACTATAATAAAAACTAAAAATTAAAACCAAATTACAGTGTACTATAAAAACAATTTTTAATATTAACTCATTAAAGAACATAAAACACAAGAAAAAATGTAAAAATAAGTATTAAAAATTAGAATTAACAAAATTAAAAGCCAAGCCCTTAAAACAGAGACTACACAGCTCTCATGCTGAATGACTGATATCAATATCTATATTGATACTGATATTTTGTGTCAAGAGCACAAAGTCTCTTAACTAACTACTTGATTAAACTTGATTTGTTCAGCTCATGGTTGCAGTCCATTTATGTAAGACACAGATGTGAAACATGACAACATTTTAATCTTTAATGAATGAACACTTAATTTATACAAGTGAACATTGAGGGACAATGTGCTAAATCATTATGGTACATTGTATATTTTTTACAATATAGCAGCCTATATATGGGGTATTTATGGCCAAATTGTGGGGTCAAAATATCAGCTGTAAATATTGGCTTAAATGTTTATTTCTGCTGAAAATGATGATCAACTTATTAGACAAAAATATGCCGATACTAATATTGGTCAGGCAAGATAAACAAGTTCTCAAAAACTTGGTTGTGTTTTTTTTTTTATCAAGTTTCTTCATCGTTTTCCCAGATGATTCACTTAACCCTTCACTGATGCTTTATTAACGCATTGATAGAGGATTCTTGGTTTTAAAGGGATAGTTCAGGATTTTTTAGGTGATGTATGAGGTACATGGCATTAACCTGAACATAGGCCACAGAGACAGAGATCAGCTCTGCCTCTGTGCAGAAATTGTCAGCACCAAAGCTAGGGCTACACAAAATCTACCAAATCCACCAAATCCACTTACCGGTGATTTAAAGAATTTTGGGGTAAGCCAAGTCACAGCTAACCTTGCAGTGTAGATGGATCAGTCTGATTCAGTGTCTGTAATCAGGCAGATATATCTTGTCAAGCTTCAATTTACAATGATTGTGAGCAGCCCAGTGAGAACAGCCTAATCAGAGTCCTTTGGAACAGAAATAGAGTACAATAAACATTTATTCATCCCACACAGGGAAATTTGTAGTGTTACAGCAGCAAAGGGACAGCAATGATAAATAAAAAAATAGACTTAAGTATAATAAAGCAGTATGTACATTATTATTAATATATTAAAGACTAGAAATATAAACAAAAAAAATAAAACTATCAGAATTATTTTCACATTCACAAAATATTTGCACATGGGAATGCTGCATGTTGTTGGAGAACTGCACAGTTTATGGTGACAGGGAGCAGTGCTGGTTGGAAGGAAGAGGTTGGAGCTGCGAGCATGACAACTGCAGCTTCAGTTTTATCAGATCTTGACCCCATCTTTTCATTAAATGAAAGATGAATAACAACTTTAAACTTCTCTGCAGTAAGGGTACTTCACTTCAGACGTGTTTAAGCAGTAGTTTGTTCCATGACTTTGTCCCTCACACTGCAGCAGTTGCACATGCCTACTTCATTATCTGATTGGCCATAAATGAATGTGATTGATGGAATGATTGTCCAATCACCTGCCTGATATGTTTTCGAAATATTCTGCCCATTCCCACACTCTTTCTGTGGGCTATTTCCTAGCTGGACTGGTGAAACATATTGAACAGTCCACCTGGTGGATCAGGTTTAGCCCCAGCAACAGTGTAGGGTGATTATAAGCTATGTTCAAACATTTACAACTACGGCTTCCTTTTCCACTTGCAGGCTGCTTTGTTTGGGTATTTCTTTGTTACACAGTTCAGTCATCGTTTTCTTGGCTGATACCATTAACCTCATACACCCCTGTTTCAAAAATCCTGCACTATCTCTTTAAGAAACAAGTATGTGCTTGATAATATTATACAGCTGATGAGTTAAGCACCATGTAGTCCTCACTAGCAGATTTTGTTATGATGCTGTTAGTAACCTTGCTGATCTTTTTCCCTGTGCAAAGGATTTAGCAGCTGAGCATTTTCAATGAATGTTTATGTATCATTGCTGATTTACTAGAGCCCCTGGATTCTCCCATCAGCCACTACCAGTATCATCCACTACCATCAATGAACAGTCCAGAAGGTCAGGGGTTGTGACTCAGTGTTGTGCTGAAGGTGGTGATGTAGTTCGTAGGAGTTGTTTACCCCTTGTAGTTTGTTAAATAGCTTAAACCTGAAACAGGGTCATCGATGGTGTATTTCTAAGATTACCTCCTTTTCACGCTGGAGTAAAATTGAGTTATCCCAGAGTAAGAAAAGAAACGTGAACATGTGTGTGTAGAATTTTCAGCTGTCATAGCAAATGCAAATTAGTTTGATATTTGGATGTTTATTTGTTGGTAAATTGACCTTTCTGCAAGTGACTATGATGCTCAGAGGAGCTGAACGCTTCTTAATTTGAATACACTGATAAACCAACTTTTATTCCTGCTGGAGTTATTTGAGCCTAATACAGAGTGGTGCAGGGACAGTGATAGCCAACATGGAAGTTAGCACCAAGCTAGTTCCTTTGGCTAAAGCCCTATGAAATCCTTCGATGTGATCTTGGAATATAATGAGGTCTGTGGGGAACAAAAGTTTATGAAACTGTTTGTCCTTCATGATAATCTTAAGGAACAAAATTAACTTCCACAAATGCTTTTAAGTTATTACTGGGATTTAAAGCTATGATGGAGCTACAGCATGGCAGTTCAATCTAGAGGCAGCTACCACACTTCCAACCTATAACGCCTTGTTGTGACCTCTTGTTCCTCTTAATTGAATGACCTGATTAACTTGAGGCTAATGGCTGTGTATTGTGTACGTATTAATGATTATTAAAACATGATCAGAAATTTTAACTATAGAACGCCGCCAAGGCTGTAGTCCTTGTTAGCAGTTCGTTAGCAACCATCCTTTTAAAAACACAGCAGGGCTTTAAAATCCTACAGTGGGATAATGTAAGTTGCATTTTATGTTGCAAAAGTAAACTTGTGCTTTTTGCGTGGATGTTTATCACAGTATCTATCCACTGATTAACAGTAGGTGGTTTCTTACAAAGCCATTGCCTGGATATGCGAATATTATAAGGCGACAGCCCTTGTTCATCACAGCCCTTATTACAGGTATTTATCCAAAAAGCCGTTATAAACTTCCATATGCTAAAACCCCATAGACATGGCCTTAGATGCTAGCTCACATCCAGATTTAAATGGTTAAATGCTAAATGGACTTGAGTTTTTATAGTACATTTCTAGTCTGAAAGCAGCTTCACACCACAGGTCACTTCTACCCATTCGCACCCATTCACTTTCTCATTCACTCACTGATGTTGGAGTTTCTATGTCAGTCGTCCGTCAGTATCAGCTAACACATTCATGCCCTTTCGTGCCTTTTAAACACACCACTGAGACATTTGGGGCTGTATTTGTTGCCCAGTGACACACTGACATGTGACTCAAACCTGCAGCCTCTGCATTACCAGCCAAGGGCACTATCAGACTGTGCCACGATACCCGGTCTAAGGACTCATTCCTGCACCACTCTGTCTAGATTTTGATATGAAGCAAACTTGGTATTAATCAGCTGTAGGTGCTACCTCAAAGGCTATCTCTGGTCACTTAGCATAGCATCGCTGAGAAAGGGCTTACTCATGTTTAAAGTGTTTTTTACAGCCACTATAGAGGGATTTGTGCCACTGTTACCTTCCTGTCCCAACTCATCATTAATGTTTAGTAACCTTAATTTTAGACATCCCTCATAGTGCTCCAACATCTGTTCCTCTCAGCTCCCACTTCATTGTTGTTAAACAAACATCTGTGCTTCTCTCGTCTTACATCATTCCTGGATTATAGATTGTTGAATGAATAAATAAAGTCGTCCCTTCCTAAACTCTGCTGTGCTATAAACTGTTTCAGCCAGCAAAGCCCTAAAGAAGCCTACCTGACCACTGCTGTAAGTTGACTTGTCCCATCTAAGACCATCTCTTCCACATCCTCAGGTGGGGCATGTAACCTGCCCACAATCCCCTCAGCTTCAGACTTTAACACGGTGCTCTCCAGTGACCAGAATACGCTGGATGGGACCCACTCCCAGCACTCCCAGCACAGCACCAGCCAAGACGACATTGCCGACATCGAGGAGGGAAACCAGTGTCCAGCTGCCGTTCAGCTGGCAGATGCTCAGGTGCTGTGAATACACACGTTTGCAGGACTTTAACCATTTTTCCATCGAGCTGGAGTCAGTGCCTGACCCAGAACCAGGTCTTTGTTTTTCCACCGCCTGAGCACCGGTCCCGGGCTCTCCAAACTGGTGCTGGACTGGTGCCACAGCAAGAACCTAGCTCTAAATATCTTTTATGAGGCATTAAAATATTATTTATAGTATTAGTAAAAATTATATTTGGAAACAATGGTAAAGGTGATATATTTGTGCTTAAATTGGCTTTAGTTATGTGTTGTGCTCATTAAATTATGAATCTTTAATCGTTAGAGATAAAAATATATTAATGCTGGTATAATCCTTTTTTGAAGCTTTACATTTGCTACGTTTTGTTTATTTATATCTTTTTCTCCTCATTGAAAGTGCCTGACAGTATGTAACCGTGCGGCCCTCAGACACTGAAAAAAATTATGTGGCCCTCTTGGTAATCGAGGTCGCCCACCCCTGACCTACACAGTGAATGTTTACAGCACTTCACACGTCGCACATCGGTCTGATCTCTTATGAGCCGCCACGCTGCCTTAGATCCACTATCTGGAGTCTCCTGGTTGTTCCATGTTGAAGCTTAAAGTTTAAGGTTATCAGACTTTTTCCATCAGAGCTCCTCAACTTTGGATCAATTTGTCTGAGGAGAAGCAGCGGAATAAGTGACATCTTCTAAATCACTTTTGAAAACACACTTTTACAGACTTGTTTTAACATGATTCATTCTCTGTTTTATCTGCTTATTCATTTATAATTCTCCTCAGTTATTACTTATAAACTTACTTTCCTGTATACCTTCTTTTTTTTACTTGCTTCTTGTCCTTCTTAGTCTTTATTTTACGATTCTTTCATGTTTTTAGCTGCTTCACTGTTTATCCCTTAGTTGTTTTTTATCCTCTTGTCCTTGTTTATCTCCCCTGATGAGTCTTTTATACTTGTTCCTGACATTTTTTGATCATAATCAAGTGAAATTATCAACTTTCTTTCATTATCTGCCTCTCTTTATCTTTTATTGCCCTCTTCTCTTTAGCTGACCCCCAGTGTTTGCATCTTGTTCCTGCCCTCTGATATTTTCTTTGTGGACTGTTTGTGGATGTTCATTTTACTGTTCCTTGTTTTTGCCATTTTTAAAGCACTTTTTAAACATCTTAATATAATATTACATGTCCTTCCTCATGCTTGATTCTATGATCTGTAACTCATTACATGTAAATAAAAACATGTTCTCTTCTGTGCCATAATGTCTGTTTTTACCTGTAGGTTGTTTTCAAGCCTTTGCTGGGTTACATAGGCATTCAGGCCCAGGACACCACCCCTCTCAGTTACAAGATGTATTTTGGCGAGCACCTGTCTTTTTCTGGAAACCTGGAGTGTCTTCGAGCAGACATTGTTGACTCTGACACCACGAAGGACCGCAAAAACAAAAGATCTCGGAGGTAAGAGGCTCCTTCTTCACAACAAATGAAGATTACTACAGAAATTGTTGGTCGTGAGTGAACTGTTTGTTTGTGTGTCACAAATGAACAACTCACTCACAACTGTGATTTGGCTCTCATCGTTCACTTAAAAGAACTGTTCAAAAGACTCGACTCGTTCACGACGTCTCATCTCTTGCTCAAACCACCGTGTAAGTAGGTCAACAAAATAAAACCTCTGTTTAGGAGTAGAAGAAGATAATACGATGATAGTAGAAGATAACGTAACATAACGTGGTAAAAAACGAGTCACAACAAGCACACAGGAAGGTTTAGAGTTGCTGAAGAGTTTATCTGATGATTGTAGGCAGACAGGCTAACGTTACCCTTTGATTCCCAGTGTTTGAGCTAAGCTAATTAGCAGTGGGCAAGCTCTGCCCGTCTCTTCCTTGTTACTGCACACAGTCAGAAGAACGGTGTCTATCTGCTTGTCATGGACTCGGGAGTGAGGCAAGACAAGAAAACTACAAAAACTACTATCTACTAAGAAAACTACTACCCCTTTAATGATTAGAGAGGATAAACGTCGAAACCGAATTTGTTTTTATTCCTCTAATGTAAAAGTCACTCAGAACAGAAGGCCATAATGTTTTGTATGTGTTTTACTCTTTTTCTAGACAAGGCATGGTCAACCTCCCCCCTCTGGAGTTTAAGCCGGCTCTGCTGATTGAGACGTTCAGCCTGAATGCGGTGGTGATGGAGAAGTCCACCAGTGCTCCAGAGGGCCCCAGTGCGGCCCCTCTCTCCTTCCACGACCTCAACCGCCGCCACTACAACACGTTCCACTGTGACTTCACCACGGCCTGCCAGGCCATCAGCCAGCGCGTCGATATGGCCCTGGTGCGCCTCATCCACCAGTTCAGCACCATGATCGACGACATCAAGGCCACGCAGACCGACATCAAGCTGAGCCGCTACACTGCCGGCTCGGCCTCTCCCACCCCGACTTTCAAGGCTCGCCCATATCGCCACTTCAGGTCCTCTGACTTCAGCCGCAGCTCCAGGGGAAGCCTCAACGGAGCAGGACGCAGTGGGACCCAAACTCTGAAGAGCAAGAGAGGGTTGAGTTCAGGAGCAGGAGTAGTTGGTTCAGGGGCTGGGGGCTTACCACCAAACGGGCCCCCATCAGGAATGGACACGCTGGGGAGAAGGGAACCTCGAGGACGCAGCTCCCTTGGTCGTTCAGAGCGACGCACGTCCAAAGTAAGCTCAGTGTTGAAGGACATTTTGCTCTTTACTCTTACTCTTTTCAGAGGCCAATCAATCAGCTGGTTTTCCAGAGGTTTGCCCAACGTCCTGGGTCAGGACGACATCATCTCTTATATCTATTTAAGATCAGTTTTAACGAATATTCTTAGATTTAATTACAAAGTTTAATCTGCAAACCCCTGCAGGAGCAAGTACATTAAGGATGTTTTTTTTTTTTTTTTGTGATCTACTTTTAATTTAACTTTTAGTTTAGACATAACAATTTTATAAACATAAACATAAAAAGAACTACAATATGAACAAAAGTAACAAAAGGCACACAAAATTTAAAAATGATAAAATTAAATAAACTGAAAAAATAAAAATAAATTCCCTGGCACCCCCTAATCCCTCACCTGGATCTCTTCACAGTGCTCACAGGACACATGAGTTCAAGTACAGTCAGAAATGTTATACATATAAATATGAATGGGAAATGGTTGTTACAATATCCCCTTGATTAAATCTGCCAACTCTAGCCATGACAAAATAGTCTCTGAACTAGCTCTGTTCATTTTTGCCACTGATAACTCCATGTTGACAATGTCAGCGTAGGTGTTACACTAAAGATGTTTATATATTATTTGATTTTATTGTATTTTATTTTTTTATTATTGTGATTGATTGATATCTTTTATTTTGATCATGTAAATGACAATTTAGAAACAGTTAAAAATACAAATAAGTGAACACAGTATGCTTGTAGTTACTTTTTTAGCAGACAGGAAGGTTTTTTAGTTCATACCTTTACATTTTTTGATGGAAATCTTCCGTCTTCGTCAGAAGTGTCACCTGATGTTCGTGTGGCGTATGAACTAAAAAAACCTTCTTGTCTGTTAAAAAAGAAAGTACAGGCATATTATCAGCATAGACTTAATGAACCTTCTTGGACTTAAACACAGCAGCTGAATCTGCAATTGTTTTTAACCCTCTCAGCTTACATGAGCAAAAAGGAGTAAAGAAGATGTATAAACTTATCTAATCCTACCCTCTTAAATTTTACTATACTCCCAAACTGAAATCATAACACTGTCTTAAATTGACCAAAAAATACAATCATACCTGTAACTTATTTACAAATGTATTTACCATACCCTGCAAATTTTTCCTCCAAACAATCAACAAGCACCTTGTGGTATTTATTCATCAATGTGCCTCGTTTTCTCAAAAGACTGGACACAACACAATGCAGTACAGTACCATTAGTTAAAAAGTCTTTAGTTCATGCTTTTCCAGCAAGATGTTACATACTGCAAACGTCTTTGCCTTTTGAGTTATCATCAGATGATAAAGATGACTGTGTACTATGCCACTCAGGGAAACAACAGACTGGCTTTTTGTTAGCTAAAAGGTGCAGTGTTTTTAACTCTTACTGACTAAACAGCATCCAGACTTTTAGGGATGCAGTGATTTCAGTTTTCCCCTCCCAGCCAAATGCCAGCTGAGTTCCAGCCATTTACCAGCCAGTGAGGGTCTAAGTAAGGTTTTGTGTTTTGATTTGTTTCGTGCTCTTAATTTCTGTACTGTATGATCAAAATTTTTATTTACATATCCTGTAAACTGTAAGTAGAGAGGGTTACAAGTATATGGTTTCATCGTAGGGGTCTCGGTAAAGCCATGAGAGGGGGCAGGTCTCAGCACTTTCATGGACCAGCCAAGTCTCTGCCAATTAAACTGAGGAACATTTAAGAGGCTCTATCTGTATCTAAAACACTTTAAATCAGTACCACTGAACAGGAAAACAGATGGTTCACTTCTGATCAAAAGATATTTTGACATATATTGTTATTATTATCATCATATGGAGATATTTTATTTAATTTTTCAGGTGTCAAGGAAGGGCTCCCGTGACGTGGCAGACCACATGGCGATCCAGATGGATGATTCTGACTCCATCACAGTGTCAGAGCAAAGTGAGCCATCAGCAGAATGTTGGCAGAACATGTACAAGCTGCTCAACTTCTACTCCCTCATCTCTGATCCCACTGGAATCCTGGAAAAAAGCTCCCCGGAAAACTGCCTCTCAGGTGGGAATCAACTCTCAGCAGACACCCAGATCCTCGTTCAGGGACGAGTTTCCCTTCAGAGTGAAGCATGGATTTATACTTGGGGCACGCAGATTTGATGTTTGAATACGATGATATTTTATTTTAATGTTTGCTTAAACTGATTTTGACGTCTTTTCCTCTGCAGAAGGTGGGCTGCGATCTGCGGAGCCTTTCTGCAAAGTGATATTTGAGAACGAGCAGCAGGACCCCACCACCCCCAACAAGCCCCTGGGTGCAGGAGGGCGACGGCGCAGCCTGGTGAGCTCCGAGCCCCAGCACGTCACCCTCATTGTGTTCGGCATAGGAATGGTCAACCGCACCCACCTGGAGGCTGACATTGGAGGGCTAACCATGGAGGCCGAGCTGAAGAAGATCCATGGAAGTTTCACCCTGAAGGAGAAAATGAAAGGTGAGGCTGTGAGGACGAATATGGGTTTAAGAAACTCTCTGATCTCTCTGTGGATTTCTTTACCGTATGTCTTAATATTTTCTGGCTGCCTGTGTCTGGACCTTTATTTTCCTGACAGATTAACTGATCATTTGAGAGAATCTGATGTGAATTGATCTTTTAACCTTCAATTCTTAAAAGAAGACACACTTTTGATTCTCTTATGTGTTTGTTTTTTGTTGTTCTTGTGTGAAAAGTGAGATACATCCCATGTTTTATTGTTACCAATAACAAGTATAACAGGAACATGTGCTGCCGTGACCTTCATTGCTCTTACCTTGCCTACTGATGACGGAATGAAAACATAGACCAGGGGTTCCCAAACTCAGACCACTTTAATTTGCCCCACAGCTGAGGCCCACTTATTTGCTTCTCTGTTGCTTCATCTCAAGTTATGATTGCTCCTGAATTGTGTCTGAATGTGTAGATCAGCCATTAGCTTACTCCCTTTTAGCTGCAGAGTCGTTATCGTCCTTACTAAGGGTAGATCCATTGCATCCAGGGCCATCAAAATATGACTGACATTCCAAAATCCCAAAAAGATCGACTAATTGTCATGTCAAGCCATTAAGGGATAGCTTTACTGCTGGCTAATTATTCATTTAAGAACATTAATTCATAAAGCGTAATTGGATTGGTTTCACTTCCTGAATCCTTGTGGATGTGGCCCTCGGTGAAAAAAGTTTGGACATCCCTGACATAGACATTTTAACCAAAGCCCTGTTGTTCTGCTAGCAGCTGCTTTGTTGTGTATCTTGGGGGCTGTTTACATGACAACATTGTCACCAGAAACAGAAACGTTTTTTCTTTGTGTTTTCAAAAGCGTTCACACGGAGACAGTGTGATAATGATCGGTGTTCACATGGATCAGCTAGAACGACTGAAAACGCGGTAGTGTGTATGCCAGGCCAATAGTTGGCGATGTAAGTTTGTAGTGTCCTCGATGGAAATAAAAGATATGTCTCTGCTGGTCAGAGTATTGACAGAGCAAATCCACAGTTAGCAGCACACATGTTACCCGGTAGTCGGCCATTGTTGTGGTTCTTCCTAGGTGCAAGCGCAACCTTCATCTGAAAGAGTACTGCGTATGCGCCATGCGTCATCATTGTCCCTAAAAACAGCGATTCCTGTTTACACAGAGATGACATCAAAAACGTTTTCAAAACTTTTCACTCTGGACTCCGGTTTCAAAAGTTTGTGGATTCAGGCACTCCAGGCACCGTCAGTGTTTCCACGCATCCTGGAAAACCTGGAAAATGATTGACCAATTTTCCAGTCATGGAAAGCATATAGAAATTCAGAGATAAAGTAAAATGTCCTGGAAAAGCTTGAATTGTCCTAGAAAATTATTTATCCTCTCTCTTCTTCTCTCTTCAATCAATCAATCAATCAATCTTTATTTGTATAGCGCCAATTCATAACAAGTGTTATCTCAAGACACTTTACAGTAGAGCACAAAGCTCTTCATATTATGGATACACATATATGCATAGATACATATATACATATAAAAATACACATATACATATATATACAAATATATACATCCAACACCCAACATGAATCCATATAGCCAATCATGAATCCCTCCATCATGGCGGCAAGAAAAAACCCTCTGTTAAGCAGCAGGAAATCTTGAATGTGGACCCCAGTCTCATGATGAACAGCAAATCCACACGATGCTGTGTTGGGTGTGTGGGCAAACACAAACGAGCCTACATGTCTGTTCTCAGCTGTTAAAATTGAGCTGCAGAGTTTCTCTGCCTCTAGCTGGCACAAAGCCTCACGTGACGCTACCAGCCAGTCGAATTTGCATGTCCCCCCAGAGCAGTCCCACTACTCAGTGTTTCCATGACTTTGTCGCTAGATTTAGCAACTTTTCAGACCCCAGTAAGGACTCGTTTTTCCCCAAAGAAGTGCCCAAAACTAGCAACTTTGAGTTCAAGAGTGTTGCCTTGAGAGGTTTTTATCTCCTCTCTCTGTCTCCTCTGTTAAGTGACAGACACGTCCTGGAAAAGTCCTGGAAAATGATTTTTAGAAAAGAGTGGGAGCCCCGCACTGTTCTGGTGTAAACAGAAGGCACAAATGCAAGAAAAAAACTCCTCGTTTTCATTGTCGTGTACACTGGCCCGTAACATGCTTTGTGCTGAGATGTATAATGCTAGCAGAGCCACCATTTAACAGCTTTTCTTCCAGGTAAATAAACCTTGAAAAGTGCTGTTTTGGTTGAAAAGACTCTTAAATTATGGACAACAAAGCCACTTTTTTATTCATAAACTGATTGCATTTAAAGAATTTAGAGGACAGAAATAAATTCTGTGTTATTTTGTCATTTCATGTGTCTTTCATGTGTCCACAGATATCCTGCACCAGAAAATGACTGAGACTTGCGCATCAGCTCATATTGGAGGAGTGAACATCGTCCTGCTGGAGGGAATAACTCCTGACATTCAGTACGTGAGAATTTCTTTCAGTACGCTCAAAATGGTTCAACATAAATCTTGAAGAAATCAGCATTGATCAAGTCCCGTGCACCCTCTAAAAGTCTTAGATTAGATTTTTTAATTTTAAATTGTAATTTCTAGATGGCACAGTGACTAAGACGGTCTTACTGTGATCTATTTTGAGTTATTGGGTGCTCCGTATAAAGAAATGTTTGAGTATTTTGACCACATGCATGCGAGTGTCTGTTTTCTCTCTTAAGAGGAAATGCTGCTTTGATTTTTATATTTACTTAAATTAACATGTTCCACAACAAACTCACTTTGACAAACAAGCATTTTACACCCAAAGTAAAAATACATACATACCACACTCGTATTGTTCGCCTTTTGTTTTGCAGCGCAAACACTGGTCATAATTTTCTTAATTCCATTCCTAATTTATTTTTAAAGGTGTACTGAAACCCTGATCCAAGAATCCACTCAGAACCTGCTCTCAAATGCTCAAATGATGACTTTTAAAATGCTTATGTAAGATTTTGCTGATATGAAAACCATTTGCTGTCTCCTTTCCAGCCCATTAGTTTAACTGAAGTCTTTATTATTAATGAAGGCTTTCCCCAAAAACACAACTCATCCTAATTAAGCCATCAGTATTCTAGTTTTTAAATCAGGCCGGCCAATGAATCTACAAACTCTTTGTTTCAGTGCAGATCTACCTTCACATCACTGAGAAGTTTTTTCCATCTTATTCTAGTGAACAGATTCATTCAGAAAGAATATAAAACTATGACTTAATCCTCAATGCTGTCTTTCTATTTGTGAGTCAAATCTGTTGTTCAAACCAAAGATCTGCAATGACCTGAAACCGTCCTGGGGATTTGGATCATTTAGCTCAGTTGAGCGATGGGAGCCGGTTTTGCCAGCCTAACAGCGGCTCTTTTTAATGTTTGGTATAACAGAAATGGTTTTGCAGACCTCTGAACAGTAACATTTCGGGGATGAAAACGTCCTGGAAAGGTCATGGAAAAATGATTTCTAGAAAAGAATGGGAACCCTGATCAGGCTTTACCTTTTACCTGCATGCTTCCTAAAGCAATCTGCATTTTTTGGCCCGATCATACATTCTTCCCAACATTGATCCTCTGCTTGTTTTTACATTAAAGTCACACAATTACACACAATAACTGTACCCATTAACAACAGTGTACCTTACCTTAGCCGCTTCACTGACTGTTGTCAAGTACCAGATACAACCCAACTTCAAAAATACTGAACTATCCCTTTAAGAGGAATCATCCTGACCTGTTTGGTTTCTCAGGGGGACCTATGGACCCCCTGTCTCAGTACATTTTCCCATTTCTCTGTATGTCTGGGGAAGGCCCTGCTAACAGTTGTATGTGTATTTTATTGTCTGACAGTAAGATTTGGGTGTAAATGGTTAAATTGACACATCCTTGCCTGTTTTTCTAAATAAAAGACCAACAGCTTGTTATTAACTGAGCTTCAGTTAAAGCACACTGTCACTGTATTATCAGAGGCTTGTCTTCAGGTGTTTTACTGAATACTCATATCCTAAATATACTCTGATTATTATCATAACTTTTTAATTATTTTCTTTTTTTTAATGTTTTTTGTATCGCGTCCCTTTACGTCAGAGCTGACCACTGATGGGCCTCTCAGTTTCTTTACCCATGGAAAACTTATTTTACCTTAAGATGCCAAGAACTGTTTCACACATTCATATTTTTTCTCTTTCTTTTCTAACTTCTCGCATAGACTGGAGGATTTCCCAACATCTCCCACCAGCACAGCTAAACAAGAGTTTCTGTATGTTTTTGCTGCACTTCAGGGCTCATCTCATTAATCAGTTAGAAGCACAGATGCTCTGGTTGCTCATCATTTCATGTGTCTGATTCATTCATGTGTATTTCCAGTGGAGAGGCTCTAAGCTCTCTCCCTGCTCAGCTGTGAGTGTGCGTGTGTTTGTCTTTAAAACCCAGACTCGGCCACAGTGACCGTTGTGAACCATTTTCCTTTAATGTGAAACTGATTTGGGATTCTTTCATTCTCAGCCACTCTCACAATCATCTGCAGACCGATAAGTGCTGCAGTCTTTGTTATCAATCCATTACTTTGCTTTTTATTTGACAGTTTTTGTTGATCTGTATGTACAAGTCGGGGTTGTAATTATGTTTCCTGAAAAGATCTTACAATCATCTCATGATGTATGAATCCCTTTGCATTCATCCATAGTGGACCATGTGTCCTTATTGCAGGGGTGGGCAACTGGCGGCCTGGGGGCCACTTGCAGCCCTCCAACTCCCATATTGTGGCCCTCCAGCCAGTTAAAAATATCAAAAAAATGCATTTTCATGAAGAAAAACTGAGGTTGTTTGCACACCTAGATCGTTGGGGAGAGTTGCTCCAATTCAACTGGACGTTCCATGTTTGGCATGGTGCGTTTGAATAAATATATATATATATATGTATGTATATATATATATATACATTAAGCCTGTGCTTAAAATATCAATATGGCAAAATATCATCATGCACTTCTTGCCGATACGTGTATCGATACTGATTCTACAGAATGGATACGGCTTCAGATGCTGTGACGGCTGTTGTCCTTACACTTTTAATGATGTTATCAACGGCGCATTTCAAAGTCAAATCCAAACTTCATGATAAAGCACAGGCTTGAATTTTTCACATAAGTCTAAAGTCTTTGAGGCCCAAAATTTAAGTGTCTTGAGTTGTAGAACAATCTTTTATTTTAGCAATGAAAAAGACAAAATCAAGTTGTTGGTAATTTTGATGAAAGCGTGACAAATGTCCATAATTTGCACTTATCAGGATACGTATCGTAGTGTCAGTATCAGGATATGTTTCGTAATCGCCCTAATAGGAACTGACACAAACAGGGTGACGCTGCTGTAGTGGTATATCCTGCAGCAGTGGTCATAATGATTGCATCATGGCTACCGTGGAACCAGGCTAAGCTATACTTAATGATGTTTTGGGTCTCCCAGACTCACTTTCACTGTCAAATATATAAAACAATATCAACATGTTAACATGTTAACATCACTCATTGTCTCTACAGCAGATTGTTACTGGGCTCAACCCGAACTGAATGAAAACCTGGTTTAGTTCCCAGACTGTAGTTCAGCTGTTCAAGCAGGAGAATTTAAACTTTTTTAATCTGCTCTCTACTTTTCCTCCAGACACTTCTACAGGTGTTACGTTGTAATAAGTTACCATGCTATCCGGTGTCCTCTGTGGTCTGCTGTAGACATTGACACTCTCTTCTTTGTGCACTGAGTTTGTTTAAACTTAAATCTAAAGGCGTGTCACACATTGATAAATATGTTCATCTGCCTAATCTTATACAGAATCTATGTAAATGATTGGTGAGGCGTGTTGCGGGTACGTTAGCCTGCTAGCTCCCTCACCATAATGCAGAGCTCGACCTGTAGTCATAGCAACGACGGCTGAGACGTAATAACACAAGGCCCTCTCTGGCCTTTTTTATAGCTCAGCCTGGACCCGGCTGGCTTCAAAATACTGGCATGTGAACATGAAACAATCCAAAGATAAAGCAAATTAGTTTTGCTTTGTCTTTCAGCTGAGTTGGAACAAAGCAACTGAACTGTAGGTGTGAAACAACCATCGCCACATTAAAAAGCAACATTTCCAAAAATATAGAGCTATTATTTGGCTGTGATTGTTTCAGGGAATCTAAGTTTTTACCTATTTGGCTAAACAGAAATAAAAATGTAATTAAATTACACTGTAAATGCCCTCTAGCTTGCATCAAAACGTAGCTGAATCTGGCATAAATTCTGTATTAAGCTCATAAACTCTCTACATATTTTTACTTACATGATGATAAGGTAACTTCTTTTGACAGCTAAGTATATTCGTCCTTTCAACTGTGAAAATCTGTCCCTTTCAGCTGTGAAAATCTGTCCCTTTCAACAGTGAAAATCTGTCCCTCTTGCAATAAGGATATTTTTGATGTGGCCCCCTCGGTGACCAAAGTTGCCCATCCCTGCTCTGTTGTTATTGTTGAACTGTACTTATAAACTGAATGCTGTCCCGAATCTGCATGGGGTTTTAATGTTTAATGTCTTCTCTGTAATCCACTTAAATTGTGCATCCATTCATTTGTCAACATTCCCATTGCTAAAAAAAACAACATATTACTTATTTGACTAATTCTGCATTTCAGGACGGTGGTTAAATGCAACATCGCCAAGTCCCAGGCGTTGTACAGTGCCCAGCGAGGACTGAAGACCAACAACGCAGCTGTGTTCAAAGTGGGGGCCATCATGATCAATATCCCCCAGCATCCCGCCACTTTGCACAGCATGATGGTCCGCAGCTCCCACCAGCTCTCCAAACAAATCTCCGACCTCATCCGGCAGCCCTCAAACATGCAAGTCCCCCTCATCTTCTTAAAATAGTCTAGTTTTTGCACTTTAACAGGAAATGTAACCTTGAATCCTTGAAAGTAAGTCTCCAGTCCTGAATACATTTGCATGCCACACCTGCAGCTCCCTCCAAGGAGTGCTTTCATCGTCTGTGATGGGGACTGCAGCATACCCACGCTGCTGTCAGTGAAGTGTGCGCTCTGTTTCCATGGCGACATACAGACTCATGTTTATTTACAGAGTTGTAGGTGTGCTGTGGATCAGACAACTCTCTGTAACTTGATATTTAAATGTGTACAGTATAAGCTATTCTAAGAGTCAAACTCTCTGCTGTATCATTTTCAGTCGAAGCATTTTCAGGCAGCAACATAAAAAAAACATCATTAATCGAGGGTATGCACATGAAGCCACAGTCAGCGTGAGGAAGTGGCTTCATCTGAGCAGCAAAAGCACAGACAGACAACAGCAACAGAAGATTTTTCAGAATTTTGTTATTGTTATTTGATAATTGCAGGCAATAAAGATAAACAGCTGATGTTATTCAAGTGTTTTGAGCTGTAAAGTCAGATTTAGAGCAAAGAAGAAGCCAGTTTGTTACAGCAACTGGCATCATATCACCAAGCATACACACATTCAGATAACGATAAATATGAACCACCCTTCTTTCTCTGCCCTCTAGTTTTTGCTTTCTAGACAACTAAGTCATTGACTTTTAGCTTATCATTCATAAAGTTAAACATCAATACCTTAAAGCATGAGGCACTGAGGGCATTAGATTATGTTTTCATGCCTGTTGTCTACATGAAGCTCAAGGAAGTCAGATAGCAATGGCTGGTTTGACGATAAACTAAATAGTAACTCCATACATTTTGCCACAAACTGATAAAATAATTAAACTAATATAACTTCCATTTGTCCAGTTATTCACGTTATTCCTGCATATTTTTCATGAAATACAGTCTATCTTTTCAGCCTGTTCAGGTGTCACACTAAGAGCACAAACCTCCACTATTGCATTTCAAACATTGCTGGGTGAGTTATTGTCAATCATGTGGAAAACTGCCCAATCTCACAATGTTAACAAGTTCATTAAAAAACTCCTTGACCTGCATCTCTATTCAGATCACCATCAAAATCAGTTGACTTCTTTCTTGTACCATAATCAACATTCCCTGAGAGTTTAATTGAAATCCCTTCATAACTTTTTGAGTTAACTTGCTAACAGACAAACAAACAAGAACAAAAACAGAGCCTCTTTCTGAGGTAGTTACCGTAAGGCAATGATGGTCACCTTTCAACAGATGGATGCTAAAGCCGTATTCTCAGAGAGAGCCTCCGTAAACATCAATTAGATTAAAATCCACATTTTCTGTGATGAACGTCATCCAAAAGAGTTTGACCTTCTGAATATTTCCTTCACTTTTAGAGTAGAATGGAATATTTTGCCCTTTATTGTCATTATACAAATGTACAACGAGATTGGAGAGCTTCTCCTTTTTCAGTGTGACAGATAATTAAGTAAAAAAAAAAAACAGAAGTCAGGTATAAAAAAAACAAAACAGAAGTTAAATAAAGCATTTCAGTGTTTCTCACCATCAGTATTATTTACCAGACACTGCTGTCTAACACTCAGCCGGGAAACTGCCAGTGTGGTGCACAAATTGTAACATTAATTCATACCCTCTATACCAGTGTTCACCAACAGGTGGCCTGGGGGCCACATCAGGCCCCCCACAGCTTCCCATTTGGACCCCAGAACATTATCAAATTCCAAAAATATGAGGTAGAAAAACATGTTGTGGTTTTGAGGGATATATTTTTGTTGTTATGTCCCTATAACTCATTTAGTCTTTATCACTATGAACTATATAACTGTGAATACAACCCCCTAAATGATTTAAGTTTTATCAGGGCTGAGTTAATGTTTGATCTGACACCTGAAACTCATTGTTAGCCAGTATTTAAGTGAATTGAGAGTCAAAACCAGTGATGGAAAACATGGAAGCCCCAGAAAGCAGAAGGAAAAATGTGTTATTGCCCCATGTGGCTGGCAGAAGTACAGGTAATAAGGATTGATCTTTTTAATGTAAATAAAGCATAAAATTGGGAAAATAGTAAGAGTAAGAGGTTGAAGTAAGAGGTGGTAGGGACTCCCAGTGGCTGGTTGTTAGCTAGTATTTGGCTGGAACTTGGCTGAAGGGGTAAAATTAAAAGGGCCGCATCTGTGTGTTAGTTAGACCTAAATAATACCTTTACCTTTTTTTTTTAACTCGATCCCTCCTAAGGCCTGTCAAGGAAAAAACTGGCCCTTATAGAAATGACCCCTGCTCTACACCCTTGTAGAAAATGAGATGTTTACTGATTGAATTCTTCTCTTTCCTCTCCTCTCACAGTCAGCCTCCTAACAGGGAGGACACTCCCACCCCACAGCCCTCTGATAAAGCATCCAGCATCAATCAGACCCCCGTAGAAGCGAATGAGTTCCCTCAGCTCCCAGAAGGCCTGGAGAAGAAGCCCATCGTACTCAAGTTCAGTGCCATGATGGATGGCATCACCATTGGGGCGGCACTTCTGCCCTCTCTAAAAGCAGAGTACAAAATGGGTCGTATGAAGAGCCACGGAATGACAGGTACATCAAAATAAAGAGATGGCATGATACTCAAGTAGGGATGGGAATAATACGATTTTATTGATACCAGTGCCGTTATTGATTCTGCATATCAATTCAACTCTTAATCGATTCTCTTATCAATCCCTGTGGATTTTTTAATGCTGTTAGCAAAGACCAATGCTTGTGCAAATATAGCATATTGTGGAAAATGAAGCCAAAGTTTTATCAGTTTCTAACTCCTGCTTTGCCATAATTGTATCTCTGACTTTGTTGTTTGTGCTGACTGCCTCTGAGTGCAAGACACCCTTGATATGGGGGCACGCGGGACAAAGTGGAAGACATTTATGAGAGAATTGTTAAGCTCAAAGACTAATGATATTGGTATCTTAAAGGGATAGTTCTAGTTTTTTAAAGTGGGGTTGCTCCAGGTCCATTGTGCAGGTAAATATATTTGCCAGTAAAGCAACTGAACAGCTCTGTCCATGAGGGGAGGTAGTTGGTTATGGATGCTAAGTAAAACAAAGCAGTAAGTGGTGCCACTAAAAGACTCATAATTTTTTAGTAAACAAACTACTTTGACTTGACATGACGCTACAGTAAGATTCTTTACAGCGCTTCACTTTTTTCCCGATAAAGCTCTTGTGTTTTGGACTATTTTGTGTTGCAACCAATGGACTACTTATCCTTATGCCAGCAATGCACGCTGTCTTCTGATCAACTGTTGAGGTCAGAGTGCTACAGTGTCATTAGAGCATAAACTGATATAAATCTAATGCCCCTGAATATTTAGAGGATGCTTTGGTCATGTATTTATCCCGTGTGTAAAAACAGGCAAATCAAATGCCCACAGTACTGACTTCTGTCTCGTGACATAGGCCTTTGCCAACTTTGGCTTGTTGTTTTGAGTATGGTCATCAGGATTCCCCTCTGCAGGCAGAGCATCTTGTTTGCAGAGCATTTTACCCACCAAGACCTCCTGGAGAAGCATTGTTATTAAGTCTCACTTGTGACATTTCAACCTGTGATCTGTCCTTCTCCTCAGTTTCTACAACAGTTTTTCCGTCCATCTTTCTACCCGTGACTCCATCTGCAAAAGTTCTTCTGTGTTCTCTGGTTTACAAAGATAGCATTTAGAAGCCACAATTAACAGCATGTCATTGTCACTTGAGTCAAAATTACTCATTGTTAATTCAGTTTAGTGAAGTTAGTGCAGTGTTTCCCCTTTAGTTTATTTGGGCCCACCATCTCAACAGACACCCCCACCGTGCCAACAGGATCCCCACCCATAAATTCAAGGGCAGATTTAAAAAAAAAAAAAAATCCATTATTTGGTTTCTATTTTAATCAAAAGGGTGTTTAACAGGCATTATTTTTCTCAAATAAAAAAGCTTACTCTAATGCGTCGCTATCATTTTATTACATTCGTTAAAAAGCATTTCTCCTCTCATGTGACCTGTCTCCAACCCCTCTGACTATTTACGCTGCTCACTGCACGAGCCATCCTCTCTGTCCTGCACAAAGCTTGATCATTCACGTAAAATGTTCAACAAAACAAACGCTGCCTTCAGTTAAACAGCGCATAACATGAATGAACCATTCACTGATTTAAGTAACGCTTTCATACAAAGCAGAGAAAGGAAGGAAAAGCTAAAGAAGAAGAGAGATTTTCATGATGTACATGTGAACATTTGATCTAAATCCCCGCTCAGCGTCTTTGCGTGCACGCGCTCCTCCGTGTGCCGGTGAGCAACCCAAACTTACTGGTGTTAATTTTGTTGACTAATTGTTTTCGTCATAGTTTTTGTCAACAACCTTTTTTCCCCTGGCGAAACTAGACAGTAACAATAAAAACAAGTGCACATGGACAAAAACTAAATTAACTGACATTTTCATCAACAAATAAAAGCAAGACTAAAATGTTTGACAGAGACTTAATCCAATCAGACCTCATTTCGTCATGTAGAAAGAAGGGGTAGTTAGGAATATATCCAATCACACCTACTTTGGTTGTGTGGAAATGTTGGATGAGTTAAGAGGGACATCCAGTCACAACTGCCTTAGCTTGGTGGTGGTGGGATAAGTTGTGGAGCGATCCAATCAGAGCTCCTCTCTTTATGAATTGATATATTCATGTAGAGCAGGTTCTTGTTGTTTGTTGTTTGTTGTCAGTTCTGGTATTGTAACTGAGATTCTCTGCCAAGTTAAATTAGTTTCTGTTATTTTTTTCATTCAAACTTTACTAGCTTTCAGTAAAGGGTTATTAGATGATTCATTTTATCCAAGTGTAAAACATGACTTCAGAAATTCAAAGAAACATTAAAAATGCCTTACACTTTATACTTCATATTTCAGTCGACTAAATTTACAGTAGATTTCATCGAGTAAAATGTGAAATTTTTTCAACTAAAACAAGACTAAAGTTAAAACAGTTTAGATGACTAAATTGTGACTAAAACTAAATTAAAAAACTGCTGTCAAATTAACACTGTTAAGCTCGTCTTCATAGATTCTCAACTGATTTTTTTTTTAATCCCCATCCCTGCAGAGGAATAAATCATAGTAATCAAGCTTTTTCCTTCCTTTAGGGGCACAGACCAGTTTCACCTTCGAGTTGCCGAACCACAAGCTTTGCTTCCAGTCAAAAGTGTCCCCGGTGGACATGTCCACGATGCCGCCATCAGCCAGCCTCACTCTGCCTCCAGTTACCATGTCGGGGGAGTACATCATGGAAGACCACGAGAGCCACTCAGATCAGGGCTGGGCTCCAGATGACTTCCCTGCAAAGCAAGGCAACTACCTCCAAGGCAACTATCTGCGGTGTGTAGCTGAGGTAAGATGTCCCCACCAGGGCTTCATGTTTGTTTGACATTACAGTGACTGATTGTGAAATTAGACACCAGGATGGTTGAACAGAGCAGACTTTTTTCATTTTTATTTTCCTCCTGTGGTTTTCTCTGATGTGCAGATTGGTTCGTTTGAGCATAACCTGACAACAGACCTACTGAACCACCTGGTCTTCCTGCAGAAAGTCTTCATGAAGGAGGTCAATGAGGTCATTCAGAAGGTCTCAGGTATGGTGTTTTTATTGCGCTTCAAGCTTATTGTGAACTTTAATCTTTGTACATATTTGTGTCACAGCTCAAATTCTGCACCTCTTTCTGTTAGAGTTTAAGTTTCCTCACAAACCATTGAAGCTAAATATCAGAACATCATTTAAATAGTTCTGTAAACAAACCATTGCTCAAGGCACTGGCACAGGTTCCTGTTTAATTCAACAGAGAGTGTTTATCGCAGTTTTTATCTTCACAAAGCTGTGTTAATGTTGATGCCAAAAAGATATCTACCTATCAGAAAGAGCTCAGTCTGGACTAAAGATTCAGACGGATAATGCAGAATAATTACAATGGCAGCAATAACAGTTTGCATTAAAGAAGAATCCTTAAATAAAATGTTCAGTGGGTAAAAGATTTTACCTGAGGCTGCAAGCATGAATCAGTTCTTAATATTCAATTATTAAACGTGTTGTCAACTTATGTGGTAGTCGATTTTTTTGTGTCGTGCTGGGATTGCCCAAAATGTTGTTGTGGTGGTGAGCTGATTACATCTTTCAGGCTGTTGAGCAGCACGAGCTGTCTACTTAGGCTTCATAAATCTTTACTCTCGTCTTTCACAATGATGGTATTAACATCCATCCATTACACAACTTACTCTTTTGGGGTCACAGGGGGGCCGGAGTATATCCCAGCTGACATTGGGTGAGTGGCGGGGTACACCCTGAACCGGCCGTCAGCCAATCTCAAGGCCACATAGAGAGACAGACGACCATTCAAGCTCACACTCATACATGAGGAAAATTTTGGAGTCACCAATTAACCTAATGAGCATGTTTTTGGTCTGTGGGAGGAAGCTGGAGTGCCCCTCACATGCACGGGGAGAACATGCAAACTCCAGGGGGATCAAACCGACGACCTTCTCGCTGTGAGGCACGTGCACTACCTGCTGCACCATTGTGCCACCGGGTATCCATATGATAATTTTTAATAGATGAAGAGATCCTCTGCCATTTTGATGTGGCAGAAATGAGACATTGATGACTTAAAACAGATCTTTGATGATAAAAATTTTTGTTTTCGTGTATGAGACATGAAGATTGAAAATACTGTGTCAACGTGGGCTGTCAGATGTTAAAAATCACTGCTACGCCCAAACAAGCAGAATAGATGAGAAGGCAGCAGGACAAGTATGTGTGTGTTAGTGAGTGTGCGCCATCATCACGAATAAAGAACCACGAATAAGAGAGATTAGAATAGATTAGATAGAACTTTATTAATCCCTTGGGAAGATGCCTTCGGGGAAATTAAGATTCCAGTAGCATTGAATAGCACACAGGTAAAAAAGAACACAGGATATCAAAATAAAAAAATATATTAAAAAAAAGGGTTAAAAAGAAGCCAGCACAACAAACTTTGACAGTCTGCTGAGTGACTTAGATATGTGTATTATATTATCAATATCTTAATTACTTTTTAAAAATTTATCCAATCTAATCTAATCTAAAGGTCAGAGCTTCCTTTAAGATGCTAAAACAGTTATCATCATTGTTTGAAGCCCTAATCTCAGCTGTTATCATCTCTACATTCAGGAGGAGAACAGCCCATCCCGCTGTGGAATGAGCACGACACGTCAACAGATGCAGACAAGCCGAAAATCCTGCTTTACTCCCTCAGCCTCATGTTCAAGGTACCTCACATTTAGTTTCTTTAGGCACTGAAATCCAAAGTAACTCTTGGGTAGCAGTTGTTTAAGCGATTATGTGGTTCAGGTCCATGACTTTTGCTTCTTGTGCTTCATTTTCTTAAAACCAGGGGATCCAGATGACGGCAACAACTCCTTCTATGCGAGCTGTGCGCTTTGAGACGGGCCTGATCGAGCTGGAGCTTTCCAACAGAATCCAGTGCAAAGCTCAGCCTGGTGGCAGCAGCAGCTACCTCAAGCTGTTTGGAAAATGTCAAGTTGACCTCAATTTGGCCCTTGGACAGATAGTGAAACACCAGGTGGAGATCATGAAATAATAAAAGCTTTCAGGATTTTAACCTTGTAACATTAGATTACAGGTTTTTTTCAGACTTTGTCTCTTTGTACTTGTTTATATAGTACCGCCGTCTGAAATTCCCCCTTTGCTTTGCAGGTTTATGAAGAAGCTGGCTCTGACTTCCACCAGGTGGCGTACTTCCGCACACGGATCGGTCTGAGGAATGCTCTGCAGGAGGAGATCAGTGGCTCCTCAGACAAAGAGGCTGTCCTCATCACGCTCAACAGACCAATCGTTTTTGCACAGCCTGTGGCGTTTGACCGAGGTTCTACTTTATTTTTTTTTGCTGTAGCTTGTTTAGCGTTTGATACTAAATGTCGGAGATTGCTCTTTAAATCTGTGAGAATGATTGCTGCAACCTCACAGTCTGTATGTATCCAAGTGGTCTTTTCAGTTTAAAATCCTTATCTTTTCGACCTGTTGGAAGTAAGACATCCTCAATCAGTCATCTGTCTTTAATCTGAAAGAAACAACCCTGTGGTTTTTCATGAGTTTTTTTTTCGCAAAATTTTGCCATATGTAAATAAATAGTAACATACTCATACTAAACTTTCCTGATGCAATGAAACGTTATTAACACACCCAGAAGCCTCAGGATTTCACTTTGTGACTGCCTCAAACAGAAGTGGATGCCTCTGCCTCTCTAGGAGGCAACTAGCAGCCCAGGGGCCACATGTGGTCCTTGTCCTAACTCAGTGCGCCCTGCAGTTAATTACAAAATGAACAAATATTGCAACCATGAAGGGAAAAATCTGGCATGACGTAATTTAGCCTGATTTGCCGATATGACGCCCCATGAATTACAGCTTTACAACATGAAAAATGGAAAATATTTCCCCTATAGTCGTTAATAGTAGTTTTATTTTATTTTGTAGAAGAAAATAGTGAATATAATTTTCTATAACGGATACTTTGAAGGTCTTCTGTGAAGTAGCAGCAATGGAAATAATAATAATCATCTGAAACTAAGGGTTCCATAATGTCTACCTTGGCCATCTTACTTTAATTACATTGTCATTGGGACTTACCGGTAAAATAAAGTAGATACAAACTAGCTATATATATATATATAT
Source organism: Cetoscarus ocellatus (assembly GCA_037902135.1). Taxonomy (NCBI): domain Eukaryota; kingdom Metazoa; phylum Chordata; class Actinopteri; order Labriformes; family Labridae; genus Cetoscarus; species Cetoscarus ocellatus. The sequence continues at coordinate 25,775 of JBAMNC010000787.1, read as the reverse complement.
ATATAAAAAAAATAGCTAGCCCATATTCACACACACACATACGGATCAGGCTGCTTCAATTTTCCCCTTCCTGCCAGCTGCCTGCCAACTTCCAGCCAGTGACCAGCCAGCTATAAGCCAACCTCAAGCCCCTGGGAGCCCCCCATCTGTTTGAGGTTGTGCCAAAAATCCATTAAAAACACCCATTCATGCATTTACAGGGTGTCTCCATGAGATGCTGCTTTCCTCACAAGTTGACATAGACTAAACCTTTTCCTGAGTTTGTAAATCAGCTGACAAATCAACTGAGAGCAAACTTAAAACCACAAGTTAACCAAATGTGGTCTAAAGTTTACAATCTATGACTGTCAGGGTGTGCAGGCCCTATCAAGGACCCGTCAGGGACCAGCCAAGACCTGATCGGGGACAGTGGGGAAGTTTTAAGTGGTTTAGCTGTTAAAAACATGAGAAATATAATACATAATTAAGACAGTTTTGAGGTGAAACTAAAGATCAGTGTCTTCAGTAACCAAGACAATAAATGTAACAACCTCATACATCATATGTATACTTGTTTGTTGCTTGGGAAAATTGCCTTCAATTAGTTTTAATCTAATGTTTAGCACATTTGTTTTTGAGCTTGATACTTAGAATAAAAATTAGAATGAAGCCTTTTTTTTTTTCATTAATGTGTTTATTTGGGAGTTTTGCATAGAAATTGCTGAAACAGTTACATTAACGTCTTGACATTTTTGTCTACATGTATAAAAACATAAATTAAACAAATATAAAATTTTCCAAGTCAAGTGATGTCTTATCCACAAGATAAAAATCCAAGTCTATACTATAATTTCTTACTGCACTGAATTGTACTCTATTGAATTTTTTTTATGCAATAAACACACACACAAAGTAATTAAACTAATGAAGCCAGGTTTTTATCATTTTGGTAGTTTGCAGGTGTTCATTTGCCTTGTCGATAGTTAACTATTGGGCCCTCTGAAACGTGAAATATCTATACTGTGACCCCCATGTTAACCAAAGTTGCCCATCCCTAAACCTAAAATAATTTGCTCACCCATGGTCAAGATGGGCTACATACAAAAATCAGCGACTGTAATTTTTCTGGATTTCAGTAAAGTAATAAGATGGATAACTTAGAGATGTAACCTTGATGTTTATCCCATAAAAATATTTACAAATGCCCAAAGAATCTACATATATTGCACACTGTATACTATATTTTTTCTTGTACACCACTGTCTCAATATTTAAATGTACGTTAACATGATTGCACACTCCTCTGAAAAGACTGTATATAGTTACAAACTGAAAAGACTTTAAGAAAATACAAAGAAAAACAGACATACTGGAAGAAGATTTTTCAAAAGAAGACATGTCAAACACAAAGATGTTACAAAGACTGAGGAAGTGTGTCACGTTTGATTCAAAGGTGCTGTATTGGAGGGAAAATAGTCTCAGTCATTGTGTACCAGTTGTATGCAGAATGTTTGTTAAAATGTTTAATAAAAAGAAAACTGTTGATTAAAAATATAATAATAATAATAATAATTTGCTCACGCAAATCAACCTGTTAAAGAGAGATGATTTTAAAACAGAAAATCAACCATTCCTGTTTGTAAATCTTTAATAACTGAGGCTCTCTCTCTCTTCTGATCCAGCTGTTCTCTTCTGGCTGAATTATAAGGCAGCGTACGACAACTGGAACGAGCAGCGCATGGCCCTCAACAAGGACATCCACATGGCCACCAAAGAAGTGGTGGAGAAGCTGCCAGGCATCCAGCAGACCTCTGCCCAGGCCTTCAGCACCCTCTTCCTGCAGCTGACAGTCAATGACCTGGGCATCTGTCTGCCCATCACCAACACCTCCCAGGTAAGCTTTGCAGTGATTGGTCATCTGATGGTCAGTTTAGAGGCAGAAATAAGAGTTTAAATGCTGTGGTAGAGTTATATTGTGGGAAAAAAGTATGAGAAATTGTTCTTGTTCTTCTATCTTGTTCTTGATGTCATACTGAGTAAATAGTAAATCAGAGCACATCACACACAAACAAGATCGGCTCAGTGGAAATGATGATTAATTTGTTTAATCAGAATTTGGTGTCCTGTGGTTAAATAGATTTTTTTCTTTTGTGTTTGGTTGAGGATATGAAATGCTGCAGGTATTGGAGAAAAATGATTCACTCTTTTAATGCTGAAAAATTATTTAAAAAGTCTAAAACAAGACTTATTAGAAGCACTCCTAGCTTCTTTTCGGATTGCTATGTTACTAATCTCTTCTTTGAAAATCAAAAATCAAATATGTGACAGTTTTCATCAACACTTTGTGGTAAAAAAAAATCCTACATACGCTAGCTGAAATAGCCTTTAAATTGCAGCTGAAGTCTTGTTTCATCCAATTTTTTTCCTGATAAATTTTTTTGACATGAACTTTTACCAGAGGTGACTGGCCCATTAAGCACTGTAGGCAATTCTAAGGGCACTGTGGCCTCCAGGGGGCACCACAAAATCAGGAAAAAATTATACTGAAAAACTTCAATATTAGGTCACACTGATTTAAATGTAAAGCAATGCCAAAAAAATTAAATCTACAAATGATGATACCATTTAAGTAAGATTTATTTGTATTTATTTGTAATTTTTTAAGCATGTAAATTGGATGACATGATATCTTACAGATTAAAGACAATGGTAAAAACAATGCTATTCGATTTCTTTTGTAAGCCTGATCTCCAAAGGAGATTAGGTAGGGTCGACTCTGACAGTCCACGAGCCTACCTAACCAGACATCCCTACAGAGTGGTGCAGGAATGAGTCCTTAAACACAGCAATCAGCATTTCAGTGCTTTCTCTTACCTCATCCCAAAATCACTGGGATGTTGAAATCGCCATCCAACCATCCATTATCTATACAGCTTAGCCCTTTTTGGGTCATGGGGGGCTGGAGCCTATCCCAGCTGACATTGGGTGGTTTTATAAGGCTATCACAGGGGCACATAGAGACAAACGACCATTTACGTACACACCTAAGGGCAATTTAGAGTCACCAGCTGACCTCGCTAGTATGTTTTTGGTCTGTGGAAGGAAGCCAGAGTGCTGTTAACATGTACAGGTGATTAGTATCAGCCATGAAAAGCCTGATCGGGACATCCTAGTCACAGCCATGGGTACCAACTTGATCAGGTCATTTGATGAGGTGAGAATTCTCAAACAAACAGTTACAGCGTGAGGTTATACAGAAGAAGCCACTTACATTTTCCCTGCTTTCCATGACTGATTCTTGACTGGTCCATGACTGGAACATGCTGAGACCACCCCTATATCATGACTGTGACGAGATCTCAGGGGCAGAGCTGGCCAGTTGCTTGAGTGGCATTTTTATATTTACTAGAGCCATGAGCCTCAAGCAAACCTACCTCAGAAAACGTAAGCCATCCTTTTAAGTCGTGTGTCTATTCGTCATTTTCTCCACTTTATATGCAAACAGTTGAAATACAGAGAGAGCACCCTGGGTGAGTCCATGGAAAATGTTTTTGTCAGAAATTTTGACATTCAGATGGAGCCACTTAAATTTCTCCTCTTTCCATGACTGAGCCTTGGCTGGTCTGTGACTGAAACATGCTGGGACCTTCCCACTGTCATGACTGTAACAAGATTCACTGCAATGACATGACAGTAATGTAGTGACTGGTTTATGCTACCCCAGTAAGGACAAGCCCGTTGGATGTGTTCTTGTGAGGGAAGCGCCATCAAATGGGCATGTTTATGGTGGAATTTGTGCACTCCCATTGACTGGATGTTGGCTGGTAATTGGCTGGAACTCGGCAGGCATTCGGCTGGAAGGGGAGTGTGGTGGCTGCTTCAAAGTTAAACTTATATGTTGTAGTATCATAATAGCTTGATAATAGTTTTCTTACTATTGTCGATTACCTTCAAGCTCAAAAAAATTATAAAAGCCACGTCTGCTCGAAGTTTATCACGGTGAACAAAGTGTAAATGTTTAATAAACTCACTGAATAATCCCACAGGTTTTTAGTCAAGGGAGCCAGCGGAGTGCTACCTCTGTGTTAGCCTTTTATAAAGATGTCATCCCTGCACCACTCTGTTCCCTTAATACCAACGATAATGTGCACTATTCACACAACAACGTGCACTCATACAACAGGTACATGTTTGATCCCTGATATAAAATCTCAACCCAACACATTTTTGTCTCAGCTCTACAGGGCATGTACGTGCCTTTTTGAGAATCTCAGCTCTTATTAAATGTTTTTATTTTCTTTTTGAATGAATCCTTTTTGACAACTATAAACTTCATTGAATTGAGCTGCTAATTCATCAGTTGTCAGGATTTATTTTTCTGAAGTGTGTATTATCTTATAAAATCATTTAGTGTAATCAATGAATGTAAACATTTTTCACAACTGGTTTTGGAAAAGATTAGCATGATAGAACCTACACCAGTACACATCTGCATATTTGCATTGGTTCATGTCAGTACTCTTGTTTTAATGTTAGTATGTCCATGGTGACAGGATGTACTAGCTGTTATCTCACACTTATTTCCATAGAGAGGACCAAATACGGAGGGCACCAATTCTGGAGCTGGGGCCAGCACATCAGTAGGCCGCCATAAAAATGCACGAAAAGTAACCAATGATTTATTACGTCTGTGTTGATGGCTTGTTGTGGCACACTGACTTCTTTGATCTATCCAATTTAATGGCATAAATACAATGCATCGCTCCTGCTCTGTTTCAGATTGGTATGGTTTCTTTGTAACAATCAAGTTTCCTTTACAAAGCTGGGATAACAACTAATGAAGCTTGAACTGGTGTCTGAGGTGTTGGGGATTTTTAATTACTCTAAGCTTTTGCCAGTTGATGTCCAGAGCATGGCTAACATGGAAACAAGGGCATCATGTGGGGAATCTTTCAGAGGCTGACAGGAAATTACAACAAATAAAACACATCATTTTAGATCTAGAGTGTGTGCAGTGACGTGCATGGCAGGTGGGGTTTGAAATTTAAGGACATAACATCAAATTTCAAATCATTTGCATTCTTGTGACCTTGTCCAGTCATGATTAAAAAGCTGTTTATTTTGGATGTAAAGATTACTCTTTCTTGCCTCTAATAAAAATTAGTTTTGTGAACATACTGAAATTTTTGGACCTGCTCTTGGTGAAGTTAGAAACTGAGGTTAGATTTTGTTTTAATCCTGGAGTCAAATATTGTTTTCTTAACTATCAGCCTGGTAACATTTCATTCACAGGTGTATTTTAACAACCATTTTTCTAATCAACCCTTTGTCAAGCCCCGCCTTCTCCAGGAAGTGATCCTTGTAAGGCTCCATACTCTTTGGTTACTGTTGCTAATTTTGACCAACTTTCCTCCCATTTAAAACAATTGGAAATATCACTTGTTTTGACCAACTGTTACTCATGTTTAAAGAAATGTAATGATTTATTAATTTGGCCTCAGTGAGATGATAAAGATTAAGATACAGTATCTCATTTTGTTTATCAAAATGAGATAAATTTAGACCCGTCTCAAGACGATGTTAAGCTAGTTTGCTGACTTCCAGTGGAGCAGTGAATGTTGTGTGATGAAAATATAGTTAGTGACATTAATCCTTTGGAAAGCTCCGTCCTCTTCAGGAAGTGATATCTTGTTAAACCCCTTCCTTCTTGATTACTGTTGATAAGTTAGACGAAGGTCCTGTTTTAGTATTTGACAGCTTTCCCCCCACTGACTGCTGTCGTCAGTTTGTGTTTGTATAGATAGATAGATAGTGTGTGAGAGAGAGAGAGAGAGAGAGATATCCATCCAGGCAGAGACAAAGAGACTAAAAAAGAGTTTATGAATGTGACAACCCCATGGACGCCCAGACCATAAACCTGTCCTCATCGTATTTGTCATTACTGAATATAGATTTTTTCCAGGTAAGCCCCTCGAGATGTAGCATCTCATTTTTAAGAGGTTCCTCATGTCTATGTGGTTGTAAAGGTATTCATTATGGAGGTATAATCAATAACAACTATGGATAGAGAGATCAATATAATATGAACATTAACATCTGTAATGATCATAAACTGGAGAGGAATGATTTTGATTAATGTAGCAGCATCTAGTTGAACTGACATTAAATTGAGTGCAACTGGTCTAAAAACATGAATTTATGTTAAATGATGTCATTCCTGTTGATGATTGATGATCGTCATGTGCATACCCTCCGTTGGTGGGCCAGTGAAGCTTTCAGAGGGCTAACAAAGGGTCAGTTGTCTGTAATTTTTGGAAATTGATGCTGGTTGTATTAACTTGATCAGTAAGGTGACCAAGTTATCACTCAAATCACATCCCATTTATAGTATTTGGTGTAACTAATGTGGTAGACGGGACCTTAATGGAATGAAATGTTACCAGCTAACCTCTCTACTTCTTTTTTTTAATTTTTCTTAAATTGGAAGTGGGTTCTTCTCCATGTGTTTCACCACTACTCCAGACCCTTGTAACCGCTCTCCTTGCTTCCCTCTTAGGACAATCACAGCATAGATTTTGACACCGGCTCAGCTTTAGTCCTTACGATTGAGAGCACGTTGATCACTGCCTGCTCCTCCGAGTCCCTGGTAAGCAAAGGCCACTTCAAGAACTTCTGCATCCGCTTTGCTGAGGGCTTTGAGACCTCATGGGATGACTGGAAGCCGGAGGTCCGAGGGGATCTAGTCATGAATGCTTGTGAGTAACATGATAGATTGATGCTTTGACTCATATGTGGTTCATTTTTCTCTGAGTGACGTGACCTTTAAGGTCCCATGTCCTGTGAAAATCAGTTGTCTTTGCTCTTAAAGTTAGGAGGGTCTTGTGGAGCAGAAGAACATGACACCTTTTGCTAAACTCTTAGTTCACAGAAAAATGCTTTGCCTCTTTAAAGAAAATGCCTCTTAAAATGCTCTGTTTTTACTCCCTGGGGTTTATGATGTCATAGCTATACAGCCTCCACCTACGTGTGTGCTCTGCTCGTCACAGGCAGACAATATGACTTTTTTAAACTCTGCCCCTGTGGTATGGTAATGTGGAAAAAAATTAGCCACAACAAGCACACAGGAGTTGCTGAAGAACTTATCTGATGACTGTAGGCAGAGGCAGGCTAACACTTCCCATTGACTCCCAGTGTTTGAGCTAAGCTAATTAGCAGTGGGTGAACTCTTTCGTCTCTTCCTTGTTACTGCACGCACAGTCAAGAGAATGGTGTCTATCTGCTTGTCATGGACTGAGGCGTGAGGAAAGACAAGAAAACAAACAAAAAAAAAAGTTGGGGTATCGCTTTAATAGACACTCAAGACATGATGTAAACACACCAGGACATGAGACCTTTAAGTATATGTCAATAGATTTAAATGAGTTCACAACAAAAGTGTATAATTTATGTCTACTGTTATAGATTTTCTGACGTGTGTTTGCTCTGATACAGGTGTAGTCCCTGATGGTACATACGAGGTGTGTTCGAGGACCACAGGACAACCCTCTGCAGGCAAGTCTTCTCATCATTTCTACTGTTAAAGTCTTAAGATGAGATTTCTCTTCCCTTTTTCCTTCATTTCTTTCGACCCTCACTGTGGCTTCCTTTTCCCTAAAATCCAGAGAGCAGTAGTGCCGGCACCTGGACTCTGAATGTGCTGTGGAAAATGTGCGGCATAGACGTTCACATGGATCCAAACATTGGCAAGCGTCTGAACGCGCTGGGTAACACCCTGACGTCCCTGACAGGGGAGGAGGACGTGGATGACATCGCTGACCTTAACTCTGTCACCATGGCTGACCTTTCAGACGAGGATGAAACAGACACCATGTCACCCACCATCCACATGGTGAGTCGGTTAGGAGTCACTCACATCCCTGCTGTTTGGTGGTGGATTTTTCTTTATTTTCCTTTTTTCTAATTTGCATTGTGAAAAAACAAGTCGGATGCTCCATTTGGAGACTCACAGGTTGTATTAGGAAGATATGGAGGCATTTATTTCTTTGGGAACTGAGGTTAAAAGTCAGAATATAGGGTGCACTTTGGTTTTGCTGATGCTCATTGCCTCCATTCCTCAGATCAGAGGGTCGATCATAACAATCCTGTGCTGAACTTTCCTCCAGAAATAAAAACTATTACCATCACATAAAGATTAGGAAATGGCTGCCTGAACTTTTTCAAGACGTTATAAAAGTAGAGTCCCAGCACGTCCTATAGATAGATAGATAGATAGATAGATAGATGATGGATAGATAGGTGATAGATGGGAAGATAGACAGATGGACTCTAATAAACACACAGTACGGGCAAATTTTGTAACAGGACTTCCATGTTAGCTTGAAGGTGAGGTGTCATTATACTAGTCATTGCAATATTGGAGCTAAACCTCACTTTTGACTTTAATTTGTACAACCAAAAAGTGGGTGTGCTGTTATTTCCACACACAGATCCGCTTTTATCGAGCTGAGTTAACATTCAGTGTAGTCTCACGCTGCAACAAGAATCTTTATTTCACAGCCACTGTGCATTTACAGACTGACAGGTTCACAGATTTAATGCAGAGTTGTGTTCCCTTGAGATCGACTCATAGGAACGGACTTCCTGAAATTGTCCGTTGCATTTTTGGCAATGAGAAATGGCCTTAGATAGTATGCTGTGTGTCATACATGACGTAATGCTATGGCAACACAGCAGGTCCTTCAAGACGCATAAAACTCCACACACAGTCACATCATCACTAAAGTTTGATCATTAAAAAGCATTTTTAGAACTGAAACCAACATCCTTTTACAATTCCTCGTAAACCAGTTCTTGTCATCCAAGCCTAGAAAGCAGTCAGTTACTTAAAGGGATAGTTCAGTATTTTTGAAGATGGGTTGCATCAGGTACTTGACAGTGAACAGCGAAGTGGCTGAAAGGGCTCCAGCAGTGCTGCACCTTTAAGGAGAACAAGCTGAGCTCACCAGAAAGGTACACTGTTGTTAATGGGTACAGTTATTTTACGTAAAAAAGAGCCATGAATTATGTTGGATTGAATGTTTGATTAAGTGAAACTTTTTTGCGCTCTTTATTTTTCCTCAATATGAGTAAATATGAGTGATAAGTGACTGATAAAGTACTCTGAAATGTTTTGCCCAATACATTCTACCCAACATAAATCTGTTGCTTGTTTTTATGTGAAACTCACACAGTTACCCTAAATAACTGTACCCATTAACAGCGGTGTACCTCTCTGGTGGTCTCAGCTTGTTCTCCTTAAAGGTGCAGTTCTGCTGGAGCCACTTCACTGACTGTTAACAAGTGAGTGATACAACCCAACTCACTACTAATACTGAGCTATCCCTTTGAATTCAGCAAAAAAAGTACAATTTTTTTGTCATTATTATTTGATAATGTTGATCAGGAACAGTGTGGATCCTCAGTTGTTGTTAAAGGAACATTTGGAGCTGTAACGTCAGGTTTATAGTGAAGACAAGGCCGTGATGATACAGCAGCTGGTATCACATCACTGTGAGCACACGCATTCAGGTAATGATGAATATGAGTCCCTCTTCTTCCTCTTCCCTCTTGTTTTTACTTAAAAGAACAATCAAGACTTTCAGTATCAGCAAATCATTCTTAAGATTAAACATCAGTATGATAGATGACAAGTCACTGAGGTCAGCAGGTTTCCTTCAGACTCACTGTCTTCTCAAGTCCTAGAGAAGTCCGACTTCGGGCAAATTTGACAATACATTTTGTAAAAATGTCCACAGATTTTACCACACATTGATGAAATAATTAAATTAATATGACTGCCATTTGGACAGTTATTTGTTATTTTTGCATATTTTTCATGACATGAAGGTTTTTGACTAGTTCAGGGGTCACATTATAAATTAACATGAGGCAGTGACACTTAAATAGATGTTGACACTTCATGTCCAGTGAAAGCCTTGGTACATCAACCCCTTTTTTGAATACAAGTAAACACAGATACAGAGTTAGAGTAACTGCAAGGCTTCATCCTATGGCCAGAGCTTATCAATGCTGCATTATAAATGTAATTTTATGGCTCCAAAAATGATTGTCATTTTTAAGCATAAACCAGATTAGAATCCACATTTTCCATGATGAACACAAATATAATCTGACTTTCTTTTTTCTTCTCACTGGTTTCAATCACGAAACATTGCTCTTTGCCACTCAGGAGTTCGAAATGCCAGTCTGGTGCACGAAGTGTGCACATGGTCTGCAGAGGATGACCAGGACTCTTATGTTGCTGTGGAACAAAACAGATGTCAATAATGTTTTATTTCAACCTGATTCTCTCTGAACTTAAACTTTCTTATCATTCCAGCCCTCACTTTTAACCAAACCTGCCTGTCTTACGTGTAATGTTCAGACCACAAGCTCTGAATGGAGTTTCCATTCTTGCGATCTCTCCTCCATCTTCTCCTACCGCTGTTCACAGAGTCCAGGAAGCCAGATCAGCCCTCGGCTGACCTTAAGGAAGCGCCTGGTAAACCACATCCTGGGCCTCAGCGCCAGGCCTCAGAGCGTCTCTGTCCCAGCTGAAGACTTAAAATGTGCATCGCCTCGCCCCCAAGCAGGCAGTGCCAGGGCCCAAAGACCCCTCTCCTGGGCCTGTGTAGGTCGCCACCTTTGGTGTCAAAATCTTTTCTGGGCTGACAAAATCATTTGCAAGGTGGCATTTCATCTGAGTCCTGTGCAGATGAGGGTTGTGGATTCTGCAGGTCTACCTAATGCTTGGACTAAATGAGGGAGATTTGCTCTCCTGCCCTCTTTATTAAGCTTTAAAGACTGGTGAAATCATGTTGAGTGAAGCGGTGATGGTGATGGTGGTGGTTGAGTTTCTTGTTTTGTGAAATTTTGTGGCTTTAGTACTTGGTGCGCGGATTGCCCAGCGTGTATACGTCCTGATTCAAACGTTTAAGCCATTAAATTAACACCAGGAATTGGAGAGACTGGGGAAGCAGCTGCTTTGTGGAAGTTTCTGGCCAAACACTGCCAAGATTGTGGACTGATTTGATGTTAAATGTGTTTTGTTGTTGTCATTGCTTTGACCCAACAGGAGAGCATTGACCCCAGACGGCAGCTGGTGATGGGGAACCAGGTGATTGATGCACGAGGGAGGAAGTTCACCAAGAGAGTGGTGGACATCAGAGAGCTGAATGAACAGGCCAAGGTCATCGATGATCTCAAGTAAGATTCCTGCTCCCTCGCTGTAGTCTGTTGATTATTTTGATGTGATATTCAGAAAATCTGAAAGAAAGTGCAGAAAGAAAACCCTTTACTATATCACTAAACCTTAAAATTATTTACTTTTCTTGTCTTTAGAAAATTGGGGGCCAGTGAAGGCACCATCAACCAGGAGATCCAGCGTTACCAGCAGCTTGAATCCGTGGCCGTCAATGACATCAGGAGGGACGTCAGGAAGAAACTGAGACGCTCCAGCATGAGGGTGAGTGCTGCCGTCAGCGGCTCAGTCTGGTGGTTCGCTTTTCCAGTAATCAGAAGATTTGAGCCAAATCCTTGATGTCACATGTTGATGTGTCTTTGGGAAAAAATAAGAAAAGGAGTGTGTTGACTTATCCTAATAGAAAACCTGCATAAAAAGTTAAAACCACAGTTTCTATGCAAGTTTGTCTTGTGTGTCTCAAGCCTATTATTTATCATGGCTTTTATAGCCTGCTTGTATTTGTGGATGCAACATTTTTGATTTGTAAATTTGTAAAATTCACTGTAAAGGGTTCACATTGATTTAGCTGAAGTGAAATGTGCTCTATCAGTCAATCAATCAATCAATCTTTATTTGTATAGCGCCAGCTCATAACAAGTGTTATCTCAAGACACTTTACAACACAGCAGGCTGAAGACAAACTTTTCAATTTTTCATGGATACACGTATATGCATTTATACAAATATATATAAATATATGTACAGTGCCCAGCATAAATGAGTACACCCCCTATTAATAGCAATGTCTTAGCCAATATCCAAATGAATAAAAGAACAATTTCCAAAGTTTTGACAAAGCTGAGTTTAACATAACATTTTTTTTACCGTAAGGTGAAAATAAGGGTAATGTGATAACTAAAATGTAGCTTTGCTCCCACCCCTTTGATTGAAGTGTACACATTTTTGCATCCTGATCTTAAATTGAGAAAAGCACTTTTCTGTTTGCAAATTATAAAATCTTGTTTGCAATCAATTTGGGGGAGTACTTTGTGGTGGAGTATGCCATAGAAAATGTTGATTTTGAAAGGAAACTAAAGGATTTCTGACAAATCTGAAGGGGTGTACTCATTTATGCTGAGCACTGTATATTTGTTTATACACATACATACCTCTATAGACGTATCCATCCAGGCAGAGACAAAGGAACTAAAAATAACAATTTATGATAGCTAAACCCATGGACAGCCAGATCATTACTCTGTCCTCATCACATTTGTTTCTGCTGAATATAGAGACAGTCAATCAACCTTATTTATTTATTTTTTTGGTGCCATATTTGTTGAATATGAATGTATCAAAGGTTAGCCCCTTGAGATGTAGTATCTCATTTTTGGGAGGATCATCATGTCTGTATGGTTGTTAACATAGTTACTATGAATGTATAATCAATACAGCCATGGATAGAGCGGTCATTCTAATATTAACATTTATAATGATTATAAACTGGAGAGGAGTGATGTTGGTTAATAGAGCAGCCATAAAATTGGGTTAAACTGGTCTAAAAATATGAATTTATGTTAAATGATATCATTTCTGTTGATGGTTGATGCAGGATAGAGCACATGAAGTGGAGCAGGTCCTCAGCAGCAGGTCATCCATGATTGATTTTCATGGTCACACTAATATTTGTGAGCCCTATGAACAAATGCTATTGCTTCTGCTGTTGGAATGTCATCAAACACATTAAGTACCAAATGTTTCCAACTTTTGCTACAAGAGTTTTAAAAAAAAAATGCTGAAAAATCAGGCATTTTATTTTACCACAAGAAAGTCTCACAAAACCCTGAAGGATCTGCTTTAGCACCAAAGAGTGCCTGAATGATTGTCAGTTGAACTTTTCTCACAGAAGTTTCTGGTTTCTCTCTAGGCGGCCTCTCTGAAGGATAAGTGGGGTCTTGGCTACAAACCAAGCTACAATCGCTCTAAGAGCATCTCAGCTGCAGCAGGGCGACCACCACTGAAAAGGATGGACAGACAGAGGTACACAACGCAGCATGAAAAGTCACTTCATTCAAGACTAAAACGATCCTGTCAAGGGTGCTTCACCCAGCATTTAACCTTTTCAGCGTGTTCACGTGTTACCACACAGACTGTTGATATTCTATTTAAATGATGAATTGCCTTTAAAATGAGCTGGATGCAGGAGATAGGGCTTACTTTTTTTTTACTTTATTTTTATATTTTTGTTTTTTATAAACACATTGAATAATAAACATAGCCATCACACAACAGACAGAATGTTTTGTCAGCACATAATATTGAGCTTAAACTACATATAAAATAAAACATAAATGAACATTTACAATAAGGTGCGCTATTTCCCTAGTCTCCTTTTACAAGTGAAGTACTGTCCCTTGAGCTCAAAGGTCTCTTTCACAAAGGGCAAAGAAATCACTTCAGGTTACAGTATGTTTTACAGTTTTTCCAGTATTTTTCACCTTTTTTTGGAGCATACTGCAGAGAGAATGTCAGTTGTTCTGTTTGATAAATGTCCTGAATTATTTCCTTTTATTCTATGATGATTGGAGGTTCCTTATTCAACCATTTCCTGGTAATTGCCTTTCTACTAGCAGCTAGTAGTTTTTGTAATAATTACCTGTCATGTTTCTGAAGTCAGGTTGACACATTTCCCAAATATACAGCACTGGAAGAACTGATTATACACCTAATTTCATTCATGATATCCACCCAGGACAGGACTTACTTTTTTTGTTTTTGCCATCTTTGTCACGCAGACAGCACCGATCATAAAGCAGTGATTTTACAAACCCTAAAGCAGGATCCACACATAAGTTTTTTCTAATTTTGAAGAGATGTTTTATCTGTTAGAGACCTCAGAATATGAAGATAAAAAATCAGTCAATAAACAGTTTTGATCGTACTGAGTGTGGTGTGCTCTGATAATCTCAACACAGCACACACATAACATTCTGTCCCACCGCCGATCTAGAATCTAGTCCTCCAAAACAGAACTCTCGCGTGATCAAACTTGATACAACAAAAACAAAGAAGAAACGTAGCAATGACCGAAAAACACTCCATGCAACATGGAAGAGGACATACGAGAAGAGGGAATGACGGTGGTCTTAGGACTATTTTTGACGGAAGAGTCCTGGAGACTGTGTGAACACGTGAGCTGGTCCTCCATTTCTGAGGTCCACCAAACTTTATGTTTCAGGTCGGCCATGCTTGTTTTAATTTACGCCTGCTTCCTTGTTCCTCAGTCAGCTCTCTTTTTGATTAGCTACATTCACGTCACAATTCACGGAGTCATGACTTGGGAGTCGTCTGCTTTCCCCACACACATGATTTTTTTTTTAAATTTATTTATTTATTTTAAAGATTATTTTTTTGGGCATTTTGTGCCTTTATTGACAGGATAGAGAGACAGTTGGATAGGCTTGTGAAAGGGGGTGATAGTGGTAGCCATGTTGCTTACCACTCCACCAAACCAGCACCCCAACACATGAAGATTTTTGTTCATAAATATTGAAAAAGTTTAATATTTACGATTGTCGTCCCCGACCCGTTTTGGCACCGATTATCGGGACAAATTTACTGTTAACACACCTCAGACCACAGGAGAATCTTATAGGATAATCTTATTAGACAGAAGATAATCTGGAGTTTGCCGCCCTTGGTTGGGAAGAGGGAAAGGTGGGACAAAAACAGCCCGATAATCTTTATGTGTGTACCCGTCTACGCTGTATGATCGTGACTCTTGAACAGATTAACCAGATATTATTCAGACAGTTTTAGCCTTTTTTAAAAGCAGACAGTCTCAGTTTTACCAAAACCCAGCACCCCAAAAAATACAGAATTGTATCATATTAGATCTTTAAGTTCTTGTTTGTGCATTTCTGTGACTTCAGCTCCAGAATCGGGGACGTGGATGACTTACCGGATATGCGTGTAGATGCAGCCTCTCCTGGACCCCGTGTCACCTTCAACATCCAGGAAACGGTAAACTTATTTCTTTAATTAATGTCTCTGCCATGTTCACATAATTAAAGACAATCTCTAACAAGTTACCAAATTAGCTATTAATGTGGGAGATTTTTCTGATTATCTGCTGTTTTAATGTTGACAGTTTTGACATCATCATTTCATTCATCGTTGTTACATGGGTGTCGCTGTAGTTGCTCTTAAAAGGCACTTAACTCTGACTCAGTGTATTTCACAGATGCCTTTAGAGACTATAGAGCTTCATACATTTCATTCATGTTTTTGTTAACAACACTTTTGCTCAATTGAAGATAAAAAATCGGGCACTGGAAACTCCCCTTACACCTGTCAGTCCAGGAGAGGTATTTAAGGTATATGGTTTAAAGATTAATCTCAGCAAATCAAAATGACTAACCAATGACAACAGAAGCTTCTTCACTCTCTTCTGTACTTCGGGCTACTTTGACTTCACTGATGATTTTTAACATGCACTCAAAACAGGATGGTGACCTTTTGACCCTTTTATTGAATCAGTAGTCTGCTCCTCAAGTCCTATGATATGCTTTGATTTATGCATAAAGAAATTGAGATATACAGAAATTAATTGTCCTTCATCATCATAAGACTCACCAAGAAACATGTGCATTCTGTAATGCCACTGATAATTTGGTAAAAGAAGTTGCACACTCTCATCCTGTCTTGAAACTGCAAAGAAATCCAAATTTTCCTCAATGAAGATAAATTGGCTGATTTCTAACAGCTTCATGGTTGGCTTCTCAACTCCCCTCTGTAAGCTCTTGTTATCTAACAGCAGCTTCTGCTTCACCTTCATTTGATAAACCAGGTTTTCCTTTAAATTAAAGGACATACATTCATCTTTATAAGTCACTGCAGTGTGAAATAAAATTATAATACTTTTGAATTACTCAAACTCTTACCAGAAAAGAATTTGGCATTTCAGCTCTTTTTCTTGAGAAGAGTTTGACTTGTTCTCTCCTTAAACTTAGAATATTAAAGCAGGACCACTGTGGCTTGATTCTGCTGCATAGAAGTTTAATCAGCGGCATGAAACGTTTACCAGATATTTAGTAGAACTGCTTTCTGGATACTGCACCTACTAAAGAAACCGAGAGATGGACAAGCAGATTGGTGCAGCACTCTGTACTGAACTGTTGTGGTAAAGAAGGAGCTAAGCCGCTCTTAGCTGTAGGGCTGAAAGATTTATCATTTTTTGGATTGAAATCGCAATTTCAGACAACACGATCATATGATCGCCAAAGATGACATTTTTTGCAGCGCTCCTGACTGACCCAGGAGCTGTTATGTCAAATATTTTACACATACTATTTTACAAATTTGTATGCAATTTTGTATTTAAGAAAGGCTCGCAAATGAAAAGCTTACTCACACCTATGAATCAGTTCTGATTGTTCTCTTAAAAGAGCTGTTCAAAAGAGTCGACTCGTTCGTGAACATCACATCTCCACCACAGAAGTGCTGGTGAGCAGGTCAACACCACAGGAGGAACTGGAAATTGTGGCAGGGGAGAGGGAAGTGGTCTGTTATGATATATATATATATAAACTTACTGTCTCATAAATCAATCAATCAATCAATCAAACTTTATTGGTATAGCACTTTTCATACAAAAAATTTGTAGTACAAAAGTTATGATACAGAATCATATGATCATTATAATTTAACTAAAAGACAAAGACCCCTCTGTGCACAGATACGCTCATCAACGTTATTATTAGAGCCCGGCAAGTTTTATGTTACTCCAGAGGAGGACAGACTCTGTTGTGTGAGTTTGGTGAAATTGAGAATTAAATTTTCTTATTATTAAAAGCTTGAGTTGTGCTTTAGGGGAGGAACTTTTGTTTTTATCTGCAAAGCCTGGTGGGAGAAAAGGCAGAAGGCAATGTTTAAGACTTAATTTAAAAAGAAAATGCAACTTTATTTTAGTCTTATGAACTGTCGACCCACTGCAACTTGTTGCAACTGTTTTATGAACCCAAGAGGGTTGAAACATAAACAAAGAACAATCAGTCCATCATTGCTGGTTGAAACTGGCCCTGAACTCATGTGCCAACTAATTTCTTCAAAGTCTACTTATGTGAGTGTCTTTAGGTTTATTTCAACTTGCTTTAACTATGGGCTATTAAAATGGGCTCTGCAAATACAGTGTTCTGTCGCTGCATGTCCATATTCAAAACAACAAGCCCAGTTGGCAAAAGCCCACGTCACACAATGGAGATCTGTGACCTGACCTGATAAATACAGGAGTGACCCATCTTTAGTATCTGACCCTGCTGCAGCACTCTGACCTGAACAGTTGCTGGCGGAAGGATACGTAAGGATTCTGAACCGCTATGTTGCATCATGCAGTAGCTCCAAACACAGGGGCTTTGTCGAGGAAAAGTGAACCTCTGTAAAGAATCTTACTGTAGCGTAGGGCTGTGTATTTCCAGCAACCTCACGGTACGTACACAGAAATTGTGAACATTTTGTTTTTTATTACACAAAGAAAAAGAACAAGGATGAGCTTTAAAAGATTCTGCCACTTAAGAGACTTAAAATCAGGCCCTCAAAGATGGTAGACCTAAGTGTAAATTTGGAGCATGTGTTTCATAATGTAGTTTGGCCTCTACTTTGAACTGCGGTATAGTTAACATTACCCAAAGAGTATGTACAACTGTCCAAACATTGAGGCTGTATTGATTCTGTAGAAGCTGTATCGATACACGTATCCCCAAGAAGTGTGTGACGATATTTTGCCATATTGATATTTTGAGCACAGGCCTACTGTAGCGTCATGTCAAGCTAGGGCTGGGTGATATGACTTAAAAATAAAATCCCCGACAACAACTCAATTTAAATTTAATCGATTTTTTTCTCCCTCAAAAAAAAAAACCTCTCAGTGACACAAAAATGACATGCATCAAGTTTTACCTTTATGTTGTCAAAATATATTCTCGAGCCAAACAGAATTTTCCTCTTGAAGTTCAAGTGCGTGTCATAAACTGTTGATAATGTAGTTCAAAGGTTTGTCATAAAACACTGAAGGTCAAGGTATTTTCACAGAACATTAACATGAAACTCTCTGATCAATATTTAATTTCATTTAAAAAACAAATACAAGCCTATAAAAGTGTCTGGTAGGGCGTACCGTCATGAAAACTGTAATTTTTCAGTATTTATATTTTCAAACTGTGCAAAAACGTACAAATAGTAAGTTGTAGTAAGTCAAGAAAAAAAAACATCTTTATTTTTCATTTTTAAATCTTCTGCAGAAAACCATTGGAATTAATCAATTTAATTTATATATTGCCTAGCCCTATGTCAAGCCAAAGTAGTTTTTTGTGTAGTTTTACCTAAAAAGTGTGGTAGTTACAAGGCTTTCATTGGCACCATTGACTGCCGTGTCAGGAGCTGCTGGTCAGTTGGTTTATTGGTAAATATATTCACTCGTGCCATAGGCCTCTAGAAACCCTACTTCCAGAAACCTGAACTATCCCTTTAAACTTTTACTGATGTCCAGCAGTGGTCACCCTCAAACCATGCCTTCCTCCGCTCCTCTGGGTTTCTTCCAGCTTTCTCTTTTTAACAGCAGGACCTTTCATCTAAAGACCTTTACAGGAATTTTCCATTGTCAGCCTCTTGGGAGGGTGGTTTTTCTTTTTTCTTTTTGGGTGAAATGTTTCACCTTCATTGTCTCTTGTTCACATCACAGTAAGTGCATGACCTTTAGCTCGTCCAAGAGCAGTTTCAGGTTGGTAGTGCTCTGTCATTGGACATGAAATCAGAATTCTGCCCACCTTTCATTGAGATTTATCAAATAAAATGTCCCATATATTAAAAATAAAATAAAAACAAACATACCCCACAGTCCAGTTCAACAGATCACTACCTCCTTCACGTTTCTTTGGCTACCTTCCTCCTTAAAAAGATCAGGTGTAAGTAAGAACTGTGTGAAGACTGTCCTCTTGTGTGAGCTTGACTCTCTGTCCCTCTCTAAAGTTTCCTGAAGAGTCAGAGGTGGACCTGCTGTCAGTCTCCATTGACGATCCATCCCATCATCATCATCATCATCATCATCCTCATTCCCCATCCGTTTATGAGGGCCAGCACTCAGCTTTCAGTGCCCCTGTCACCCCAGCTGTCTTTTCACCGTCAATTCCCTTCCAGCATGATGACATGAGACGGGATGACCTGTCCTCTTCCTCATCCGAAGACTCGGAGAAGGAGGATGAATTTGAACGCGAGAGACTGCCAAACTGGCGTAGGCCTTTGTGAGTGTCCTTTCAGTTCTGTTCTTGTCGTGCAAAGCAGTCATTTAATGCATGTGTGATTTAAAACAGACATTGTGAAGATCCTTTGGAAAAATAGAGTGGTGCAGGGATGACGTGTTTTTGTAGGCCAACCATGAAATTAGAATCATGCTGGTTACCAAAGGCTTTCTCGACTGAAAGCCTTTGGTATTTTTTGATGTGTTCTTGGCTCATTGCTGATAACAAGCTCTGTCATGAAACTTTTAGGTTTGTTCATCATATATTCTTCATTAACAAACACAACTTTCACTATCTTTTAGCCTTCAACATAATTGACAAGTGTTGCTATTAAATAAGCTACTGTCAAGTTGTTATGGAACAACGTCAAATTAAGCTGGAGATACAGTACAGATACAGTACTTGCTTTTAAAGGGATACGCCAACTTTTTTTGTTTCATGTCTTTCCTCAGTCCCGAATAAATTTGCAGACAATTTGCATTAAAGAACAGCTCACTCACAACTGCGAATTGGTTCTCATCATTCGCTTAAAGAGCTGTTCAAAAGACTGGACTCGTTCGCGAACGTCACATCTCTCACGAAAACCACCGCTGAAGTAGGTCAACAAACAAAGCCTCTGTTTATGAGAAGAAGAAGATAATACGATGATAGTAGAGGACAATGGGACATAACGCATTAAAAAACGAGTCACAACAAGCACACAGGACTGTTTAGCTGAAGAGTTTATCTGATGACTGTAGACAGGCAGGCTAACACCTCCTACTGACTCCCAGTGTTTGAGCTAAGCTAATTAGCGGTGGGAGAGCTCTGCCTGCCTCTTCCTTGTTACTGCATGCAAAGTCGAAAGAATGGAGTCTATCTGCTTGTCATGGACTCAGTAGTGAGGCAAGACACAAAAAGAAAAAAATGTTGGCTTATCCCTTGAACTACCCAGAGGCATGATGGCTACCAAGCATCACCTCCATCAGTTCAACGCCTCTGTCTTTATCTTGTCCAAAATTAATGACACAAACACCAGCTGCAGTAAACACATGACCAGTAGACACAGTAGAGAAGCAGGAGGGATGTGACGGCAGCAGAAACGACTACAACTAAGTTTTAAGACAAACTAATAAACTAATAACCCTAATAAACTTGTTCATCTGACAGATACATCTTCTTTTTAAGTTTGGGAAATAGGGAAATAAGTCTGATGTGATAATTAAACTTGTGACCATGTAGATTGGTGACTTTGAGTTGACTTGAGTTGGCATGATTTTCAGCTCTGTCCTCGGGGGTTTGTGTCAGCTTGGTTTCTTTAGATGTATTTCCTCATAAATAGTCTGTTGATAAGTAGTTTTGATACAGTGACTTCAGAATGAAACATTGAATGGGACACCCTTTATTTTTGCTGTTTCCTTAACTACAACATCAGTAGCTCTGATTGGATCACACTGGATCACCCAACTTATCCCACCACCACCAAGCTAAGGCAGCTGTGATTGGATGTCCCTCTTAACTCATCCAACCTTTCCACACAACCAAAGTAGCTGTGATTGGATATATTCCTAACTTGTCTCTACTTTCTACATGACCAAATTAGGTCTGATTGGATTAAGTCTTTGTCAAACATTTTAGTCTAGTTTATATTTGTTGATGAAAATGTCAGTTAATTTAGTTTTAGTTTTTGTCCACGTGCATTTGTTTTTATTAGTCACTGTCATGTTTCGGTTACGATGGAGGATAAATTTGTTGCACTGTTGGATATGGTGCAGATGCTGAGATCATCAGTTGCTGACAAAGATTTGATGATGACATTAATTACTGCTGTTTGTATTTTGTACTTTAACTTTCAGAGTTCCCGCCGTGTTTGTAGTTTACTTCTAACACAGCAGGTAGTTACATACAGCCTGGGCTGTTTTGCACCCTCTAGTGTTTTCCTTCAGTGACATGTGTACTAGACAGGCAAGGATATAAATGAACACACCATCCCAGGGACGAACTGCAAGTGTTTAGAAACAGTTGGCACACTTCTAACTAATAGCACCGTGTTGTTGCCTGTGGTTGGTGCCTCCTCAGCCAGTTTTGTTGTCCTTGTTAGCAGTTCGTTAGCCGCCATCCTTCACAGTAATTCTCTAAATTCAAAAGCAGGGCTACATCAGACGCTTTTTAGTTGCAAAATAAAAACATTCAGCTCTGTTTCCAACACAGACCTGATGTCAAGTATTTATCTAAAAAGCTCTTCTGAAATCCCAAAGACCTTGGAAACCAATAGGACAAAAATCTTAAGTAATTTCCTCGTTTTTGGACTCATTCCTGCACCACTTTACAGAATTAAGTCATTTTAGGTATTCACAGTCCCTCCCCTCTCTACTGCAGCCAAGCATCTCACAGGAAATCCTCAGGGTTCTCCGCTGTGAGTCAGCTGTTCAGCGAGCGCTGGCCGAGCACGCCTGCAGGCCGGAGCTTCAGTGGGCCAACAACTGAGAGGAACATCGACTTCGAGCTGGACGTCCGTGTGGAGATTGACAGCGGGAAGTGTGTCCTTCACCCCACAACACAGCAGCCAGAGCATGAGGACATTTCCCTCAGGAGGTACAATAAAAGCATATGAATAAAGACATAAATATGAATATAGTGAGGAAGGCTTCTCTCTTATTTTGGTCATTTAAGACTAAATAAGACAGAACTTTATTAATCCCTTTGGGAAACTCCCTCAGGGAAATTAGGATTCCAATAGCAGTTTGAAAAGTAGACAAAAAAAATTATAAAAGCTAGATATAAACAAATAAAAATATTTATTATATTTATAATCATAGTGGTAGTTGTAATTATAACTATTCTTTTATTATAAATATCATTACTTGTATGATGATTATTATTAGATACTCATATTCAGCTGGACAGTTTCAAGTTTTTTAAAAGATAATTTATTTTATGAAATGTTCTTATTTATTCCATGTCGTTCTTTTGCTTTTAAAACTCTTTTTAAGCTGTTCAGTGCTAAATGATGACGGTTGCGGACATTTGAGTGGACTCTGCTTACTTTTTCCTTTAATTTAGAGAAAATTATTTTGAATAACTACTAAACTTAAAACATTTCCATATCACAGAGGTAATTAAATGACTGTTTTATCAGACATACATCATTTTGGTTTAAACAAATGTATAAAAAAACTGTAAAATAAATATAAAAATAATAATAATAATAATAATAAATAAGATTTAATAAATGAAGTCTAAGTGTAGTAAAAGTACAGTTTGAGTGACTTAGCTGAAAAACAATTTGTTGTAACTTTTCTCAGACCTCTTTGTTTATTTATATCACTCATAGATTAAGGCATAAGCAGGCTCCTCTCTGTTCTGGTCTCTGTAGGAGCTGTGAGCGCAGTCTGAGGAGTCTAGACCAGGAGTCTCCCCCAAAGAAGAAGAAGCTGCAGCCCACGTACACCTCCACCACACACCTTCTAGCTGGCAAGAAATGCCCCTCCTCTTTGCAGACCAAATCCAACGACATGGAAACCACCGTCTTTTACATTCCAGGAGTAGACGTCAAGGTTGGCATCTTCCTCAGTCTCTGGACTCAAACAGTTCTCATGTTTTCTTTCTTTATCTTTTTAGTTATTGATTCCTCTTTTCTCACCTTTCAGTTGCACTACAACTCAAAAACACTGAAGACGGAGTCTCCCAATGCCTCCCGTGGATCCTCTCTCCCTCGCACTCTTTCCAAAGAGTCCAAGCTGTATGGTATGAAAGATAACGGCCCTCCCAACCCTCCCAATGCTGTCCAAACCAAGACTAACTCGCTCCTACCTCCCCCGCCCCCACCTATTCCATCAGGTATTGAGCATTCCCTCATTTTAATTGCATGCCCTCGTACAGTCTGTGATCACCGTAGCTAGAGTGCCCGGCCTTTGTGATCTGATGATTTTCATCCACACGTGGACCCTCTGAATCAAATGCATGAGACTTCAGTCTTTATGTTGAGGCATGAATCAAGATCCTGAAATCCAGAGGGACTTCTTCCTGAATGGGGCATGCATACTGATTCAGGCATCAAAGAGAGCTTAAAAACTGATCTTAGGATTCATTTTTACAGCATCCCAGGCTACATGTGACTCAAACTTCAATGTGTCTTTGCAGCCAAAGGTAAGGGCAGCGGGGGAGTGAAGACCGCGAAGCTGTATGCCTGGGTGGCCCTCCAGACTCTGCCAGAGGAGATGGTCATCAGCCCCTGTCTGCTGGACTTCCTGGAAAAAGCTCTGGAGACAATTCCTATCACCCCAGTAGACAGGAATTATGCAGGTTTGTTTCTCTAGTTTTGTTTTATTAATCTCTTTGTTACAGGACATGAACAGAAAAGTCTCCTTGCTCCTCAGAATTTAATGTTGTCTCCTCTGTGTTTGTGGTTTTTGTGTGCCCCTATCAGCTGTGGCGTCCCAGGAGGAGGATATGGGCCAGTTTGATGCCGAGCAGCTGGAGGAATCCACCACTTCCTTGGTCTCCTCTTCCACATCAGCTTATTCCTCATTTCCTGTTGATGTGGTCGTGTATGTAAGAGTACAGGTACTGACAATTTAAGTCTATTTGTTACTTTAATAACATAATATTTTAATGTTTTTTCATTATCAAGATAATTACTGGAAAGATACAATAAACATACAATATGTACAATTTGACATTTATTCATGTATTCTCTGCAGTAACTGGTTCTATGTTATAATTATATTTTTGTAAAAAAGCTAAAACTATCTCAAATATTTCCTCAAGTTTTCAAAGATAGAAATTCTTAACCCTTTGACTGGCTTTGTAACTGTACGGTTGACTTTTTGCTGCAATACCACTGTATTTAAATCCTGATAGCCCACCTTTGTCTTTTTTTCCTTTTTCACCTCTCTGGAGTGTTTTTAACACCAATATGTATCCACTGGGAGGCGCTGCTGTACATGAATATAATTGCTTGAAAACTAGAAAAAATCAGAAGTGAATCGTTGCTGCATAGCTTCTCAGAATTGTAACAGTAAGAGCAAACACTGAACAGCTGAACAGACTCTGGAGCAGATCTTTTTTTCAAATGTCCTGCGAGACAACTCTAATTCAGAGGAGATTTTTTGTTTTGTATATTTTATTACATTGTTCACTGGCAAAAAATTACTTTTTGGCATGTTAAAATGCCTTTAGAACTTCTTATTGCTCATTTCTGCTTCTTTCTTAGACTGTAGAAATAGGACACAAATATTGTTTACCACCTATACGGTAAATAACCAGTGTCATATTAACAAGTGGTTTCTCCTGAATAAATGCAGTCTTTCTGCCATGTGAAGATAGAAAACTCAGGTCATAAGGGTCATTATGTCTTGACTCATTGGGGGCTGTTTCGTTTACTTGAGAGCCCCCTGGTGCCTGAATACACATACTGTGCCTTTAATCCTGTAACAAAAAAAAATAAAGGAATTTTACTTTATTCTTACAGTGTTTAAATTTAACACTTTTGTACTGCACGTTACTTTTTAGAAGAAAAAAAAATCATTTAAGAACCTCTCCCATGGTTATGTTGAAATAAGAAACATGGAGGCTGTCCTGGTGTTTCAAGTACACGAGCCAAACAGTTAAACAGTTCAGGTAGTTCTGGCACTGTGTTGGTTTTCAGGAGGTCATGGGATGAAATATATTCAGGAATAATTCATGTTTTTGACATTTACTGGCTCTCCTCAGGACCTCACTTGTTTGTTTTTAACTGTACTTGGACAGTTTTACAACCTACAGAGAAGAGAAGTGACACTTATTTAATTTGATCCTCTGTTATGTGTTTTTGTCTTCAGCCCTCTCAGATCCGCTTCAGCTGCCTGCCGATGTCCAGGGTGGAGTGCATGCTCAAACTTCCTCATTGGACCTGGTCTTCTCCTCCTAACCGTGGAGAACTGGAGATCCCAACAGGAGTCCATCCCGCAGAAGGATCTCACCACCCGCCCTCCTCCACATCCACCGGGACAACATATTCCCAAACCGCCCCCCAGTAAAGGTCTGTGGAGCATCACTGGTGAAATAGTTATAACCTGAACTAATAACCTGATTATAGATGCAGTCAATATCTTAAAATATCAATCACGATGGCAAAGTATGCACCACGTGTCAACTATATTTGTGCTTTGTGTGATGCAGTTGTGCTCCAGCTTTAATAATTAATTTAATCACTTTGTTTTTATTTTTTATTTTTATTATTATTATTATTTTTGTGTGTGTGTGTAATGCCTCACAGTTTATTGAGATCAGTGGTCCTAAACCAAGACAAACACATGTTG